>CM040177.1:25751372-26138872 GCA_022606695.1 Vaccinium macrocarpon
TTTGTAGTGCTACACCAAAAGTGGTGTAGCGCTACCACTTGCTTATCTCCCCCTTTGACTGGTTGACCCCTATTGACTGGTTGACCTCAAAGTTGACCGGGAGCGCTACACCACTTTTGGTGTAGCGCTCCAGAACATTCTGTTCAATTCGGAGCCCTTTTTGTGCCATCTTGAGCGCTCCTTCACTTTGGGGTAGCGCTCCCGAACATCTTTTCTCTAAATCCTGCTCCAACACTTAGTCTCCACAGCACTCCAATTCTCAACCCACGTACATGACCATCCCGACACTTTCCGTTAGCACCAAGTCACCTCAATTACCTGCAAATTAAGCACAAACACACAATCCAACCACGTGCACGCTTAAAATGGAAAATGAGGCATAAAAAACACGAAAACCGCGCTAACTCTATCCTACTTAGGCGCTCAAAAGCAAGCTTTCCACCGCCTATCAGCAGCTTCAACAGCGCCATTGGTTTGCGGCCGGTAGACAATCGACTTGTGGACCTGGATCCCAAAATTTTGAGAACTTCAGTCGCTCTACCCTTGAAGTGAACGCCATTGTCGGATACAAACGCGTGAGGCAAGCCATATCGGTAAATGATGTTCTGTTTGATGAAATGAGCAACCTGAATTGCGGTGAGGGTAGTGTAGGAGGCAACCTCATCCCACTTGGTAAAGTATCGTTAGCAACCCGGGATGAACTTGTTCCCATTTGAAGCAGCTGGGGTGATTTTGCCGATGACGTCGATACCCCCGGTAGAGAAAGGCCAGGGTGAAGTCATAGAATGCAGCTCTGAAAGCGGCATGTGCATAAGATTGGCATGAACATGGCATTTGTGACATCGCCTCGGATATCCAATGCACTTAGTTTCCATGGTAGACTAGTAGTAACCTTGTCGCAAGATCTTTTTGGCGAGCATGGTTCCATTCATGTGAGGGCCGCAGACTCCGTTGTGCACTTCTTCCATGATCCTAGTTGCTTCTTCGTTGTTCACGCACAACTTATGCATTCCATAATGGGATCTTTGGTGCAGTCTGCCTCCGTAGATAATGTAGTGAGAAGCTAGTTTCTAAAGAGCAATCTGGTCCTTCTTGTCAGTTCCAATCAGGTATTTGTCTTTTTCAATGAAGTTCCAGATATTGTGGTACCATTGGAGACCATCATCAGGCTCATCAATAACCATGACATACTCATAAACAGGCTTGTCCCTTTGTTCAGTCATAATCGGCCGAAGCTTGACTCCATTAGGTATCTCCACCATTGAAGCCAATGTCGCCAAGGCATCAGCAAACTAGTTGTTTAATCTAAGCACATGAGTGAAAGTGACAACCTGGAATCGATGGATCAAATCATTAAGGTCCTCATGGTAAGGCTTCAATTTCTCTTCCTTGACCGTACAGTCACCGTTTGCTTGTGAAACCACTAGGTTGGAATCTCCGATCACTTCTAACCTTTTGGCACCAATTTCGAGAGCAACTTCCATTCCCACGGTACATACTTCGTATTTGGACTGGTTGTTGGTGACCTCAAAGTTGAGTTTGAAAGCAAGAGGGATATGTGACCCTTCGGGTGAGATGAGCAGGATTCCAATCCTGAATCCTTTCTAGTTAGCAGCCCCATCAAAGTAAAGCAACCATACATCGTTGCTTGTGGTCATGACATTTTCATCGGGAAATTCAAAGCTCACATCTTCTGGACCTTCCACCGGATGATCGGCCAGAAATTCAGCGACAGCTCTTCCTTTAACAGACTTCCGAGTTACATACTTGATGTCGAATTCGGCTAATAGCAGCAACCAGCGTGCCAACTTACCCATGAGTGCTGGTCTTTCGAATAGGTATATAAAAGGGTCCATCTGAGAGATCAGCCTCACTGAGTAGGCTAGCATGTAGTGCCTCAATTTCTTGGAAGCCCATATTAAAGCCCAACAAACCTTTTCCAGGGAGGTGTACCATTCCTCGCATCCTGCCATCTTTTTTCTAATGTAGTAGATTGCTTTCTCACTCCCTCCTTCCCCTTCTTGCGCGAGCATACATCCCATTGCCGATGGGGTAACAGATAAGTACATGATGAGGGGTTGCCCTGGCGTTGGTGGAATCAATACTAGAGGGCTCTGAAGATACTTCCTGATGGTTTCAAAAGCTTTCTGGCATTTATCGTCCCATTTGAATGCCACACCTTTCTTGAGTAATTGAAACATCGGCTCGCAAGTCGAGGTTAACTTGGCGATGAATCTACTGATGAACTAAATCTTCCCAAGGAAGCTTCGTATTTCCTTTTCCATCCGGGGTGGTTCCATTTCGAGAATAGCCTTAATTTTGGAAGGATCTATCTCGATTCCTCGCGCAGTGATCATGAATCCTAACATCTTTCCAGCCGTGACACCAAACGTGCATTTCTCAGGATTGAGACACAACCGGTACTTGCGAATCCTTTCAAAGAATTTTCTAAGTGCGGGTAGATGTCCTTCTCTTTCCTTGGCTTTGACAATCATGTCATCCATGTAAACTTCAACTTCTTTGTCGATCATGTCATGTAGCAATGTTGTAGCCACCCTCTAATAGGTTGACCCAGCGTTCTTTAGTCCAAAGGGCATGACCCTGTGACAGTAAGTGCCCCATTCTGTGGTGAAAGTGGTTTTCTTGAGGTCTGGGGGGCCATGAGAATCTGGTTGTACCCTGAGAAACCATCCATGAAAGAAAAAAGTGTATGTCCAGCAGTATTGTCCACAAGTACATCTATGTGTGGCAGTGGGATATCATCTTTAGGACTGGCCTTGTTCAGATCTCTGAAGTCTACACAGACTTGAATCTTTTTGTTCTTCTTAGGGACAAGAATGATGTTTGCAACCCACGGAGGGTATTTTGTTACCATTAAGAACCTAGCGTCTATCTGTCTCTGTATTTCTTTCTTGATCTCCAATACCCAGTCAGGTCTCATCTTTCTCAACTTCTGCTTGACAGGCTTTGCGTCTGCATAAAGCTAGATTCGATGCTCCACAATTTCCGGGTCGATGCCAGGCATATCTGCATGTGACCATGCGAAAACATCCTCAAATTCTTTTAGGAGATCCGAGTGGGCCTTGAACTCTTCTGGAGATAGTCCAGAACCAATTTGAACCATGCGCGGATTAATTTCATTTTTCAAATTTAAAGAAATAATTTCTTCTTTTAGAGGCTGAGCATGCCTTTCGTCTTCCCTTTTGATTAGAGATCAAAGTTCTTCTGAAATTTCTTCCTCAAACTCAATCCTTTCATCGTCGGGGTCAACACAATTTATTTCAGATACAGCAAGATAAGAAAGTCTACTTCATTGATAGCAAATGGAGGGGCCCCAGGGGCGTGATACATGAGAGTGGACTCGAACTCAAAAGAAAAATGATGAAGCGGGGGAATGATAGATATATGTTCAGGGTAAGACTCAGACTCAATGCTAGACTTAGACTCTGACTCAAATTCAGTTTTAATGCAAGTGATTCTAGGTACAAAAGAGCAATTTTTATAAACTCCATTGGCATCCATAATGAGTGCAGTGATATCTCCAAGGGCATCCAAATTTCTACTCAAACCTGTTAGTTCTTTATAACTCCAAGCAAAGCATTCTTTGTTCTCTTTAAGCACTGCGATCAACTTGGCCTTCGAAGCAGCATCAAGCCCCTTATTGATTTGCACAGTGATAAAGTTGGAAAGCTCTGCCCCCAGCTTCAATGGCAACGCTGACTGGTTGATGGGCCACAGCCTTCTGCAATGCCTTCTCATCATTTTCTGGAAAATGAATTGTTCATGCATCAATGTCAAAGAAAACACAATTGTATGTACCCCCCCCCCCGAAGATGCCATGGTTGAATATTACACGGCAAAGGAAAGACACTGCAATTTGTGTTCCAAACGAATTAACAGTGAGCCAGTAATAACTTCTTCACTTGCTTTTATTGTTTTTGTGATAATTTTGATGTTTGCTTTATCCAATATTACTTCCTTTGACAGGTTGATCCTTATCTTAAGTTGGTTGAAGATATAAGGCTGCAAGTTGTTTCGAAGGGTATGTTCATTTATAAGTTTTTTTTTTTTTTTCATCTTCATATTATGATACGTCTTTGCCTATACTCATAAGATCTACGAACACTTACAATCATCACTAGAGTCAATGTCATCGTCATCCTCATCATTGTCAGAATCATCATTTAAATTAACATCTTTCGAAGAGCTAAGAAAAAAATAGCAATGAACATTGTAAACAATTAAACTTAAATTAGAATAAATGAACATATAATAAAAATGGCATACACCAACCTATTCAGAAGTTTTGGACTATTCCTTTTGTCATGGGATTGCCCACTAACCCACAACTAGTACAATGTCTAGGCTTCTTCAATGCCTTCTCTTTCCATTCCCTTAGTCACTTACCATAACACTTATGCCTAACCGGAAGTGGTTCTTTAAAATTATGTTGGCTGCCAATTTAAATAGGCACTTGGGTAGTGCTCCCATGATTCTTGATTGCAAACTGCTTTCGAGTTGATAACAAGGCATCTTGCAAAAGTTGAGTGTCATCTTCATTTATCACGGCCTCATCAATTACACTGCATGCAAGTTATAAGAGCTTATGCCGCCTCCCTAATAAAGAAGTGTCACATATTTCTTTCACTCTCCCACCCAAGTCATCCATAACCCTACGAACTTTTGCCAACTTAGTCCACCTCCGCAAGATGTACTCATTAGGTACTTCCACAATCATCTTTTTAGTGAAGTATGCAAACATGTGTCGACATAGAATCCCCTCATAGTCAAACATCTTGCAGGTGCAAGTAACATAGTTGGATGACTTATCTACCGAAACCTCATGACCCTTCAATGAACTCTCCTTGTCCCTTCTAACATTGTACAAACACTGGTGTGCCAAATAATTGAGAACTCCTCATATACTCTTTATAAGAAAATGCACTTATTTTTTTTGAAAATTTATTCACAATGTGCCAAATGCATAACCTATGACACATGTTTGGAAGAAGAATACCAATTGTTTTTGCCAATGCCGGATCTTGATCAGTAATGATCATTTTCGGTGGGCCACCAGGCATCACATTTAACCATACTTTGAAAACCCAGTCAAAAGCATCACTATTTTCACCACTTAAGAATGCACACCCAAAAAGAGTACTCTGCCATGGTGATTAACCCCCAAAAAAGGTGCGAAGATCAAACCATATCTGTTTGTGTTGTATGTTGTATCAAACACCACCACATCCCCAAAATACTCATATGACTTTCTACATGTTGCATCGACCCAAAAACAATGAGTCAACCTCCCCACATCACCTGGCTCCCTTGTAAACATAAAACTTGGATTATTTTCTTTTTCATTCTCAAAATACTCATACAACATATTTGCGTCATGTCCCTCTAACATTTTTCACCTATCCCTTTCAGCATTAAGAAGATCTTGTTCTAAAAATCCAACTTTATCAAGACCGCCGGCTTCCATCTAAAAAATACTCATTTGAGTGGATTGGGGCACATTTGCAGCGGCCATTTGTTGTGCAAAAGCTTTTTTGGCACTTGACATACCTCAATGAGATCGCAACAAATACACCCTCCTTGGCGTTGTGAGAGGGTGGTTATGACCCTCAAAAAATTGGATGACTTCATACCCCTGACCACCTGATTTGTCTTTCACAACTAACATTTTTACACCACAGCCCTCTCTAGTGAGCTCCCGTTTCCGTGTAGTTTTTTAGAAATTACTTGCGTATTCTTTTGGGACCGCAACCCGTCTTTGTAACAAACGTACTCCTTTGTAATGATTTGACCATCCTTACCCAACTTGCTAGAATTGATTCAGATACTAAATACAGATGTTTTAGCATAAGCATTGTAAAACTTTTGAGCATCATCTAAACTATCAAATTTTTGTTCATTTTCAGTATCAACTCATTTTTTACTTGAGGATTGAAAAGTACCCGGGAAGAATTAGCAGATGAATCACATGATTGAGATGGTGGCGGTAATAATACTTCCATATCTTCCAACCCTAAAAAACAAAAAACAAAAAACAAAAATAACAGATGATTCAGAAAAAGAAATAGTGAAAATCATGGTCCCTGAACATATGAGTATCACCGTAGCATAAGGTGGAAATTTCAACAATAACTATATAATCCGAATATGTACAACAAATCATGTTTTACAGTTTTAATAAGAATTTGTACCAAATCTTGTTTTAGATTTTTAATCAGAATCTGTACAGCTCCTCTCGGATATGGCAGTGAGTTGGTTCATTTTTTCAAACAAAACACCGATCATTAAGGTTCATAATTTCAACATTATTGTTATCAACAGGTTACAAAATGACTCCCAAAAATATAAAAAAGTGAGACCAAAAATTTAATAGAAAAAGTGCTAAGATAAATGCAACTTTACCATCAACACAATTTGCACACAATAATGTTAAATGATTACTCAGATGTATTCCTCCAAAAATCAAACAAAAAAAAAAACCTTTGGGGTTCAAAATACCCTAAACCCACAGATAGCAAAAAGATGAAACCTTTAGGGTTTCAAAAACGCAACCTTTAAGGTTTGGAGTGGGTAAAACCTGACTATCCCAGTTAAGGGCATAACACGTGCCCTAATTAATCACCATAAGAGGGTGAATGGCTCGGCACCACATAGGGAGTCCTTAAGCCCTGTGTCAATCTGGTTTGGCCATGAATAATGCCAGATTAATAAGAGTGAACTAATAAGTTAGGACGCATTAACTCGACGTGGGACATAAAAGGATGCCTCGGATATGGCCGAGCTAGGTAGACTATGTGTATAGCCTAAAACAACATTCTGGAATACATAATACGCATTGTGTTATTTGCGTAATTAGTAATCCAGTACTAACTTAAGCATTGGAAGGCCTTTGCCGACAAGAGGCAAAGGTGCTCTAACCCTTGTCTGTCTTGCAGATTCAGGGTTTTAACAAGAAGGCACGTGATCAAGACCATACGTGGATTTTATCCTCGTACAGGTTTTAAAAGTATGTGTAGCTCTAATTGAACACAACAGGAGAGAGAGAGAGAGAGAGAGAGAGAGAGAGAGAGAGATAACTCACCTTGGTTAAATTGATTAGACAAGGTTGGGGTTTTTCGTTCTAGTACTAGATCTGGTTTGACTAGAAAAAGGGTTGAATGATGAGAAAGAGAGAAACAAATGCGTAAGGAAAGAATAAAGAAAGAAAGATATCGATTATCTGATCTTCTTCTTCAATGGATTTTTCTTCCTTGGATCGATTGTTTTTTCACCAGTCGCCTCTCTCTCTGTTACCATTCTCTCTCTATCGTGTTTTCCAAATAGCGTGAATTAATAGAAAGGGTGACCCACGAGTGTTTATAACCCGGATAGTATGACCCAGGTAATTATTTACCCGTTTTAGACCCGTGAGTTCCTTCCTTGGCCACCACCCGCTAGATCAAATCTAACGGCCACAATTAAGCTCCTATATATATATATATATATATATATATATATATATATATAGTTCGGTTCTCATCCGGGATAGCCTACGGTCCGGATTGTTCGAACGAGGCATTTCTTGATCAAATTTTGATGATCAGATCTGTCCAATGTGTTTAAAATGTGTTTTTAAGGGTCCCCACAAGAAATCATAAAAAGAAATACCAGGAAGGGCTTCATCTGAGCAGTTTTCAATTAAATACAGTTTTATCAAAAATTGCTCGGATGAAGCCCTTTCCGATAATTGTTTTTGATGATTTCTCATAGGGACCCTTAAAAACGCGTTTTAAACATATTGGATTGTTCCAATCATCAAAATTTGATTGGGAAATCAAAAGTGTGGATGGTAAGAGTAGTGGATAGGAACATTGGTGTGTGTGTGTGTGTGTATTTTTTTTTTTCTAGTCCAAACCCTCTCGAGAATAAGAAAAAAAAGTGATTTTTTTGTGTTGCAAATTATTTTTGGAAAATTCGAGCCATCCAATGTGTTCAGAATGTGTTCTCAAGTGTCCACGCAAGAAATCTTCAAAAAACAATACCGGGATGGGCTTGATCCAAGAAGTTTTCGCAAAAACTGTAAATATAAATTTTTTGCGAAAACTGCTTGGATCGAACCTCTCTCGGTATTTTTTTTTTAAAGATTTCTCGGGTGGATCCTTGAAAACACTTTCTGAACACATTGGATGGTTCAGATCGTCAAAAAAAAATTTGGATCATGGAGGTCCGAAAGTCCGGAGGAGAAGCTTACCCATATATATAATTTTAAGTTTCAGTTCGGTTTGATTCGGTTCGGGGATAGGTTCGGGTTACAAGCAAACCATACCCTAACATAACATATTCGGTTATCTCTCCATCTAAACCATACCCACCTATAGGAAATATTCGGTTATGGTTCGAGGAAGAAAACCGGTTACAGTTCGAGTACCCATTGGTTCAGTTGAGATTGCCATCCCTAAGTGTTGGGCCATTAGAAAACACCTCTATTGATATCCGATTGAGCTAATTTTTCACATGGACGTGCAAAATATTAAATAAACTTATTCGAATAAAAATCAGCTCAATTAGATACTGAAAACCGGTAGAAGTATTTTCTAAGTCACTATAAGAAAAGTGGGCATTCCCGGCAGTTTTTTTCCCGACGGGACAATTAATGCCAGTAAAAGCCACTTTTCCCGGCGGTACAATAAATGCCAAGAAACGTGACTTTTACCGGCGGTTTTCTAAATTACTGCCGGCAAAAGTGGCATTCCTGGTAATTTTTTTAAAATTGCCGGTAAAAATTAAATTTTCAAAAATTTGCTATTGTATAGTATAAATATTTAGTTGGTTGGATACGCGCACGAGGGACTGAACGTTCCAGGTTCAAGTCCTGAGCCAAGCATTTCAACCAAAAATTGCATGCCACGCTAGCAGCCACGTACGTGGGTGCCATGTGGCTGGTAGGCGGGCACCACATGGGTGCCACGCCAACCACCACGTGTAATTTAATACATGATTTAACTTTACCGGCCGTTTTAAAACTGCCGCTAATGGTCTGGAATTTTCCCGGTGGTTTTAGTATTCTTGATGGCGGTATAAACGGCAGTCGTGATTACCGCCGCTAATGGTCATTACCGTCGGTTTTGGGGCTTTTCCAAGCGGTTTTCTAATGCCGCTAATGCTAAAATTTGGTATAGTGAGTTTGTTAGGATTGTAGGGATGTATTCTTAAAAAAAAAAAAATTAACATTATACAACTCTTCAGTTTTGCCAAAACAAAATTCTCATTAATCAAACCCTCACTTGTGTGTTCTAGGCCGTTAGAAAACACTACTTTCTTTTTTTTTTCTTGGTGCTTTGGAAACTTAGAAAACACTCCTATTAATATCCAACTAAGTTGATTTTTCAGAAGGACATTCAAAATATTGAATGAACTTACTCAAATAAAAATCAACTCAATCGGATATCGAAAACCAGTAGAAGTATTTTCTAAATTTGGTAATGGCGTGTATTCTTCGGTAGAAGAAAAAATCACATTATATAGCTTTTCATTTAGTTTTGCCAAAAATAAAGTCCCCCGTTATTTTACTGTCCAATTCTTTTGTCAAAATTAAATTCATATTAGATATAGGAATGTGCACTTCGCTTTTATACATAATCATATATATAATAAATTTTATAGACATTTGGAAACCGCATAATTTCATTTTTTTAATTTTTTGGGAAATTTGTTCTTTCTAATAAAAATAATATTTAAACATTTTTCAGATATTATAAAATTATTTAATAACACAATTATTGTAATTAATACTGATTAAAAAAAATTAAGATGAAATAACTCATGTGGGGACAATTTAGGGCTAGCTCTGAGTTTTATGAGCCTTAAAGCGAATTTTTTTAAAGCGGGCCTTGAATCTACCTTGTAAACTAAAAGCACTTGAGAAAAAAAAACTTTCATATGAAAGTCATTACAATAATTTGAGAGTATAGATACCTAGAATCAATAACCATTCCAATATACTACCATTTACTGTGATTTAACGCAACCCTTCTCGCATTTTTAGCTGCAAATGTACTAATTAAACTTGCATAATCAAGTTTCTCCTCTATAGCCTTTAATTTTCACTAGAAAACATAGACAATCCATTCAATCTCTCTCATGACATCGTCGACTAAGGCAGGTTTTGACCAATTTAACTTCGAAAAATTGTGTTTCCTAGAAGCAACTGTAATCGAAATAGTCGACAATATTCTATACACTTTTCATACTTTCAGAAAACAACAATCCATTGTCTTCAACTAATTGGAAATGGGCTTTGTTAGCTCTTTTGTTATTGGTAAAACAGCTCTCAAGACTTTTAAGCCAAATTATATCATGATTGGGTCCTTTTAATTGGACATTACTTTAAATTGGTCCTCAAAATTATTGAACACATTAACTTTTATTTTTATTTATTTATTTTGGTCTAACCACTATATTGACCTATATAATTGGGGGCCCCAAAATTATTCAAAATTTGGAAGCTTAAAGAGATGACTTTATGGGCTTTAACCCAGAGCCGGCTCTAGGCAATTAAGTCTTTTGACAACTTATTCCATCATATCCACATTCCAAATTCCCCTAAAAAAAATATCCAAACACCATATATACAATCCACTATTCTTATGAGGTGAGTCCACCATTTTTATATATCACCCCTCATTTTATATCTACCATCCTTCTATATTCACTCAAAATCAAATCTGTGATGATCCAAACGGCTGTGTAGTACAAACTAAAGTTAGAATTGTTCGATGTATGTAACCTTTGCTTGTTGACTGAACTCGAAAACAACAGAGAGTTAGTAATATGAAAGGGATACAAATCAAACATTTCTGATAAAGTCAACCAAAGCTTGTAAAAATAGTTTACAAAAGTTTCAGGACCTTAGAAAGGAAAAGAAAATTCAAATAAAATTAGATAATACAATTTTGTAAAAAACAAAAAAAGGACGATATCCCAGAATCTCATAAGTACTGCTCTCATAGAAAATGGTGATGGGTTTCTTGTAGGCGTGTCTAATTTCCAAATATGGAAACCACACTTTTTTCCTTTCATGGAGGTTTCTTAAAGGAAACCCACATTTTCCAAATCTGGTTTCTGGCTCTTTTACTTTTCTGGAAATTAGTATATCTGGTGCAGTGATATCTTTTTGGGTTTTTTTCTTTTATCAAAAGTTTGACAAAAACAATACATTGGGGTGAAAGAGTCTGACTCAGATTTGCTGCGTAAACCAGTACTGTTTGACAAATCCAAACAAAAGCCAAGAGGGCTGCATAAAGAGAAGTATTATTGCTCATAGAAAAGAGAAAGAAGACAGGCAATGTGAGAGGGACAAATGAAGACCTTCTGTTCTCCCCAAGACCATGAAAAGCCTTCCTAGGTTTCATAGCCTATCTCTGCATTTTAAACTGATGATGCGATCAATCCCAAAACAGAGCTCCTTGAATATACCCGGTTCCTTCATGTTGCTTGGCCTATCATGGTTACAAACTTTGAGTTTGCATTTAGTTGGTTTTGAGTACTTGTTGCCAAATGTCAAGCCCCTTCAAGTTCTCTTTCTCTCCTTTTTTTTTTTTTTTTTTCGTGACTGATGTTTTGACCAGCTTATAAGCATTTTGACTAATTCCTTCTCCAATCTAGTCAAAGGTAGATTGTCCATAGCTTGAAATAGGGTATTCACAAGAAATTATTTTTTTACAATTTGACACCAGAAGTCGAACCTTAGTCAATTGTATGCGAAGCAAATCCATCAACCAACCAATAGGACTAGGACTAAAACAAGGTTTTAAATACCAGTTTTGTGACACGTAACGGTAACGGCTTCCGTGTAACGGTTTCAATAGTGTCGAAAGTTACATAACAGGAATTGGGTGTAATGGTCGTGAAACGGATACTGACAGATATGTAATGGGAACCGGCCGATATGCATGCAATTTTTCCCTCTCATCGTTATACGAAAATGTAACAAATTAGAAATACCAAAAACCATCACGTAATGGCCAACATGTTAGGTAATGGCTGATATTTAAAACCATGGACTAAACCCATGGGGTTCTCTCTTTTTCCTCTCTGCCACACACTCTCTCACTCAGGAGTCTTGCTGTGCTTCTTGTACTTCCTTCCTCGGCCTTGACAAGAAAAAACTGAAACGATAGACGGGTCCATCAAAATGATCACTACCATTTCCAACAAAAAAAGAAAGGAAATGAAATAACAAAGAAAAAACCAAAATGAAAACAGAAAGTAAAAGGCACTTCCCAGCATATATAAACACTTGTTGCCTCTTGTCCCCCACACCAAAACTCAAAACCACCACCACCCACTCAACAAAAAGCAAAAGCTTTCAGCCTCTTGAGTACTACTACTTTCCATTCTTCCCTTCAAACCCTTATTTCCATTTCCATTGAAACTTTAGGAAAGCTTAAGTTCCCAAATAGGATTCAACTTTACAAAATAAACTTTCACCAACAAAATTTAACATATCATCCTATATGGAAGGTTTTAACACCTCCATCCCTTTAATACCCATTTCCTACACTTTTGCCAACACCATTGGAACTACTGGTAGTAGTAGTAGTAGTTCTCACTCCAGTTGTGGTATTACTAGTCCATGGATGGACACTAGGATATGGAGCAGGCTCCCACGTAGCCTCGTCGACCGCGTCCTCGCCCTCCTCCCACCCCCTGCCTTCTTCCGAGCCCGGTCCGTCTGTAAGAGATGGTATGGGCTCCTATTTTCCAACAGCTTTCTTGAATTGTACTTGCAAGTCTCCCCTCGCCGCCACTGGTTCTTGTTCTTCAACCGAAAATCCCTAAACAAGAACTACATCTACAGAAACAACAACAACATCAACAATGGCGACAACCGAACAAACTCTGAGGCTTACCTATTTAACCCCCACGACCTTTCGTGGTACCGTGTTTCATTCCCTCTCGTCCCACCGGGGTTCTCACCGGCCTCTTCTTCCGGCGGCCTAGTTTGTTGGGTTTCGGACGAGGCCGGTTCAAAGAGCCTACTTCTATCCAACCCACTCGTCGGTTTGCTTATTCCACTCCCTTCAACACTACGGCCACGCCTGTTTCCTTCCATTGGGTTGACCGTTACCAACACATCGGTAGATCTGGTGGTGGCTGGGGATGATCTTATATCTCCGTTCGCCGTGAAAAATCTAACGGCGGAGAGCTTTCATGTGGACGGAGGGGGTTTTTACTCACTGTGGGGAACCAATTCTTCACTCCCTAGGCTTTGTAGCCTTGAATCAGGTAGAATGGTTTACGGGGGAGGAAGATTTTACTGCATGAATTACAGCCCATTCAGTGTTCTAGCTTATGACGTGGCAGCAAACCATTGGTGCAAGATTCAAGCCCCCATGCGAAGGTTCTCCACTTTTGTTTTTTGTTTTTATTTTTTGGCTAACAAACTTGAACAATATCCATTTCCATCTACTTATCAAAAAAAAAAATCCATTTCCATCTAACAGAAGTATTGATTCACTTACTTCTTCATTTTGTTGCATATATTCTACAAAATGGGATTTGCAAAATGAATATACACAACCGACTTCGGGGTGTTATGGCTAAAAATTGTCAAAAAAATTTGTCATATTTTAATTTCACCTTGGTGTTTGTGTGTGGATTATTGGTTCTTATCGATCAGTGAAATTTAAAAAGTAAAAAAAAATATATTTAAATATTAAAAATCACTAAAGACAAAAATAATCCAACATAGACAGACTTTTTAAATTGTTTTTGTTTTTATTCAAAAAAATTTAATTTGGTTAATAATTTTCTACTTTTTATATTCCTCTTGTTAAACCAATAAATCCATTAAAAACAATGACACTCTACGAATATTTCTCTATACAATTTCTTTCGAGCGATAAAGTCAAGTCTTGCTATATGGATGTCACTCTACATAAATTTCTCTATACAATTTTTTGCACTTCTATAGCACTCTTGCTCTTATATTAACTACTCCACTGGAAACGTAGGAAGGGTGGCAACACCTTGAATATCGGTATCGGTAAGGCTATGTATTGGGTGATATTCCACAATAAATTAAACTCTCTTTCTTTTAGAAAGAAGTTTGAAAAAACAAGAAAAATCCACCTCATTTATTGCTAGACTTCACCTTAATCTTCATTATGATTTCCACAGAAAAGGTTTTCTAGAAAATGATTTCCGCTCGAAACAAACCGAGCCTAACAGACGCCTTATAAATTTTTCAAATTAATCGGAAATTGAAACAGGTTCCTGAGGTCGCCAAACCTGGTGGAGAGTCATGGGAAGATGATTCTGATAGCAGCAGTTGAAAAAAGCAAGCTCAATGTCCCAAAAAGCCTCAGGTTGTGGGGGCTACAATCATGTGGAACAACATGGGCTGAGATTGACAGAATGCCTCAGCAACTCTACCTACAGTTTGAGGATGTGGAAGGTGGAAAGGGGTTCAACTGCGTCGGTCACGGGGAGTTCATCATCATAACCGTTCGGGGATCTGACAAGGCGGTGCTGTTCGATTTCCACAGCAAGAGATGGCTATGGATTCCCCCTTGTCCTTTCACTCGCAGCGGCGGCGGAGGTGCTGGTGGTAGCAGTAGCGGAGACAGTGGCGGTGGTGGTGGTGGGGAATTGCATGGCTTTGCATACGAGCCTAGACTTGCCAACCCGATTACTGGTCTTCTTGATCAGTTGGCACTTCCCTTTCAGCCTTTTAGTGGCTAATGCAGGTTATTACTAGTTTTTATTTTGATCAATTTGGCATGTAATCTTAGTAGTGGTTGTTGCAGAAGAAAACTACGTAGTCGAGAAGTATCAACTAAGTAATGGCATTGTTGAACTCTCATTAACTTATGAGTGGGATGTGTTATCTTATGTACGCTTAGCTTGTTTGAAATTAATGAGTGATTATATAGTTAGAGAAAACATTTCAATTACATTGCACCCATCATGGTTTTAAATACAAGCCGTTACGTAGTGTATCAACTGTTACGTAACAGTTTTTAGCCTCTCCGATATTGTTACACCCTGGTATACTGATGAGAGGGAAAAATCACATGCACATCGCCCGGTTCCCATTATGTATCGGTCGGTATCCGATTTACCGTCCAGTTCTTACCGCTACGGCCGATACTCTACCGTTACGGGTTATTTAAACAATTTAAAATTTATTTTTTACCAAAAAATGGTTTTACAAATTCAAGACCGCTACATCCGATTCCCGATACGTAACATTCGATACTATCGAAACCGTTGCCGTTACGTCTCGCAAGACTGGTATTTAAAACCTTGACCCCATGTCCATGTGCTAATATTTAGAACCATTGTTTGGAGTATTTGGACACATGGAGCAATGCGCGCAATTGATTTAGAGGAAACTTTTGTACACCGGCGGTGTAAGAAATGTTATCTCAGTTAGTTGACCTAAACAACGTTATCTTCATTTATTAATCTCAATTTAGTTAACCAACTAGAGCTAGCAAGAAATGTTATCTCAGTTAGTTGACCTAAACAACGTTATCTTCATTTATTAATCTCAATTTAGTTAACCAACTAGAGCTAGCTCAGGAGTTCGAATCTCTCCACTAAATATATAAAGAATTTTCCTTCCTTTGTTTCTACCCTATAATAAGTTTATTTCTTGTACTCCCTCCGTCCCTTTTTAAATGTGTTACTTGGGATTCTGTGCCATTTTCAACGGCTTATAACTTTTAATGTGAACCTCAAAACATATGCATTATGGATCTTGTTTGATAGATCTTAATTATTTCTATTATACAAAATTTTCAAAATCACAAAAGCTATTATAAATTAAAAGTTATAAGCCGTTGAAAATGACACAGAATCCCAAGTAACACATTTAAAAAGGGACGGAGGGAGTATTTATTAAGTTGGTGAGCTTGATTATCTCGTGGACTCTCACAATTGATGTAATGTCTCGGGTTTATACTTCATATGTAATGTAATTGATCTCTTCTATCGATTTAAAAAATAAAATAAAATAACCTCATTCATTCGCTTCGCTTAACCGGATCATTAAGTTATTATCTAACTACTAGATAATTATTTTATTCGAGGAATTTAGTAATTTAGTTGTTGTGGATATAGTAAAATTAACTATTTTCTTCAGCATATTCTAAGTATTTACTTTGGTATTGAGTCCTGTTCATTTTTTTCTCCATTTAGTCTGGTCCAGTTTTGGGCTTTTGTGGGCCCATTAAGGGCCACAATACCAGAATCGTTCTTTTATAGAACTCGTCAAGTATATTGTTCACTTAAAAATTGGATTAAAAGGACGTTCATAAATACATGAACTAATATGAATGGCAACGGGTTAAATACATGAGCGAATATGAATGGGAGCGGGTAGAGTTTGGATTAGGAGTGCTCTTTCCAAATTCTGATCTCCAAACTCTACACTCTCCTCCATACCTGTACTCATACCCAATTGGAGATACTTAAAAGTCACCAAATTCATATCTATTTAGATAACGGGTGGAACGGGTATTACCCAATACCCAATTACACTTAGAAAAAGAGGCAAATCATTAAAAAAATTATAAAATCTTTATTGGTGAAATAGTCATTAAGTTGAATATATGACAATATTATGTCCAAAATTACATGCACATTAGTATTATCGTATTAATGCATTAACACAATAGGCAAATAAAAATGCACAACAAAAAACATCATAAAGCAATTTACATAACAAAAATGCAAGTGAATGCAACAAAGATATATAAGTAACTAAGTGGTTAGTACAAAAAGAAAATAGGATTATTTGTTAGTGACTAAGGTTATAAAATATAAGTGTCCAAGAGATATATATATATATATATATCTAATGAGGAACATGTATGATGGGGTGGGTACAAGTATTGGGTTTGGGATAGCAAAATTATACCCGGACCCATACCCGACCAGGTATTATATCATTATTATCATGCCCATTCCTATTGGGTAAAAAAAAATATGGGCAACATCCATCTCCAAATGACTGGATCGGATCGGGTATCCATGAGTGTGGGTATAATTGTCATCTCTATCAACGAAACAAATATGCACAAGGAAAATAGATGACAAAAAATAATTTGAAACTTAAAATTGCTCTCTTTTTTTTGTGCGTACAAATCTGTTTGGTTTATGTATCTATTGATATCCAATCAAACTAATTTTTTACATGGACAATGTACTCGACAAACTCTACAAAATAAACAATCCAAATACCTGGGAGGGACCCACAAAGACCCAAAACTGGATCAAACGGTCTGGGTTTGATTTTACGGTTTGTTCTAGTTCGTTGGCTATTCAGGTAATCTATCTCATTACTTCAAACCCTAACCGGTCCACGTTTTCAAAGGATGAAGGTTAGACGAATATTTTTCCTTCATAGATCGATAGATTTGTTTACGATTTTGACTTCAATTGCTTGAATCTATGAATGAAGTACTATGACATTGGTTGATGATTGTCAAAAGACTAGAGCTCGATCAGAGACGTTAATCGCATAGAACTCGCCAAGTACTAAAAAATTAAGTTTATCTTTGGTGACAACAATTTTGTCAGTTGGTTGTCACTAAAAATGTGTTGTTAAAGAGTATTCAGTGACAATTTTTAAGTGCTAAAATCAACCCATTTTAACAAACCTAAAGAGTATGGAATGTACCGGGTTGTGACACTATGGGCCTAAAATAAAATTGAAACTGCGTAAATGCGTAATGATTGGCATTGGGCCTTGTAGCAGTGGGCTTGACAAAAGGAGACTGGTTTGTAAACCTTCGGGTTTTAGAAAATAATTTGATCGAACAAGTAAGTGGGCTGGATCAAATTTGTTTGTAGCTACATGGAAGTCAAGGTTGGACCAAAAAAAATCGAGTGGGCTTGTTTGTTAAAGATATTTGGACTTAGATATGTCTATAAAATTACATAGATTATACAGACTAATGAACCCACGTTAAAAGGATAGCAAATTCATACATACCAAAAACTGATTCGCACTGTCGAACAAAATGTTGGAGTAGCACTAACATGGGAAGTACTCCCAAAATGAAAATACGATGTAACAAATGATGATCATTTTGCTAATCAAAAAAACAAATGATGATCATTTTAACAAAAAAAATCCCAAAAAATTTGAAAAGGATTGGACATCCCGATTTCGCTTCGCATAAAACAAAATTCTTCTTCTATAAGGGTTTTTGTAAAATGTTGCTTGTCGGTAGTAACAAAATCAAGAAGAAAAAAAAAACCGTGCACGAATATTCCTTCTGTACCTGTCCAGGCCGTGGCCTCCATGACACCCGCGGTAATCCCGCAGGTGCTACTCCACAGGTGCCTTTTTCACTGCGAACCCTCGTCCTTAGCCACTAATCCACAAAAATCTCCAATAATCCCGAGAAGCGGCGCTGTCACGATCTCCTCAGTCGTGCCGAAACTGCGACCAAGCCTCTAAATGGCTTCCTCTCTAGTCCTACCAAGTCAACTAGAGCGAACTAGCTTGTTCGGGTCCATCCAGGAGTTGACGTCTATACTCGTCATGTTCTCATTCTTCAGGGTATCAAGGTCAATCCCCTTGTTATCATTTCTTGTTTGAGGCTTGGAAAGAGTAGGCCATAGCGCCATTAGATTGTCTCCTGATTGAGGCGTCTCTGTATGTTGCTCGAAAATATGACGGAGTATGAAAAATAACTTTTTTTGGAAAGTTGCGACTTGACTAATAAAAAGTCCCGGTAATCGCTCTTTGAATTTTTCTAAGCACAATGGTATAATCAGATGATCTTTTTTAGTACGGGAAGGTTGACTTTTGGCCCTTTTCTTCGGAGGAAAACATGTTTTTCGCCTTTGTACTAAAAATGGGAGGGATGAGATTTTGATATGATGGGAATTTCAAAATTCTAGCAATGTCATTGTTTCCGAAAGGTAGTACTTCCTTATTTCCATAAATAAATTAAAGTTCTTTACTTAACTTTGGTTTATGAAAATAAGTACCTAGGATTCGGATTTGATAACCAGGGGGTGTACAAAGGACCCGGGTTTGAGACCCGGAATCAAAGAACCGGGGTTGCACGACTCTGGGGTTGAACGCCTGGAGCTGGGGATACCAGGGTTGCAGGGCTCCAGGGTTGAGAACCCGGAGCTAGGGAAACCAGTGGTGAGCCACCCCGAGGGTCATGACCTGGGGTTGGGGACATCCGAGGGTGATGTCCCAGACTCCAAACACTCTTTTCTTTTTTAATCTTAAATTAATGTCCACGTGTCATGTTAATATTTTTTTTCTTCTACATTTTGCCCCCTTGTTTGGGTGAGGCATGTATGCCTTGCTTGGGCAATATTTATTCACATTTCCAAAGTCCCCCCCTCTCTTTTTTTCATTCAAAACTTGAACACCAAACCACTTTAAGGTTCCACCAAACTTCGTCAGTGGCAGTAGTGATGGCCACTATCCCTTCCTCTCTCAAATTGTCCTTGATAGGGTCACATCGCCCACTTCGAAACTGTGCCAACAAATCTGCTAAGGCTTGAGACTTAATTACTTTCGGGGCAACACACGTTATCTTGAATTCGACGAGGTCGAGTAACCATCTTTCAACTCTCCCTGTAATTACGGGTCTTGAGAGTAAGTATTTGATTGGGTCACTCCAAGTCACAATCTGGACTGAGAATGCCAAAAAATAATGTCTCGGTTTCAGAGCTGTAAAGACTAAGGCCAAGCAATGTCGTTCAACTAGAGTGTACCTCTCCTCCAGTCCTTGTACTTTTCGGCTCATGTAATAAACCAGCTTCTCTTGCCCGTCAACCTCTTGCACTAATAGAGCGCCGATCGACTTGTCCATCGAAGTGAGATACAATACTAACAGCTTTCTAGGTTGTAGAGCCACCATAGTTAGGGGTGAGGTCAAGGCGGTTGTTACTTTCTCAAAGGCCCGTTGGTGCTCCTCCTTCCATGCAAAAGCTGCTTTCCCCTTCACTAAAGGGTGTGGTTATCTCCATGAGTGCAGGTATGAATCTTCGTGAAGTACGAAACCTTGCCTAAGAACCTTTTCAGAGATAGCTGGGAGTGTGGCGGTGGCATGCTTACTATGGACTTGATCTTCGCTTCATCAGCCTCCACCCCGTGCCTATGCACCAAGAACCCAAGAAACTTCCATGCGGTGACACCAAAGGTGCATTTTCTAGAGAACGTCTTTTCTCCTCATTCTCTCTACAAACCCTACAATATACTATCACCCCCCCCAAGCTTTATGCTCCATACCCTCTTCCTTCGTCTCTCCTCTTCCGCGGCTCTCAGTCAATTGAGGCGTCATTCCCTTCCATTCTCCAAATTTGTTCCTAGCCATAGCTGCTCCTTTGGGTGTGGTTATTTTGTTTAATGACGGTCGGGTTCGTGCTACCTCTTCGTTGATTTTCTTCATTGGTTGATCCTGATTCTGTGCCTAACAGCTAGTGGTGTTATAGCGTCTAGTTTTTGGGTGGGTTCTTGGTTGCTTCTTTCAGCTAGTGTTGAGGGGATGGGAGGCGACAGCTGATGGTGTCTCTGGTGATCGATGGTGGTCGGCTAGGTGTGGTCTTGTGTGACGGCACTTGGGATTGCTAGGTAGTATTTTGGGTGATGGTTGTATATTTTATTGGGCTATTCATGTCATATTTGGGCAATGGGCCTTTGGGTGACTTTGAGTTGGGTCAGACTTATTAGGGTTTGGTCCAACCCATCTAGTGTTTGGGCTTCGGCTCTTAGGTGTGTGGGCTTAAGCTTCATGGGCTTCGGGTGACCATGGAGGGACTTTTCAATCCGTTACTCTGGGGTAGCAATATGGGCTTGTTCCCTGGGTTCTAGTGACGGTGGTGGCAGCGGACTGTCTTTGTTTTGGTGGCTATGGAGTGTTGTGATGGCCGATTGCTCTTTTGAAGATTTTTATTGGTTTTATCTGGGCATTGTTAAGCTTCGGCCCTTTGGGTGTCTTTTTTTGGCTTCTTGCCAATTGAGGTTTGGGTCTCAAATTGTTCTTACCTTATGTTTAATTTATTCCATGTAGGTTGTCCAATTTGAGTTTTTGAATGAGTTGGATGGATTTCTTTTTAGAACAAATTGGAAATTTGTGTCCGATCTGTGACTCACGGATTGGATTGGAACCGATTCGTGACTCTTAGATTGGATACAGACTTTATTTTCAAAAATCCGTGACTCGGGATTAAGATTGGATTCATGCCAATCCAATCCGATCTGATGGATCGTGCACACCCCTAGCCATAAGATTTTATAGGATTTCCCAATCTAAAACATTGATTTTATTGAAAAATCTCATAAAATTAATGTGCTAAAATGGGAAATTCCATAAAATCTTATAGGAAGCCTCTCATTTTAGAATGTTGATTTTATGGAAAATATCATAAAATTAATGTGCTAAAATAAGAAATGCCATAAAAATGGAAATGGGAGAATGCCGTCCAATCGTGTTTTTGCTTAGATATGTTTTAATTCTTTACCAATAAAAAATTAATCAAAATATTGTGCGAGAAATTAAAAAGTTTGTGAGTTTGACGGGAACAACAACCTACCAAGTGCTACCAAGTTACCAGCGCCCTTGAGAGACTCTCTCTCTCTCTCTCTCTCTCTCTCTCTCTCTCTCTCTCTCTCTCTAGCGCCACCTCCTCGCTTTTTCTAGATATGATTTTTTTTCCCCCGAGGGAGGGAGGCTTTGCCTCTTCCTTCCCCTTCCCCCCTTTTCTCTCTTTCCTTCCCCTCATCTTTCTCCCTATCAGTGTGTTCATGTTGCTTCTCCATGGAGTCCTTGCGGCTGTCGATCCTTGTATCGAGCGTAGTTCGGTCCTCTCACCGTCGTCTGTTAAGAGTGTAGATCCGGCGCTCTCGGTACTATTTTGGCAAGGTGGAGGCGTTGTGGGGGTGCTAATTCAGCAACAGGTGGTGGAGCAATAAGGAGGGGTTAAGAAAAGGGTTTTTTTAGCCAGCGGCTCTTGGTTGGCAGTAGAACCGGTCTGGTTTTCCCAGATCCAGTGGGTTTTGGTGGGCAATAATCAACTCGTCTTAACTCGGTTGACTCAGCTCAACTCGGTGAGGTGACTCCGGGAAGATTAGTTGTGTTGGGTTTTGATCTGCTGATATTTAGTTAGTTTTGCTTCTTTATTTGTTCTTCTTTGCTTTTTCCAGACTGGGTTTGTCCAGTTTTTCCGGTGGAGATTGGCCTGAAGATTTCATCTATTTTACTATCAATGGGGTGAGTTGGGCTTTCATTTGGGATGTTTTTCTACTGAATCATAGACAGACTCTATGCCGACACCTCGTGTTGGTTTGCTTTGTGCAGTACGACAATCCCGAGCATGTATACACCCTTTGTGGTTTATGCTCGTGTCTTGTTTTTTGTAGTTAGGGTTTACTCCTATATTATGTTTGAAATCTTAATGATATGAATGAATGAAGGAACGTGCTCCTATGTCCCCGGGGATACGGTATCCCCTTCATCTTAGCCCTCCACGCGTTCCATATTAAAATTTTAAAAAAACAAAAAATCGAGTGGGAGCCGGTTGCCCGTTCAAAAGTGTATAAGCTTAACCAGCCCTAGTTAAGCCTTCTTCCTCCCCATTTCTCCCTCCCTCCTCTCCCTCCCTCCTGAAAACTAGGATTTCATCTCTCTCCAGTCGGGAAAAACGTACAAAGCCTAAAAATTTGACGATAGTTGAGCCCACGGCAACAATTTACGACAACGAGAGTTGAGCCTACTACAGCAATTTATGACGACGCAACTTGAACCCTAAATCTACAACAAGGATGAGCCACATAAGTAAACACGTGTGCTGGATGCAGGATTTGCTCTTAGTTTTGAGGTGTGAAGAAGTTATCGTTTAGAAGTTCAAAAGGAGGAAGTGCGTCAGCATGTAGGTAGTATAGTAATGTTCTCAATTTTTTTCACATTAATTATGTTCTATTAAATTTCTATTTTAATTAGACATTTAGAAATAGACAATTTATTTGAGAGTGAGGCTCGGCTGCGTTTACATCTCCAGCTCCGTTTCTACCTAAATTTCACTGTTGTTGACTTTAATTTGCCAAAAAACATGTACTGGGCTACAGTGGCGGCTCGGAAATATTTTCTTAGGGTCGTAATAGAGTAGCTTAATCGTATCAATTTTAATGAGATCACACATGGAACTTGATAGCTTGAGGCTATAATTCACAGAATTTCGAGGATAACGAAGCACCCAAAATGGATGCTCAATAAACTTGTAGTAAGGTCAATGGAGAATTGCAACTTGAGAAAGAAGAAATGAAAGAAAAACTAGAAACAAACTTCACGCCTCTCCCTCTCTCGTTCATCCTACTTATACTGCCCCATTTACGTCGCACATGCCACTTCTCCTTTCCCACCAAAAGTAAACAGAAAAGAATAACAGAAAGTGATAGTAAGGAAAAGACTAAAAGGACCCTAGTAACTTATAAATTATGTATTGTATAATTCCCACCCATTTAAGAACAAACTTGTCCGCAAGGTTGGAATGATGGAAACTGCTGCTGCAACTTGTAGAGGGGGCTCCCAAGTGGACATGCCTAAGTTCTTAGGGGATAGTGCCTTGCTATAGTAAGCAATGGGTCTACTTTCTTGCATTAACACTGCTCCCACACCCTTCCCTGAGGCATCACATTCAATAATGAAAGTTTTGGAATAATCTGATAATGATAAGACAAGAGTAAAGAGTCATTGCGGCCTTCAATTGATAAAGATCCGCCAAACTTCAAATGACCACACAAAGGCATCTCTCTTGAGTAATCTTACCATAGTCCTCGACACATCTCCTGTAGTATCCTATCAAGCACTCAAGCCTAAGAAATCTGTTAAAAGATTTGAAGGATTCTGGTCTGGGCCAAGTTTGCATGCTAGCTACTTTACTGTATGTGATTTTGGTCAGGGCCAAGTTTGCACTGTGTTTTACTTCTTTTTTTTTTGTTTAAGTGATTTTGCAATTAAGTAATGATAGTAAAGTTAAACTGATTTTGTAGAATTTGCAGGTGGAAGCATACCTATTTGCTCGGAGTCGGTTTTGAAAATCTCTCACTCTCACTATTATGTGGTCATATATGTAGTTTCCTAAAAGTTAAGATCAATAGCAGGTATGTTTGGTAATTTGACATAGCGAGCCCATTGATGACACCTACACAAATGAGCTTATGTGCCCAGGCGTCTTGAGCGCAACACTTTAAGTTTCTCACTATCTTAAGTTCTTAACAAAGAAACTATAGACAACCAGCTTGTATGATCTCCACCCCAACCCGTACTTACAAAATACACTTGACTATGAATATCACACACCCAACCCCTTATACCCCACTCATACAAGAACTCACGCTCACCCAACCAAAGCTTGACACTTGCACCCAACCTTTTCTTACTTGGTTGCACCACCACTCTCATGCCTTTACTATTGTACGAATATATGCATAAATAGCCTACACAAAGCCAAGGAAAATTTGACAGCCATAAGAGGAGTTGTAGTACCAAGTAGAATTCCAAAAGACACAAGTCATGTACCAAGATAATATTGCAACCATTGGAATTGGAACCAATCCCAACATCTTTTTGGTTAAAATTGCAACTCGTTAGGCCGTAGTACTATGTAAGACAAATTCGAATTACCCAATTTCCTTGGAATGCCAGTAAACATATATCATACTCTCAAGTTCCAAGCTTGGAACCTACTTTCTCATTATGTATTGAACAGCTTATATGACTGCATAAACCACGAAGGGGTTGATTTGGCTGGCATACATCTCAAATATCATACTGATGGACAATTTGGTCGGCTTACTTATCTACTGTGGGTTGGAGTTATGACAGATAGACTAGAAAGGGTACTTCTATGTAGTTGTTAGATTTATCACGGTGTCAAAGAGAAACGAATAACATGCTTTTCAAACATTTGCATGTAATCCTTGTAGCACTTGTATAGATTGTAAAAATTTATTCAATTTCGAATCTACTAACAGGTGTTAAATCTGTTGAGTTCTATCTGTTGTAAGAATACTTGCTAAAATTTCAGTTCGAGCATCAATATTGCTGCTTCTGAGGTATCTTTGTTTGACTATATGTTGTAATGCACTCTACTTATAGGCCATATGTGATGTACCTAGTTCACCCCGTAAGTTGTCTTGTTTAAAAAAATAATAATGGCAATGAATGTCCCTTTTAGTTAGGTGCGATGAGACCTCCTGAGAGTAGTACTAAAGGCAAGGCCGATTTGAAATCCCATTATGACTCTTCCCCAAGTAGGTTAGATGGAAGCAATTAATTTGGTGAGGACAATGTTGATTGGACAGTTGAAGGTGGAGGGTCGGTTTCTGCATCAGATGATTTATTTTGTTCCATCACTGATTTAGAAATTTTGGAAATGAATTTTGTTTCAAAAGATGAGGCAGGAAGATTCTACAATTCATATGCGAAGGCAAATGGTTTTAGCATTTGCAAATCTAGAAGTAAACTCCTCAAAGACAATCCAAACCAGGTTAGGTTCAGGACTAAAGTTTGTTCTAGGGAAGGTAAAAGACATAGTAAACACTTTGAACGGGTCGAACGTAGAAGACACCCCAGAGCAGAAACAAGAATGGGTTGTGGTGCCAAATTCTGTGTCCGTTATGTGGCTGGAACACAAAAGTACATGGTCAAAGAATTTCTTAGATTACACAACCATCCGGTTGTGGCACAATGGTGTGCTCCATTCCTAAGGTCACACAGAAGGTTGAATGATGCCGACACGGCTCAAGCAATGGCCCTGAGGAAGGTAGGCATGAAGGCGAACCAAATAACGAAGTACATGACATGTCAGTCTGGGGGTTCATATAATGTGGGGTTCACTAAAAAAGATTTGCCCAACAAATTGGCCAAGATTCATAAAGAAGAAATAAAAAATGGGGATGTTGAGGGTGCACTTGGATATCTACATGCCCAGGTTTGCACTGATCCGTTATTTTTTGTGAAGTACACTGTTGATAAGAATGACAGTTTGGAGACCCTCTTTTGGGCAGATGGGAGGTCTCGGATGGACTATGCCTCATTTGGGGATGTGTTAGAGTTTGACACGACATATCGGACCAATGTGTACAAGAAGCCATTTGTCATATTGGCTGGCGTGAGCAACCATATTTGGGTGTGCCTTGTTGTGTACGGAGACTGAGGAGACATACAATTGGGTTCTTGTAACATTTTTGGAGGCTATGGATGGTAAACATCCCATCTCCGTGGTGACAGATGGTGATTTGGCAATGCGCAACGCCATTATAAATATATTTCCAAATGCGAGGCATCACCTATGTTCATGGCATTTGGAGCGAAATGCCATGAAAAATGTTCACAAACCCGATTTCATAATAGACTTTACAAATCTGATGCAAATGGAATGTAAGGTTGAAGAATTTGAAAGTCTATGGGCTAACATGGTAAAACATTATGGGCTACAGACAAACAATTGGGTGTTGGAGATCTATAAGGACCACAAAAGATGGGTCGAGGCATACCTTCTTGGAAATTTTTTTGCTAGCATGAGGACCACTCAGTGTTGTGAAGGCATGAACCGTCATTTGAATCGATTCTTAATAGTAAGGCTAAGACTTTATGAATTTGTTGAACAGTACCACTGGGCTGTTGGTAGGTTGCGTGTTGCCGATGTAGAGGCTAAGACGGCGACAGAGTATAGTACGCCCGTCTTAATCGCGCAATTGAAAAGTTTAGAGAAGAATGCAACTGAGGTCTACACACAATACATGTTCAAATTATTTCAGGATGAAATTCAATGCACATATCCATTGCTTGTGGAGCACCGCGTTGACGAATTACAACGTCGGTTGTACTTCATTGAGGTGTACTCACATCCAAAAACGAAGTGGACGGTCGAGTATTTTCCAATTGATAGTAAAATGAAATATTCTTGCTTGATGTTTGAGTCATTTGGTCTACCCTGTTGCCACATGATAATGGTAATGAAATAAGAACAGCTATTGGCCATTACCCCCAGTTTAGTCATGTGAAGATGGACGAGAAGTGCTTGCCCTGAGGCCCATCACCCTACGGTTGGACAAATACCTCAATCTTTATCTTCAACCCACGCCGCATGGTATGGTGTATTGAGTTCCGGTTACAATTTGATGTCATTTTATGCGTCCCACTCCCGGGACTCTTTTGAAGATGCTAAGGACTTAGGGCACGAAATGACGTATTGGATGAGGAAGCGTTGGGAGATGGGAAAGAATAAGGAGTGCACGACCTCGCTTGGTGAAACCAGTTATGTGCAAGATTTGTTTGGTGTGGGGGATCCACTTGTTGCTAAGACGAAAGGCAACCCTGCGAAGAACTCCACAACCCCAAATTCAAGGAAGCTTAGGCAATGCAGGCACCGCAAGTGTGCAGGGCATGACAAGCGCACATGTCCAAAGTTGTCATCAAAGCCTTCAACTGAATGATTGCTTGGTAAGTTTGAAATTTATTTGGTTGAAATTCATGTCCAATGCACATTTTCATTTGCTTACTATTTGGATGCCACGTGGTACAGTGGTGAGAGGGGATCGAATGAGGATATATTCCATTTGAATTATGGTAGTTCGTGGTTTGAAGTAACATTGCGCTACTCTTTGTTTGAAGTTGTTAGCTCAATTCTATTACTTTTTCAGTCTCCTTGAATTGGTTTTGATGTTTTGTATTAGCTCTATTGGTTATTCTATAGTCATTACTATTGCTTAATGCCCATTGAACTTCTTATAGTTGTCTTTTTATAATATATTCGTAGATCTATAGTGTAACTTGTGAAGTTGCGTATTTTTTGTTCAGGTTGTTTTTGGAAAGGGAGTGGTTTTGATTGAATCTAGAAATTTTAGTTCAATCTGGAAATGTAGCTGCACCAGTACTGCTCCAGTGTAACAACAATGCAGGAGATTGTCTAACTCCCAACATACCCTTTGTACCAGTATTTGACTGGTTAAATATTGAAATTAAATTCTACAATCATAGATACTGGGCAACAACACATACTCTAGATCTTTCATGTACGTAATGTTGCGTACGTCGAATCTGCAAAATGGGAGATGCATTATGTAGTGCCTATAACGTAAATTTCATGTCTATAACGTAAATTTCATTTCCTTTTAATTTCAATCACTTCATGTTTGTAAGTAAGTTGGACTATAAGTTGATATTGGGGCTATTTGTATATGATCATTACAATGTCCTCCTTAAATTTTGATTATTGGATTATGGATAGGTTAGGCATTCAAAAACTTGATGATGGGATTTGGGTTTGTGAACGTAGTGTAGAAAATTCATATATTTGAAGATGAAACTAGTTCCAACTATATATAGTACCCGTATGTTAACAACCGGCAAATCTCATATGTAAATCACCTTGACTAATTTCCCATTTCGAGTTTATGAGAATCTCATAAAATCGAAGGGTTATTTTTCAAAATGAAGAAACCAATTGCCAATTTTTATTATGAAATTGTATATAAAATGAGTTATTGAATATTAGTTTTATCAATTCATTTAACCAATCTGCCAAAAAAAAAGGCTATTTCGCGGCCCTGCCTTGCACTTCTTCCCTATGCCGCAGGTCCCATATGCGGCAACCGTCTACCTTTTACATGTAATGGAGATTAGCATTCGTACAAAAATTAAAGTTGATCACATATAGAAAGAAATTTAATCAGACAACAAGTGTCATGATTGATAAGGAATTTTTTCTCGATTGAGGATCTTTCAAACAGTTTGGGCCCTCAAAGAGATTTAAACTTGTACGAGTATGATTTAATTAATTAATAAGCACACCAAAATTAACGACTTCAATTGTTCACAAAATTTCGTGATACTTAGATCCCCACATAGCTGCATCGATTCCAAAATTTTGTCTTTAAATTGGTGAAAATTTAAAAATTTTAAATATTGAAATTTTGCTTGGCTCGTTTTTTAGTCTTTCTTCCCTTTCCCTCGCTAACAACACTACACCATCATTTCGACCCCCATTACCACTAACTTCCACCAGAAGTCGGGTTGCTCCAAGCTCCAACACAACGAAGAGGAAGACCACCACTTTCTCTTGGCCCTTGTCTCCCTTTTCGTCTGTCATAGACCAAGAAGACCCGTTTTCCACTGGCTGCCACTGGGTTCCACCGTAATCACCAGAGTCACGACGATCGTGGACCGCCGCAAGCACAATGACTGACGAATGACACCACCTCTCCTTGGTATGTTTTCGAATCCTCTCCTGTCAACCGCCATTTTCAAGTTTTGATTTTGGAAGCATTTGATTGATTTCGGATTCTAGAGTATGATTCGTGTCGTTGTTATCGATGAGTAAACCCTAAATATAGATGAAATTTTTTGTGCTTGGTTGGATAATTGGATGTAGCACACAGGGTATGTAAAACCCTAAATGGTGGAGTCTTAGAAAAGAACTATGTAAGCAACGATAGTTATCCACATACCCAGTTATTGTTTCATTTGTTTGTCGGCATTCGCAGTGGATATGCCACCATTTGTTTATGTTGCAGGAATTGACAATTGAAAAGCCAATGGAGATAGCAGATTTAAAGAGAGTTGATAGAATCCGGCCAACAATCGAAGAAAGGAACAGGAAGAGGAAAATGGATATGAATGTTGAACCAACCAAAAAAACAAGCCGCAAAAGTAAGCTTCGTAGTTCAGAAGATGAGGAACCGGCCGTGAGTCCACAACTAAAGATACAACACAGGCTAGGGATACTTAGGTTATGGAATCCAAAGTAAGGAACTTGTGTCATATTGTAAAATACAAGTTTAGATATCTAAATTCTATCAGTTTTATTTGTTATTATTTGTTAAACACAATTTTTTTTTTTTTTTTGCAGGAAATGGTAGACAAAGCTGCGAAGAAAAGGCCTACAGCATGAGAGAGGAAAAGGAACATGTTTGTTCCACCAACAAAGAAGGAAGGGAAAACAAGAAAGGGTGGGAATACAAAAGTTGAGGAACCGGTTGTCACACATACTGCGACCCTTACACAAAAATAGAATCCAATAATTACTGGGATGACCGAGGTGGGTTGACTACTCCGCTTTAGAGGCAGGTGACCGTATACTGCATAGAAAATCTCATAGGAAGAGGAACATGTAACTTGAACCACCAACTGCAATTGGGAAAAAAAATGTAATTATTTGTTAAACACTTTTTTTTTTTTTGCAGGAAATGGTAGCCAAAGCCGCAAAGAAAAGGCCTACAGCATCAGAGAGGAAAAGGAACATGTCTGTTGCACCAACAAAGAAGGAAGGGAAAACAAGAAAGGGTGGGAATTCAGAAGGTGCAGAACCGGTTGTGACACATAGTTCGACCCTTACACAAAAACAGAATCCAATACTTACTGGGATGATCGAGGTGGACATACCGGTTGACCACTCCGCTGTAGAGGCAGGTGACTATATACTGCATAGAAAATCTCAAAGGAAGAGGAACATGGAACTTGAGCAACCAATTACAATGGGGAAAAAAAGGAAGGTTGTGAGGACGGAAGGTCAACAAGAACCTGGGGTGGCATGTAATTCTTCATTAGATACTTCATTACAAATACCGGTTGACCTACAAGTCAACCCACCTTTAGAGACCTCGACTCAAGCCCATAATCAAGGTGGTACTTACCGCAAACGCAAAAACCCAACCCAGGTCTATTGCCAAGCTGAGCGACGCAGTGAAGGTGATGCTCCTATTGGTCCACAAGTTTAGGATGTGACCCCACCAGAAATATTAGTTTGAAGACATACTACACTTGCTGAGGTCGAAGAATGAGTTGACAACCTGGGCGAGGAGCCTTTAGAGACCCAGACACATTCCCGAACTCCGAGCCGTAATCACCGCCAATGCAGTACCCCAACCGTGCCTAGTGTCGAACTTGACCCTCCTATTGGTCCAAACGAGCGAAGCTTGTTAAAGAGCTTTGACAACCATGTCGCAGCATCCATTTGGAAGGGAGAAGAGCGAGGGTTGTTGAAATTACATTGCCACTCCAAAATTGTAAAGAAGTGGGTTGTTTGTGAGAGGGTAAAAGATAGAATCCGAAGTTTGGGTTTGCATTCGCTGTGTGAGGGGCTTACGTACATGTATAGTAACAGGGTTTTGGTGTCTACATTTGTGGAGAGGTGGCATCCGGAGACGAATAGCTTCCACTTCCAGTTTGGGGAAATGGGAATTACCCTTGATGATGTCGGACAACTGACTGCGCTGCCAGTTACAAGGATGGTTGTACACGTTGAGGAGAATTTGACCAGGGATGAAAACTTACCTCTTATACAAAGTACACTTGGAGTTTCGAGGGTCGAAGCAAAAGAAGCTCTTCAAGGAGGCGGTATTCCATTTGATTGGTTGAGGAATGGTTTTAGTGATGTGGTGACAAAGACGTGTCCGGACTGGTGGGTGGATTGTTGTGCGTGTGCATACCTGCTTTACGTTTTAGGCAGCACTATATTTGTGGACAAAACTGGGGGGAAGGTGAGTGTTTGCTATCTTGGGTTATTGGCGGATTTAGACAAAGTTGGTAGTTACGCATTTGGGGCTGCAGCGTTGGCTTACTTGTACAGACAACTTGGCCATGCAAGTAAGAGTGGAGTGAGGCAAATGAGTGGATATATAACTATGTTGGAGGTAATTTTAGTTCTTCTCACTTCAATATTAAATTATTGCATTACACTGCCTGTTGTGCTTAGTTATACATATATAATGTGCAGGCATGGATACTAGAGCATTTTCCACTCCTCCAACAGGGAAAAAGTGACCCACACTACATGGAGGAGATGCCACGAGCCTAGTGTTGGTTGCCCTGTAAGGATGTAAACACGGAGACCACTATCCTATACCGCGAGATGTTGGATGACTTACTTGTTGACCAAGTAACTTTTCTTCTACATTGTTTATATACATCAAATTTGAAATGCTAATTAATACATATTTTCCTATAAAGGTAATCTTTGACCCTTACAAAGAGCGAAGAGCTGTTTTCCCGGAGATTGCTTTGTACACCGGTCCCATTCGTTGTATGGGTTTAGTGGAGCCGTACCTCTCAGATAGGGTCTTGAGACAATTTGGATTTGTACAGTTAGTACCGGGGCCTCTTATTGGACCCAAAAGGGGTTCGAAGAGAGGCTCCATTTCTGCTGAATATATTGTCGTGTACACTTGGATAGACGCGCTTTGGGAAAATTGGAAGTACCATGTGGTGCCTGATGACAAAAGAGTTGTGCTCAAACAAGGAGTCCCATGGGAGTTAGCTCCTAAAGACTTGGACTGGTTCAGGATAGTATCGCACGTTAGGGTTGCCGCCCATAGGGGAGTGGGCCAGCAGGGAGGGGGACTAGCACAGCAACATGAAGCAGCTCTAGATCTTGTGCAGAGGGCTTTGGCTTGTGCGACGACATCGTCCATTGATCATCATCGTACACTTGTTCAGTTGGAAAAGATTTTGAGGGGGGATATGGAGAACGATGCCCAGGGATGAAAACAAGTTCGAGTGGTCACACTGCATCCTATGTTGTTGACAGTTGTTCGTTTATTATTTGCACTTAGGATCACTTATTTTTGACATATGGATGTATGACATATGGTTGGTTAGTTTGATCCCTTTGACACATTACCTTTTGACTTATGCTTGTTTGTCAATCATGAAATGTGGGTTCAGATTAGTACAATGTAATTCCATTAAATTTGTATGTCATTATTAAATGTCGTATATCTGCTTCGGTTCTTTACTATATGGAATTATGGATTACATGCACCAGGTTTGATATGATTGGTTTAGACTTCGGACCTCCCTCAGACCTAATATTGTAAAATCTGATAGTTAATTTATGCCGGTATGGTACTAGTAGAAAGGGTACTCACGATTTGTGGAACTACTTCATTCGATATGTACTGGTACAACACCGGGAAACTACTATCAGACTTTATAGTTTGACTTTATAAATTTTAATCAAACTTTATAATCTGAAATAATTGAACAATAACAGATTATAGTATATGAGGTAAATTTCGTACCAGTATCCTACGGGTAAAAAGGGCAGTCATGATAAGAGTAGAGGAGGTACTGCAATGGATTTGTACACCTCTGGTGATTGTAAGTGACGGAGGGCTTATATATGAGAGGCCTCAAAATTGAAGTTGTTAGGTCAATTGGCAATTTCAGACCATTTTACCCCTCAATTGCAAATTGTGCCTATTGGGTTTTGCGTTATTTATGTACCTTGAGGAATTGATTTTCTTACCTATTGACAACAAAAAATATGTACCTTGTGTATTCCTTTCAGTAAATTATCCAATTACTTTCGACCAAAACTTATAGATAAGCAAAAGTATTTTCCATTAACGTAACTAAGTGTTCCCCCCGGTAATTTACTCAATTACAAATAATAACACAGTTATAGTAATTTTAGTCAATTAGCCAAAAAATCACTTTGAACAAAAATATATAAGTATACTATTTCAATATATTTGGAAAACATTTACTCAATTACATAATTTTCTTATTAAAGACCGGTTAATTTTTTATGGCTTGCTCAGTCATTGATTTGAAATTAAAGCCACATATTCGGTGTAAGGATTTTATTTTATTGATATAAATTTTTATCAAATTTATTTTTCCGTAAATGTACTTTCAGTTTCACGATCTGTACCAATAAGTCAACGTAGCTGATTTTGTAACCGCTTAGAATCTATTAAAAAAATGCAAAGTTGTCATCATAAATTTGTTTATATTCTCTGATTTTTTCGTTGATCCAAACCAATAATACAAAATAATAAATCGGGTTACTTTGAAAAATGAATGGGTTCAAATAGATAACGGGTTATAAATCCAATTTCCAAATCTGAAAATTACTAGTAGTATATTAATTAAAATTTGTCAATGTTGAGTGGGTACCGCGTGGTACCCGGTCGCGCAATCTAGGTCGTCCATTTCGATTTTGGACGGCTCGGATTAAAGACAGAGAAATAGGAGAGAGAGAGGAGGAAAGAGAGAGGGTTTCAATCTCGGCCATCCAATACACTTTTGGACAGCCCGAATGCAATGTTCGGGTACCACGTAGGCTTGGCCACGTGGTACCCTGTCGGTACCCAAAATATTTTCATTAATTTGGTTACGATCTCATCCAACTTCCCAGTTCGCCCCCACACTGACACGCAACGACGACCTCTCTTCTCGTCCATTGTTCTCCTAGAGCACGACCGACGCCCACGCAGTGCCGCTGCCAGCATCGAACTCCACCAGCCATCAATCTCTTCTCCCTCACAAGTTTTGCTCTATCCGTCCCATCTGACAAAAACTAGGGGTTTTTTTGTTTATAATATTTCATAAATTATGGGCCTTGTGATTCTTATTTTGTTTTTTCTTTTTCATACATTTTAGATGAGCAGCGGAGATTTAGAAAATTGATGGAGTTTCTTGTACATTGGAAGGAGGATAAATGCGGGATCGTGTATGATTCGGATACTCATCCCAAACCATTGAGTGGACAAGGGTTGGACTTTGATTGGGGCAGTAGTAGCGAGGAGGATGAAACTAATGATGATGATAGCAGTTTGAAAGATGTAAGTTTTTAGTTTCTTAAGTGGTAAGTCTTTTTGGAGTTCGGCCTCTGTCTCATGTTGCTTTATTTTGTTTACATCATCTAACTAGGAAGAAAATTACATGGTTTATAGTCGGGGCTGCCTTGACACTTGTTATCCAGTTTGTCGTACAACAGAAATATGTCCCTTATGTGTAAAGATCTATGTAATCAGTTGTGGTGGGTGCTCGTATTACTAACTTTTGTTATGCACAATGGTGTTGATGGGAAGGGTGTGGACACCATGAACACCCAATAAGCTAAATGAGGACACAGATTTTGTCGATAACGAAGCTTGGTTAACTGTTGTGCGTGAAGGGTACCTGAAAGATCCACAATACATCGATTTGGCAACAATTACAAAAGTAGAATGTAGAAATTTCACACCTATCTCACTTGTGAGTTGCAATACGCGTTGACCTTTTTACAAAGTAATACACGTCAATCTAGTAAAAAAAATTTGTATCTTGTCTTGTCATTTATAACATGGAATCCCTTACAACATTACAAGCTAAATGAGGACACAGATTTTGTCGATAACGAAGCTTGGTTAACTATTGTGCGTGAAGGGTACCTAAAAGATCCACAATACATCGATTTGGCAACAATTACAAAAGTAGAATGTAGAAATTTCACACCTATCTCACTTGTGAGTTGCGATATGCGTTGACCTTTTTACAAAGTAATACACGTCAATCTAGTAAAAAAAATTTGTATCTTGTCTTGTCATTTATAACATGGAATCCCTTACAACATTACCGCATGATAACTTTCTAAGTTGTCGCACTGGTCAAATCATGCATGCGTAACCAACTATGATCGCCCCTGCTACGGTTGAAGGTTAAATCAATCCTACTTTTCTTTTCATCACCCGAATCAAAATTTGGGCATGTGTTTTACTTACTTTGTTTATTCCTAACAGGACCCCACCAGTTGTATAAGGGCCAACTGCCTTTTCAAGGAATGCGACGAGAAAATGTTTCCAGGATTACTCAAAGCCGGTAGCTGCGTCATACTGAAGGAGGTTATTGTATGGCGAACTTCAAATAGTCCCTATTTCAATATCACCACGCCAAACATTGTTTGCGTGATTGAGAACTCTATTTTGGATTAAGCTTTACCATTATGTTTTAGTATTAAGGTGGCCGATTGGAATTTCTACTTTTGGGCGATCTTTTGTAAGGATAGGTTGGTTGATGGATTCAGGTGTTCGCATTAATGTTGCTATAGTTCGGTATCTCGCTATCTATGCATGAATGAAAATACAAACAAACAATACTAATTAAATACAAAAATTGTCATTAATGAAAATAAAATTGGGTTGAAATTCACCCGATTAAATAATTGTAAAGCAAAAAAAAAAAAGGAAATCAAATTGAATAAAAAAGAAATACTTGTTCGGGTTAATGTGGAATACCTAAGCGCAGTAAATACTTGTTCCCGATGTTCTAATCTTTCTTTGTTCCTAAACAGCCAAAACCCAAAAATGTAAAAATGAAAATGAGAAGTTGAAAATGGGACCCAAACAACCCCTACTTAATGATCTTGAAACTTTGACGACTAATTAGATTTTGTTATCCTACTTTTATAAGTAAAAAATATTGGCATAAATATCAGATTTTATAATCTCAAACAAATGTTTAGGTTCGGATTCTACAGTACAAAATATGTATTACTTATCAGATTGTAAAATCCGCTAGTAATGTTTTACCAGTTCTGTATTTTTGCAAGAGTACTCAGGAGTTAAAGGAGCTACTACCTTGTCCTTGCACTGATATCCTACGGGTACTTCTATATTTCTCCCATTTTTTTGGGGTTTTTTCGTCTTTTTTCACAAAACTTTAAGTTTGTCTAACCAAATGATGGACGACCGAGAACAAAAAATTAAAATGTGCGCCTTATGTGGTGCTTTTGCCTCCCAACGCAACATTTAATTCCCATAGATTCAGTGGGCTGAATTTAGCCAATCAATGGTTAATAGAATCACCCATCCCTTTATGGCTTTTTAGTCCACAATTAACCCATTATACCAGTGCAGTACTGGTCAACATTTGTATTGGATGTTCGAATCTTCGAATCTGATTAAAGTTACGAACGCCAGATTATAAACTCTAATAAGAGGATACAGTTCTGGTTTTGTACCAGAACAATAAATACTGGTGAAACGCCGCTACCGGATTCAAGAACATGAATTATTTTTCATAATTCGTAATTTACAAAACGAGAACACTAACTATATTTGTGTCACCCCAGACACCATACCAAGCAACCTCTTCATTATGTACCCCCTTCAATCTATGAGTGATCGTAAGTTCGAAACGTAACCAAAAATATGTATGTACTATTTATTTATACAAAAATAAGTCAACCAACCGACGGTTAACAACCATGGGTCAAAAGGGGGAATTAAATATTTACATTTAGACAACAGCATATGCATGCTCCCAAAAAATAAACCTCCCCAAGGTACCCATGGGATCCCAGATATACATCAATCCCCCAGTTGTATGTCTTCCTAGTTCCTTGTACAGAAAAAGCATGCACAACGCAAGATATGCAAAAAAGGGTGTTAACCTTAATAAATGCACCGATTGTCTCACATATGTTAACATAACTCCGTCAAAGACCTGCACATAAATAAGAACCGGAATAGGATTATTTTTAATGTTGGAGTCCATTTTATATCAAGAGCATCCCCAACATATACACATACGATAATGTTTTCTCCATACCAAACCCCTTGCCAACTTCCACACCTGAAAATTCTCCATAAGCACCTTGTCCCCCCGAGTATTACTGTTAGCAAGCAATTCCAATTACAACCTTGGCCTTTCGGCACTGTCCATCTAGAAAACCCAAACATACGTTAGACAACGAACACTATGGCACCGCAATATATTGACAATGATAATATAACTGTAAGAGCACTAACCATGTGTACACCAGAAGGATATTCATTCCATTGCATGAATTTAATAACGAACAACCCACAATCATATTATGTTAATAAAGCAAGGAATGATGTTTCCGCAAATAAAACAAGAATCAAGTTGCAGAAATACCTGTTGTCGCCATGTTGCAGGGGTTGGCTTCCAACATTAGGAATGTTGAACTTGCTTACATCAACCTGATAAAGGTTTCCATATTGCAACCGAAGCAAGCAATGTAATCTGATCATCTGAACGTGAATACGAGTAGTAAATAGTTTTAATACAAATCGTGAATTCCGATTGATGTTGACTGCACGAGTTGTGAAATACCACTTTCTTTGCCAAATTTTTGCGGCGGAAATTGGACCGCGATCCTTTCCTTGAATAAAAAATATAAGTTATGCGGGTGTCCATGTCCACCTTGATGCAAAACCAATGGGAATTACCATCATTTGCTGGTACGTATATCTACAACCACATGTTAGCTAAATTAGCCAAATCATGCATGACAAACATTTCCAATCTTTACAATATAATTGATTTCAAAACATTAACTAGAAAGTGTTCAACATTGAATTCTTACCCATGAGCATGAGCGAATGTCAACAGTATGATTTGTTTCTCCAAAGTAGTCTTCACACATCTTTTTCACATCCCAGGCATCAAGTTTGGTCTTTCCCAATATAATGGTCTTACCAAAAGAAAACAAAATTTAAACAAAGGGGGAAAATTGGAAATAAGGGATGGAAAGAGAGGGGAGATTAACCGTACTCACCGAAATAGTAACCGGTAAATACCAGAAAACGTGATGCCGGTCTTTATGAACAGACCTTTTGGAATTAGTCAATTGGACCGTTACCAAATTTATAATCTACAATGACAGAATCAATAAATTAACCGTTCATAGTACTATCTTATACGCCATAGTAATGGAACTTAACTCTAGAGTAACATAAAGGTAAATTAATGTAATAGGTGAACCATGTGGCAATAGAATTACACTAACCATCTCCTGTATCCAAGCAAGGGGTTTCAAGGAAGACAATTCAGACCGTGTGGCATGGAATCTTTCACGAGAAAACAAGTCCATTGTAAGGTAAGGTTCCCTACATGTAGTTCAATGTCAAACGCCAAAACTGGTACTTAGCAAGGGAAGAGCTTGGCAAATACATAATTACGAAAAAAATTACCCAGTACATTCCAATTGAGAATCGAAAATGAACGCCGTTAATAGCTTGTCGTCGTCATCTAAAGGTTCTGGAGTTGAAAAGTTATGAATGTTCTCACTTCGAAGGAAAAAGGACTACAAAAGAAAGAAATATACAACAAATGGAGGTTACAATTCAACTTTTTGGTTTATCAATTCAAGGGAAATGTGAATCAGGACTAACCTTCATTCCTGGAATGACTTCTTGCACAACATTGGGTTGAGCAACGTGGGCATCTCCGTCCATATTATTCGTCGACTCGGTTCGAGGTTGAATTTTGAGCACCTTCGCCTTTTTAACTCCGTCCTTCGTATAGGGTGCTAATAGGTAGTGGCCTCTTGTGAGCTCATCGGGCTGTCGTAAACGCGGTGGCCCATAAAGAAGTTCAACATCTTTATGAAGGTGCAAAGATCGCCTGAGGTGGGAATTGGACAATTTGGATTTCCTGCCTCTACTCAACAAACCGAGCGGCTTGAAGTTAGATATTGGCGAAGCTAACCACTGAGAGTCATCTATGTCCACTTCTATACTCCTCTTACGAGGATTTTTCTCTCTTCGGAGGACAAAGGACTACAAAAGTAAGAAATATAAACAAATGGAGGTCACAATTCAACTTTTTGATTTATCAAGGGAATTGTGAATCAGTACTAACCTCCGTTCCTGGAATGACGTCCTACACAACATTGGGTTGAGCAACGTGGGCATCTTCGTCCATATTGTTCGTCAACTCGGTTTGAGGTCGAATTTTGAGGGTCGCCTTCTTTTTAACTCCGTCCTTCATATAGGTTGCTGATAGGTAGTGGACTCTTGTGAGCTCATCGGGCTGTCGCAAAGGCGGTGGTTCGTAAGGGAGTTCAACATCATTATGAAGGTGCAAAGATCGCCTAAGCTTGGAATTGGACAATTCGGATTCCATGTCTCTACTCAACAAACCGTGTTGCTTGAAGGCAAATATTGGAGAAGGTGACTGTTGAGAGTCATCTATGTCCACTTCTATACTCCTCTTTGCACTTGTCACAGTCCCCAATGGGCTGGGAGTTGAAGTTTGCCTACAATTCTTTACTCCCATGACAGGGGTGCCAGGTGATAGGTTATAGTTCCCTTCCTCTGGGTCTTTGGAATTGTCAAGCACAAGTTTTGGGGTTTTAACTGTGGTGGGAGTTGAAGTCCGACTACAATGCCTTACTCCCGTAACGGGTGTCCCAGGTGATAGTTTACCTTGACCTTCATTTGGGTCATTCGTTCGGGTCAATCGAACTGGGTTGGGTGTTGGATAAGTATTTGCATGTTTATTCAGGTCCACTTTTTCATCGGATTTTGGCTGTGGCTGAGAGAGCATCTCAGATCCCAAGTAGTTCTTGATTAATACAATATTCCAAAGAGTGAGTCCTACCAAAGTTGCCAAAGTACAATTGGCATTCAACCCAGCTAGGTCACCAGCTCCTCTTTCAAACTCACCACGTTCGTGGCCATCCGATTTTTCTTCCACCCTCCCTTCTTCCGTTAAGAAATGAACCACCACCCCCTCTGTGTCATAACCGCCAATATTGCAAAACCGGCATAAGATCTCCTTAGTTTTTGAATCACCCCAAGCAGCCAAACAAGGAATAATATGAACATAAAGGTCAACCATTTGAATTGGTGAGACTCATTCAAAGTAGAATACCTACATGACAACATATTAAAGTTAAAGTTACAGATGCACAACAATCATTCAACTTAAACAAATTGAATACGTATGAAAAAAGTCTATCAATGAACGTTCACTGATAGCGTACCATAAGAAGAAATAGGCACCCATTTCCTTGTACACAACCGTCCCGGCGCTTCTCCTGTATACCCTTGCATAAAAAGTCAAGGGTGAGCTTTGCCCAATTCATTTTCTCCATCATCTCAACATCAATAACGACATGAACAAATGATTGGTTAATAGCATCCCTTGTGGTCCCAAGCATTGGTGAACTTCGGATTCTGTAAGGAGGAATGTCCGGCCGTGAAACATAATGGAAGATGAATCGGGATCAAACTTATTCACCAACCAATCACATAGATGATGGTTTAATACCGTCAACCTCAACTGTAATATTCCACCCAAACCAATTTGTCGAACAGCATCGCACTGTTGGGTGGTAAAATTTTTAACTATTCCAACTATGGCCTTTAATTGAACTCCAGTTTGTACCTTTCCCTACAAATTCAACCAAGAGCAGGAAATAATTAGGTTGACATTCCAATAGTTGGTGGACTCTTGATTTACTTGTAATAGGTATATATAATCCCGCAACATTTGTACTCACTTTCCTTGGTTTCCACACAAGCAAACCTTTACGCTTGTCTTGCTCCTGTTTTGCCAAGTTCACATAACTTGAAGCTTTGAGTTGTACTTTGCATCGAATTTTTTTTTTCTTCCCAACAGTTGCCCAAATCCACAGTAACAGAAAAATAACTACATTACTCAATATAGTGAATATATTTTTGTTGGAAAACTCACACATCATAAATATGTTGGACACTAATTCTATAACAAAACATAAATAATCATGTGCATAGAAGATAACTAAAACTAACAACATTGTGGAGTTGTACGGCCTTAGAGCTCCCAAGGAATACAAGTACCTTAAACACTCAACAAAACTATCTTCGATAACATACATGAACCATGTCTCCCAATGAATCTATCATAATTAATTCTAATATATCACTATCTCCAAAGAAAGGGAAAAAACTAGGGCACAAGTGACTTACCAAAGAAAACTAGGGCATCAGTGACTTACTTACGAAAACTAGGGCACGGGTTTCTGCAAGGTTGAAAGATGAGACAAGGATCGCGTTGAGTAGTACATGGCGATGAGGATGTGGAAGCTGATGGAAGGGCGTCAATGGTGTGGATGGTCTACGCGGAGGGAGGTGAAGATGGTCATGGTAGTGGGGGTTTGTGGAGATTTTAAACTTCAGCAAAAAGGGAGAAGGAGAAGTTGAGGGAGGAGGTGAAGTCGACGAGTGAGACTCAATGACAGTGACCGTGGTCCGTGAGACTAAGGGATTACGTAACTTACATATAGCCGTATGGTGATGTGTGGTGGGAAAATTTTTTGGGTACCCAATGGTACCAAGTGGCAATGCCAATCACAATCTCTGCCATTCAAAGGTGTTTTGAACGGCCGAGATTGATTCCCTCTATGTCCTCTCACCGGAGAAGGTGAACTCGGACCGTTGGAATGCAATGGTACCACGTGGCCATGCCGAGTACAATCTTGGACTGTTGGATTGCATTTTGGATGGCTGAGATTGTTGAGCGGGAATAATGAAGCACTCGACCCCTGTGTGACATTTTAAGGGCGATTGAAATGTTCTATCTTTCTTTTACGTGTGTAATGGATTAGTTTAGAACTACCAAATAAAGTCGCATTTTGATTTTGATTAACGAGTGATCGGACAATAAATAACTAATTTAAGTGTGTCAATAAAGGGGCTTCCTAAAACCGATACAATGTAAAATAGGTCACAATCATTAAAACAACAATCACAACAATGCAAACAGTCTCAATCGCAAGAGATTGCCGAGCGGTAGTATGAGTACAGTACATTACGCTAAACCGCAACACCTTAGTTCAAACTCCCTCCGTCCCTTTTTAAGTGAACTTTTGAAAAACGTGTAATTTGTGGACGTCAAAAATAGTACTTCCGTACAACGTTTTATTCAATAAATTAAATATATAAAAAAAGACAAATCTCGTATTTACAATTTCGTAGAACATTTTGGTACGAAATCGTATATACAATGAGTTACTAAATATTAAATTATTAATTCTTTTTAGCAATTAATTTTTCTTTTTATGTCTATGTTTCAAATTTTAAACTTTCAATTTTTTCTTGACTTCCTTCCTCCCTCCATTATAAGACCCAACTTCTCCCTCGTCTCCCATTCTCCCTCACACTTTTCAACCCAGTACACTGCTCTTCTTCCCCTTTCTCCGTTGTGAATGCAAACATGGATGACCAATCCAGGTCGACGGTTTGTTAGCTGCAGCCATGAGTGCAAGGCGGGGTTTAAATGGGTGGACCCTCTGATGTGTCATAGGTCTACCCAGATCATACCTGGGCTTCTAAGGAGGGTAAATAGGATGAGGAGAGAAGTGGAGGAATGGAAGGTTGCTGAGATGAAGATGAGGATGTTTTTGATTGGCACTTAGGTGATGATTGTTGCAGTGGGGGTTGGAAAATTAATGTTTTAAAAGTACGTATGTTTGATGCTCTTCTTTCATTTTAATGGCAAGGTAGTATGTGGGTTTATTGTGTAGTATTTGGTATTTTGGTTAGGTATGGTATAAGGTGTAATGGTAGGTATTATCTAGGGAAATATGGTTGTCATGGTTCGGGTTACTTTAATGGAACTTGTTTATCTGATAAATGACCTGTGTTTTGCATATCTCATACACCAGCAGCAACAAAACAGAGTATAAAAACAGAGCATATCTCATACACCATGTTTACGGATGAAGTTGGGAATATAAGGCCGTGTTTTTAGAGGCCAACAGTCAGATTTGAATGTTTATCTTTTTCTTGTCCATATGACGAAGAGACACATTCATCTTCTTTCTCACCGCCTCCACTGGTAAGTGACGCAATGATTACTATTGCTCAGGTGAGAAATATGACCAACCAAGTGGTGGCGCTTGTTCACATAGGGTTGGAGATGCTGGTGGATAGGTTTAACCGTTTGTTTGAGCGCATTGATGCTCAAGTTAAAAGGATAGGTCGGATGGAGTGAGACCTGAATATACTCTAGGTTGAATTTTTTGTGGACGCATTAATGGTACGAGTCCCAATTACCCAAAATGCATTTTCTCCTTAATGTTATTACCAGACTCGATTGAACTTAAACTTTATGGCAAAAGCTTGTTGGATTCTCCAATTTAACATATTGTAATTGAGACAATGAGAAGCATCAATAACTTTCAAAGGCCTGTCTTCACCTTTACACTATCGGATTCTTAAATCTAAAAATTGTTTAACATATCGTATTTTAAAATCCGACAATATTTGTTTCAAATTGTAAAATCCGTCATGGAATGACTTCAAGTCCAAATAACTCTTCTTTCAAAGACCTGTCTTCGGCTTTTCACTACCTTTTTTCAAGTACCAACACACAGAACTGAGAGTTCTAAAAAACTCCTAAGAATGTTGGGTGAAAAACTACAAAACCTACAAAGAAGGTTGCAACAGTAGTGATTCAGGTTGCAACTACATTTAAGGAATGAAAAAAGAGCATCATCATATGGTTTCATTCAATTTACCTCCTCGTTGTCCTCATCAACTTCATGTATCTTATGTCACAAAGTTCATCTAAGCCCAAAGGAAAGGTAAAAAGGCAAATTAATTTAAGAGGTAAGTAAAATACACAGGAAAAATAGATACATTGAAAAAATATTTGAGAGGATTGGGCCACAACCACAAGCCCTTAATTATCTTTGCCACCTAGAATTTCAAAGCAAAAGCTAAAACATTAGACAGAAAGAAAGAAGATGAAAAAGAAAAATAAACTATTTCAAGTTTCTAACCAGCGCAATGAATAAGAAGGAATGGCTGAACATGATGCCAACTCAAATGTGGTTCGATATGCAACTCATCAACTTTATTTTCTCACCTGCCAGGGTAGAAGTTACTTCTGTACCAGGAACGTGTAGTCGAACTATAAAGGTTTAGATACTGATGCTGTGTTGTAGCATACCTCAACTTTCATTTCTCTAGCCAATTCAAAACATGGGAAGGCCCAGACCAAATGACAAAACAAGACATGTGAGTAATGAATGACTGCAAATATAGCAAGCAAACATAGTAGTTTAATGTGACATTATAGGGAATTAAACAAGCTTACCATGACTAATAGGCCTATTCCTGAAAATGTCAAACTACTAAGAGGGTTCTTTCTCCTAACTGGATATTATAGGAGGTTTGTGGAAGGTTATGGGAAGGTTTCAACACCAATAAATCAGTTGTTGAGGAAGGATTCGTTTCACTGGACTAAGTAATGAGGCTACTTGGATTGACTATACTAAGTTTCACTACATTAGCAGCTTTCATTTCAGTTTTTTTTCCTGTTAGTCTTGTATTCTTTTTTTTTTTTTTTGATCAGTTAGTCTTGTATTCTGTTAATTCGAATTACGTGGTTCCAATTACATTCTTCTTTGAATTAGGTTGCTCATATTGGAACCCTAGTTTTTTCAAGCTTTAGAGTTTCTAAATTGGGGATCTCTATTAGACAGAGAGGGAGAGAAAGAGAGGGAGGGAGAGAGAGAGAGTGTGTGTGTGTGTGTGTGTGAAAGAGAGAGAGAGAGAGACCTTCGGTGGGTCTGGTTCGAATAGAGAGAAGTTGTTGCTGTACGTCTGTTTCAGAGCCCCCGATCTGAACTTTCCAACAATTTCAGGGGAAAATAGGCGTAGGTAATAGTCGTCTGTTTTAGCACGTTTAGTGGCGGTTTACCGAAGGTGGAAAGGGAGGCTTGCGGTGGTCGCTAGACCTGGTTGTGGTGGTAAGCTCGCCCCTCTCTCTCTCTCTCTCTCTCTCTCTCTCTCTCTCTCTTGTCCAAAGAGAGGGAATCCGAAATTTTTTCCGAACTTTTCCAAAAAATTTGGGGGAAATTTCCCGGGAATTTTGGCCGGGGTTGTTCTCATTTTGGAGGGATTACCTTCCTATTTGTTTAAATTTAGGAAATTATCTTGTGTAATGTTTCGTCCAAGCTGAATAGAATAAATTGTTAAAAGTGGACCCTGAGGCCCGTGTGACATTTTTTTCGACGATCAGAAATTTCAATATTTCAAATATGTAGGATTAGATCTCAACTTGCAATAATGAAGTCTATATCATTTCGATTATAGGCTAATCAGGCAAAAATTGAACTTATTTAGATTGATTTGCGCATCCCGATAAAGGACTTTCGTAAAACCAACATGCCCAAAAATTGGTCACAATCATTAAAACATCAAGCGAAACAATGCAGACGGTCTCGATCGTTGTTATTATGTTGTGATTGTATGACTACAGTGCATTAGACTAATGCACAACAACTTAGTCCATATACAGTGAGTTTGAACGTTTAGAGTTTAAAGGGAGTTATCGAGAAAATATTTCCAATGATCGCTCCAACCGTTCAGATTGCACATCCTATCGATTATATAACTGTTGCAAAAATAGGTGACAATCGGATGATGCAAACAACTTCATTGAAACACATTTGGTGCTTCCATGGGCTTTAAAAGGTGATAATGCGTTTGTTCAGGAAATTTTCAGCAAATCAAAATCGTCCATCTCGTACAAAAGACAGATTTATTTATTCCACTAAAAATTCACGTGAATCGGTTATGGTTACGTACTTGATCGCACTGCAACAATGCAGATTTTCATTTAAATAAAGAGTTTTTTGATCAGTAACGGTACTTCTAAAGCCATACGAAAGCCGAAATTTTACGACATTAACTACGTCAATAATACCAACCAAATCAACGTCCTTGATTATTAAAATTATCCATTTAAGGAGTTACACTCTACTAATCGAAATATTGTATAACATCTAATTGTTGCTTAACTGTTAACCATGGTTTAGAATTAAAAAAAAAAAAGAATTTCGGTTTGGTATAAGTATTATACCATTTTAAACTTAATTTGGTATAATGGTTATAAAAAAAAGGAAACCATAAGTGGTATAACAGGTTATACCATAATGCGTCTTACTTATACCATTTTTTACAGTGTCCCCCTTATATGGTATAAGTGTTATACAATTTGGGGCATAAATGGTATAACAGTTATACCCATGATTTTTGACCTGCAAAAATGACCTGCAGTTAGGCCTATGTGGCATGTTCTGGATCGTTTGATTGGGGGATACGATATACCGGGGACACCGGAGTCATTCCCATGAATGAATTCTTGATTAAAAAAAAGAAAAAAAAAGAATATCCGTTGCTTTGGGACATCGAGGAAAAAGATAGATACTGTAACAAAACACGGACAAATTCCGAGCCACCACACATGCCTTCCCCAGTTAATACTACTCCTGTTTAATTGCCTTTCAAACTACCCCACCGACTTAGCGTCCTTTCCCCTGCCTTTCCCTTATTCACAATTTCACATTACAAATATGCACACAAATCGGCACTAGCACAGATGATTTTTTTAAGGCCCTCCTCGAGTCTTACAAAAAATAATTCGAATCGTTCCTGTTTTTTCAAATATTTTTTTTTATGTTTTTCTCATAAATAAAAAATACATTTTATGTGTTCTTCCAAAAACTTGGGACAATTGGACGCTTTACAAAAGGGATTTTCTCAATTCATATGGTGAAAACATGATTTATTGAGGGATTTCTTACCAAAATTTCGTACGGATCTCATGAATCGGGGTCAAATCTCAACGATCCAAACTGCTAACTATGTTTAAAGTGTATTTTCAAGGATTTGCGCAAATAATCACAAAAAATACTCGAAAAAGGCTTCATCTGAGCAATTTTTGATAAACTGCATATGTAAATACTTTTTCATAATTCGTATGACGAATCATTCAATTTCGCCCTACGAATTTTTAAAAAACTCCTATAGATATCCCGGTTAAATAATTTTTTTGTAGGACTCAATAAAATATTTTTAAAAAAATAACCAATTTAAATCATCTTTATATGACCCGAATTAAGCCCCAAAAAAATAATCTTCTTTTTTTCCTTAATAAAAAAATCATCTATGGGTTGAGATCTGTGATAGTTATTTAAATCATCTTTTTTTTTCCCCAAATCAAAAAAAAAAAAAAAAAAACCAGACTTTCCCTATTCGCATTGGAATTATCAGTCTAATAGTAATTTATAGTACTTATCACATTACATTCATTTATCATCATAATGTGTCTCCGACTTCTTCCCCTGCTTCATTTAAGGCACAAATTATTGCTCCGCTACATTTAACAAACAGAACACCAGAAAGCAGACTCAGAGAGAAGAGAAGAGAGAGAGTACTTGTTCTGGCCATTTCTGATAATCCTCTCTCTCTCTCTCTCTCTCTCTCTCTCTCTCTCTCTAGTACTACTCACATGGCTAAAGAGAAAGAGAAGAAGATGTTGGTCGGATTATCCTGGAACTGTGCTGCAGAGCTCAAGTTCCTCATCACAGCTCTCCTCTTCGTCTGTTCTCTCGCCACTGTCCTCCAATTCCTCCCTTCTTCTCCTTTCTCTCTCTCCTCCTCTCGCCTCCAAGACTGTATACCCAATCTCACCACCACCACCGCCATTTCCTCCAACTCCACCGCTGCATCCAACAAAACATCATCAACAACCAACACCACCACCGTCGACGGTGCGGTTGCGCCCGCGACTTTATCTTTACTATCCCCGCCACCGCTTTCTCCGCCGACAACTCCACCGCCGCTTCAGCAGGACGAAGTCTTGGAAGGAGGCATAATAAAACGAAGTTTCAACCCCTACGGCGCCGCTTCCTACAACTTCGTCCTGATGAGCGCGTACAGAGGTGGGCTTAACACCTTCGCCGTCATGGGCTTATCTTCCAAACCCCTCCACGTCTACGGCAACCCTTCCTACCAATGCCACTGGGTCCCACAAAACTCCTCCTCCCCCACCGCCGTTGCCGCAGCCTACAAAGTCCTCCCCGACTGGGGCTACGGCCACGTCTACACCGTCGTGGTTGTAAACTGCACATTCCCTTCCCCTGTCGGCCGCGATGGCTCGGGCGGAAAGCTCCTCCTCCTCGCCTCCACCAACGGCGGCGGCGACACCAAATCCAACGTGACCGACACTATCCTAGCCCTGACCGAAAAACCCGAAACCCTAGACCCCAATCGCTTCTCTTCTCCCCCCAAGTACGACTACCTCTACTGCGGCTCGTCATTATACGGACAATTAAGCCCCCAGAGGATTCGCGAGTGGCTAGCTTACCACGTGAGACTGTTCGGTGAGCGGTCGCATTTCGTGATTCACGACGCCGGCGGGATCCACCCGGACGTCATGGAGGTGTTTAAGCCGTGGATGGAAAAAGGGTACGTGACGATGCAGGACATCAAAGAGCAGGAGAGGTTTGACGGGTACTACCACAATCAGTTCCTCATTGTGAACGATTGCTTGCATAGATACAGATTTGATGCTAAGTGGATGTTCTTCTTCGATGTGGATGAGTTCATTTTCGTCCCGAGGAAGAGTAATCTCAAGGCGGTGATGGATTCGCTTTCGGAGTATACGCAGTTCACGATTGAACAGATGACTATGTCGGACAAGCTCTGTCTCTCAGATGACGTGGGTGTATCTTACAAGTAAGAACAACCTCTCATTCTCTCTGATTGCATATTTTCTTGGATGGGTTTCTTGTTTTTAGCATTGATTTCAGTTTTTGGTTCGTCATTTGTGGAATTGGTCATCGTAATTTGGACAGAACTGTCTGAAAAATTGACAAAAATCTGAGCCTAAAATTGCTCCTGGGGCATCTCAAGCTCTTGAGCGAGTAAAAGATTCATTTAATGGATAAACCAAATCTAAGTAAGAACTTGAGTATAGTTGTAGATTGTGAAGACCAAAACAAACCTTACAAAATCTGGGTATTCTTGATCTGGTTAAAAAAATTGAGTAAATTCAATCAAGTATGAATTTGAGTCAAAGACTGGAGCAGGTTTAACAGCTTTTACTTGGAATTTGGTTTTGAGTCTATTAAATAGGACAGTGTTCTTTAATGGCCTAATGAAGATGCTCTTGGTTTGATTTTTTATTCTTAAAACCAGGTCAGTAAGATCCCCCTTTCAGGGGACTTGTCTGGTACTTAAATTGGTAATATAACCTCAATTTGGTTCTTTAGTTCTGTAATTGGGCATTGGAATTTGACTAGTAGTTTCCTTTTTCTGTTTTTTTTTTTATCAGTACTAACTTCCTTATTTGTGAACATATAATGGGAATACCTGAGAATTATTTTTTTATTAATTGAGAAATGGGACATTGACATTTTATTGTTATCTTAACTATTGTTTGACTTCTCACCTCATTTCCTTAAAAATTTAAGCTCTTAAATGAACAAGGTGTCTCGAACACATTATTTTACTCCCCAAAGCTATCATAATATTGACAATTTGTTGTGAAACCAATTATTACTGAGAATCCTAGGCAACAAAATCAATGTTTGGAAAAAAACATAGTTTTCTTGTGAAACTATACATCTCATGCCTAGCTGTAAAGCCGTATGTATTGCCTTTATTAGGAGTTGCGAATATGCTCTATTGTATGGTAAAGGTATAGAGCTGTCTGTTGAAGTTGCCAATTATTGGGGACTCCCGGACTACCCTGCGGCGTTGCCATCTGGTACTCCCCATAAATAAAAGATCGCCACCACACTTTGTGTGCCACTACTTTTCTCGCCACATAAATAGTTGGGAGTATCTCGTAAACAACGCCACACGGTACTCCGAGAAAGCTTAATAATTTCTTGTTGAAGTTGTGGTAGTATGGAGTCATAATTGCCGGCTACTAAATTTGTTCACATAAGTTCCCATTGCAGTTAAGTGGAGGTTGAGTAATTTTAAAGTCTGTTATTGATGTTGAAATTCATAGCTCCAAACATATTTCTGATGTTGAAAATTACCACCTGTTATTGAGTGGTTGTGACATTTTTGGATTCATTGATGGCTTCCCTTTGGTGTTACTTTTAAATTTTAATATCATCAAGGCCGTTGTTTTTATCTGGGCCAGGTGGAAGTGGGGGTGGGTTGTTACTTGTTCTTTTCTTGTATCATTGATATTTATACCTTCTTGACAGTGTTTTCTTCTGTTTAGTTTTCCTCAACTGTTCAAACCTGTTGTTTTGTAATTTGGCTATTCATTTACTATCCTATCACACCAATTTTTCACTAGGATTTTTTTATAATTTGGAGCTAAATTTTGCATTTTTGCCTCCGTAACAAATTCAAAGATTGCCCATCTTACTTAAAATTCATAGAATTCTTTTTTTCTTCTTTTTGAGAGTTTATAGTTTTACAAATTAAGTTATCGTACATTGTTTTCAAAATATAAGTCATTGGGTTGAATTATAGAGTAAAAATACCATTACACATTATATATTTATATTAGAGTTCACCTCTTAATTTAGTTATTTCTTTGCAGGAGCAAATAGAAAAAATAATTTGCATGTAAAACTAATTTTTGACCCCGCTAACTTAAAATCTTGGCTCCGTCCCTAACCGTGGCATCTTAACTATGGGCTCAATGTATTGCCAGGGCATGGGGTCACTTGCCGATAGCTATATGGTGGTGATGGTAATATTTCCTGGCAGATATTTAGAGTAGCCTATCTTCGTAACGCTTATAATAATGTAATAAGTTCAAAGTATGTACGGTAATTGTTGAACTCTGATGGTTTTTTTTAGTTATCTAATTCTAACTTTGGACGTGGGGAATGGAACCCACGACAGAACCGAACCCAGAATATATTCCAGTAAAATGAAAGCCTTTCCTTCCTTCTTTATAAGGATTCGTATTTGATGCCAAACACTATAGAAATGCTGCTGGGAGTAGAAATCAATATGAATTACGTAATATATATATATATATATGGTTTGCTTTTAATCCGGACTTTTAATTTCCGGATCTCATGATCCAAATATTTTTTTGACGTTCCGATCCGTCCAATGTGTTTCAAAAGGTGTTTTCAAAGGTCTACATGAGAAATCTTCAAAAAAAAAATACTAGGAAGGGTTTGATCTAAGCAATTTTCATAAAAAATATATATTTACATTTTTTGCGAAAAATGTTTGGATCAAGCCTTTCCCGGTATTTTTTTTTTGAAGATTTCTCGCGTGAACCCTTGAAAACACCTTCAGAACATATTGGACGGATCGAATTTTCCAAAAATAATTTGCAACACAAAAAAAAACCTATATATATAATTAATTAATCTTCCTTAACTTTCGGTGGAATCAATGACATTTTTTATTAGAGGTAGTTCTGTGGGTATTAGAGTTTTTGTTAGAGTTTACAATTTCTTAACATTACTGGCCACGCGTGGCATTGTGTTTTGCAAAACATACGGAATTTCTTAAACATTTCCGGCAATGTGTGGCATTGGGTTGTCCGAAACATCCTAAAGTTTCCGGCAATGCGTCGCATTGTGTTGTCCGAAACATGCGGGATTACGTCTTGGCAAGAAAATATAATAAGAATGCCGTCTCAATTTCATCTACCCCCTGCTCAATCTTTAATGCTATATTTTAGAATATTAAGTAGTAGTATAAATGGTTGGTGACCTAGATTTAAGTGTTGATATTATTTTTGATAACCGGATGTCGAGACCAGCTTACGCGCACCTCGACTAATTCCGGGGCTCTGAAGGTAACGATTGGGCATAACCCCAGTGGCCTCAAAAGTTTGTTGGTAAGGAGAATCGAACCTGAAACCTCACGTGGGACTAAACCCCCCATGTCTAAAGGCAAATTCCACTTTGCCAATCCCTTACGGTTGATTTGAGTGCTAAGATTGGGGTTTCTGCAACAAATGTTATGCTATTGGAATTGCAATATTTTGTTGAATCTTAACACATTTTGGTTATGGTGCAATTGCAGGAAGTGGGGATTTGAGAAGCTAGTGTTCAGGGATGCGAAGAGAGGAATAAGGAGAGATAGGAAGTACGCGGTGCAACCGCGCAATGTGTTTGCGACGGGGGTGCACATGTCGCAGAACGTAGCCGGGAAGACGACGCACAAGACCGAGGGTCGTATCATGTACTTCCATTACCACGGGACTATAGCCGAGCGCCGGGAGCCGTGCCAGCAGTTTGTCAACACCACATCGCTCACCGGCGAAGACGGAATCCCGTACGTTTTGGACAACACAATGCGACGCGTCGCCGGAAATGTTAAGAAATTCGAGTTGAGAATGATTGGACCTAGGTTAAAAAGAACGCGGCAATGACGGATACCTTCACTTCATTCATTCCTTTCTCTCTCCTCTCCTCCTGTAATAGTTTCCACAGTCGCTATGGGGGCTTCTCATAGTTTTTTTTTTTTTTTTTTCATTCCCGATTATTTTGTATAATATCTTCTTCTTTTCTTTTTTGTTTCAATTCTTCATCTCCTTTACTTAGAAGACACATAGACAGACACGAGTTGTTGATTTTTGTTGGTATATATGGGCTTCGGTGTAATTATTAACATTTTGAGGGACTGCATTTTATGTTTTTAGCATTTCACAGTAATAATCGCAATCGTTCGGTCGTTGGATCGCGTTATTGTGTTACTTCATTATATCATAAACTATGTTCATCGGGTATTTAATTATTTAGAACTGTATCATTCACAACAATAATCGGAAACATTTAGTTGTTTGACCGCATTATAGTATTAATTAGGTCAGAAATAATGTTCATCGGACATTCGATTTTCTTAAACTAGATATAATTACAATTAGTGATTGAAATTATATCAACGGATACCCGATTAACATAAATTTTGAAATAACCGATTTTGTCGATAAAATTTAAAAATTAAACGTTTTCGATTATTATTGTGGATAACAAAAGTCTCAAACCTGAGAAATGCAGGCAGGCTATGTCCTCTCTCGTAGGGCTCAGGGGATGGTGCAGTGTACAAAATGCACTGCACCGTGTAGTGCACCATCCGACCGTCCATTTTGACAATGGACGGCTCGGATGAAATTCGAGCAGTGAATTAAATCCGACCGTTGATAGTTTGGATTATGCGCACTGCACCGTGTAGTGCATTTTCTGCACTACAGGGACCTCTCGGCCCTCTCGTAGGGACTCAATTATTAATAGTTGGTTCACATTCACATGCTAATCTATCCTATTTCCACTATTTTGTTACGTGGGACTGTCGGTCCTGGTGGGTACCACCGGTGAGCACCGCTGGCCACCACTCAAAAGGGTATGTGGCTGATTATAATGGGCTGTGTCCTTGATAGCTCACTTTTTGCAAAAGAAAATGTGGTCCCATTATGATTTTAAGGCCTTTGTTTGTGCAAAAGGTTAGAACTGTAGGGGGGAGTCTATGATGACAAGGGAATCTTGCTTTAAAAAAGTCACAGGCCGTTGCCTTCTTGACAAGTCAAAATAAATCATGTGGTTGCATGGACTCCAGTAAAGATTGATGACGAAAAAAATCGAAAAAACGATATACAAAATTATTTTATTTTTTTATTTAAAATATAGTGATTTTAATAATTGGGTTTTAAAATTTTAAAAAAAATTGGGTCTTACCGTTTCTAGCAATTTCCCTTATTCCTGACCCTCTGAGAAAAAAAGGGGAGTATATAGAAGAAAAATGGAAAGGAAGTCTTTTTCTTTTTTGTCTTTTTTTTTTTATAAAAGGGAAAGGAAAGTTTGCTCGCAAGAGCATTGTTATTTGTTAGGGAATTAGTAATTGCGTTCAAAATTGTTCAATAAATATTCTCCGAAATTGTTTTTCTTAAAGGGCTAGTATAGATGATTTTTGAATTAATCATCTGTCTCAACGAAAGAAATCTAAAAGTAAAAAAAAAATTTACTAACTAAGAAAAAATTACCAAACAGTTGTCTTTTTGTCTAAATTCGTTTTTAAACTTTTTTTTTCAATTTTGGTCCACATTCCTATACTACTACTTTTTTTTTTTTTTATTCCTTTTGTCGATATGAACGATTAATCCCAAAAGAGATGAAGAAAAAAAGTTTATAGGGTTTGTGTAGCACATTGGCTACTATAGAAGCAACGCAAATCACTCGTGTGTTCTTAAAGATTTAAGTTGAGCTACATAACTTATTATTCTACATGGATGATACGTTTGTTACGGTTCTTATTTACAAGAGATAAACAAGTTTAAACAATAGTTGGCAAACGAGCTTGCCATGAAAGATAGCATGCGGCGAAGCAGATACATGGGATGAGAATCTGTAGGGACATGGCTCAAGGGATATTCAAGCTAAGCATATTGAATTGGTTCTTGAGAGGTTCAATATGCAAATTGCCAAGCTAATTGGCACACCATTGGAAAGTCACTCCCATGTTTTTGATGGGCAATCTCCCAAATCTAATACAAATAAGAAGTACATGGACTAGGTTCCTTATGCCTCGTACATTTGTAGCTTGATGTGTGCGATGGACTAGAGTCTAGACAAGGCAAGGCATGCAATGTGAGTTGTGAGATTTTGCTAGCAATTCTAGGAAAAAACATTGGGAGGCAATGAAAATGAGGTATTTGGGCAGGGCCGGCGCTGAGCTAAGGCTCAGTAGGCTGGCGTCTTAGGCCCCCATGAAAAATGAAAAAAAAAGGCCTCCAAATATTTTTTACCACCAAGTATGTAGGCTCATTTTGGGTTTTTTCCGTGTTAAATACATGCATATAGTTTTGAAACAATGTTTATTGACTTTATATTTAGTTTCGCTAGCATTTTTAAGGGCCTTCATTTTCAAATTTCATCTTAGGCCCCTCGAAAGTCAGGGCCGGCCCTGTATTTGGGAGGTACGTCAGACTCACTAATGTGCCTTGGGAGAGAGGATACGGTAGTGCGATGATATGTGTATGTTGACTTCGCCTGTGATCATGATACGGGGCAAAGTACCACAAGATATATCTATACTTTGGGTTCAACAGCAGTAAGTTGGGTTTCACATACGCAAAAGAATGATGAGACGATGAGTGTTATTGTATTTGACTTCCTAACCACAATAGCTGCTTGTCTTGACGTAATTTTAGGCACCCCTTCCATATCATTGTACTAGAAAACAAAAGCAGTCGTGATTGGTGAATATGTGTCGTTGATGCTGCTACAAATCAGTTCAAACGGTAGATCAAAGAAAGGAGAACGCTACAATACGCCCCTCGTAATGGGGCGTACGATGTGCCCCATTACATACATTTTTGGTAGTTGTTACATATGGCTTTGGTCAAGTTACACACCTACATATATTCACTATTCACATCACTGTTTTCGTTAACCTTGTTACGTATATGGTTTTGGTACTTATTACAATCCGTTATTGATACACAAAATAACGTTACAGTTCACAGACATCTACCCAAAAATACATAGCAATAACCAATTCATACGTAATAAAACATAGGTAATGAGGCATACAGTAGGTCCCCTTGAAAAGAGGCTTTTCGTAGATTTTTCCTTAAATAAAATATATTCAATCTCCTCCGTCCTTATATTTGTTACCCATAACTATGGTAGACGATGTCCAATAGCCACATTCTAATTTTTCCAAGGTCACTGTCCTGGAAATTATATGGGACATTTCCTCGACGAATTCCCTTCCTCCTAATTTTTCTTTTCTCGGTGTTACTGGTTTTCCCCTGCCAAGCAAGAAAAACCACCGAGCCCGACACTTGAATTTACCGTCATGACGATCTCTGCCTTACCAATCTGGCAATCTTCTTATTCCCCCATCACCATTATCATATGTTGGTTTGGTTTTGATTCTACGGCAAGAGCAATTGATAGGCAGATTTTTGCAATGTTGATAGGCAGATTTTTGCGATTTAGAAATTTATACTAAACGTCATGCTATTATGTAATTTTTTACTCCCTCCGTCCCAATTTAAATGCTCCCTATGGTTATGCGTGTTTTTTTTTTAAAACTCTTATAGTTTTCATTCTATAATGTGTTTTATATGCAATATGGATCTCATTTGATAGATCTCAATTAGTTCTATTAAACAAAAATTTTAAAAACTTTAAAAGCCTTACCAATAAAAAGATATAAATGTTTGAAAATGGCACAAATATACGTAATGAGCATTTAAAATGGAACGAAGGGAGTAATATTTAATCAATTAATTATTAATCATTTTTATCCCTTTTTGATGAAAATCTATTATAGGCAATATTAGTATAATATTATTGTCTATTATGCATGTGTGTCTTTTATTCTACGGAGGGAGTAGATAATTTAGTGTGTAGAGTACAATTTATACGCAGAAGATTGAATCATAGGTTCTTGTGGAAAATAACTTATTAATTCACAATTTTAGATGAAATTTGACACGCCATCAGTACGATTGTAGTACATTAATGTTTTAGTAGGTTTGTCTTGACCACAATAAACAGTTCTAGTTTCAACTCATTGTGCTAGTGCACTTTGTGGACCGCTTTAAGATAATTGTCGTAATACTGATATTTTAAGACAATTAGAATCTTATGATTATGATAAATGTTTATGGTCTTAATCCAAAGATAACTAATACATATATACTTTTAATGTTATTGACATTAATTCATTGTAAAGTGAGATCCTCTTTAGGATCAATAGTTTTGATAAATTGGGTCATGACATTATATGCATGATGTATATAGATATTAATTATTGATGAAATCCACATCCTGATACGGATTGGTGAAACCCCCTTCAGTAAGCTTATAAGTTTCAATTATGTCAAACCCTGCAAGTGGATATTTGTATCCAAAATGTTGAATAAGTTAAGTGGAAAGTCTCAATGTATTTTATAAGATATTGATTAAATATAATTACCCGTTAATTAATTTAATAAACGCGTTTCTGTAATCTTAACGTAGAAAGATTAATACGTATTTAATAAGGTAGAGCTCAAAATATAATTAACATAAGGACGAGAATGCAATTATAAAGATTAATACATATTTATTTTTCCTGCTCTTCTTCTTCACTAACTTAAAGGTGTCGAGACAGGTGATGAGGTGGTAGAACCCAGAAGACTAATGCTGATTAAGAACTTGAGTTTTACCATTTGCATTGTCATTCCTTTGATTTTGGTAGCCGTAACAAGAGGTGGTGGCGACTCGAAAGGAGGATATGCTGATGATTCTTTCGATGGAAATGAATCGACTGAAACCTGATGCTGTAGGGGTAGGATCTCCTTCCTAACTAAATTGATGTTGGGTTTCACAATAGACAAGAAAATATCGGATTCCGGAAGTTTGTTATCAATTGTCTGAAGGTTTGTGATCATCCTCGTTCAATATTTTTAATTATTATTCTTGTTTCTCTCAATCTCTTTTCAATCATTACTCCCTATTTCTCTATTTCTGATTACTATCTCCATATATTCCTCCAATCATTACCCAAAAACCAAACCAAACAAGATCGCACTTGAAGGAGCATTTTGCTCCAATCATTACCCAAAAACCAAACCAAACAAGATCGCACTTGAAGGAGCATTTTGCTCCTTAAAGAGACGACTATTTTTTTGTGATGATCAGATAATGAATTGAGCTATTTAAAAGACGAAAACCAGAAGTGTAGGATGTAATGCCCCCAAAATTGGGTACGTTAATATTATAACAAATAAAAGTAATAATAATAATAATAAAGAGTTTGATACAGTAAATCCATCCTCCATAAAATACATTTATTACAACCAGGTAGGATCTATGGCTTCTCCTATCCCTCTGTCTGGCTGTCCCCTAGGTTAGCAATCCCTCTGGCTTTACAGTTCTCTTGATTGTAGTACTCCTCTTGTTCATCATAGTAATCTGACATAATGAGTCAGAGTCACAAAACAATATCGTGGTATTATGTCCGGGTCACACAAGTGTAACACCATGAGAGATAGTTCTACCCAAACCTTAAGTTAGTAATTCTAGAACAATATATATAGTTGGTAGTGTAAAATGGAATTTTACACAAAATAGTATTTTACATGAAATAAGAATGTGTCAGTGTCAATGCAAATCAGAGTATATCGTGTGCAATAAACAATGTCTCGTATTATCTTTTCAGTGTCAGCATTCTTCTTCAAATTTATTAGTTTGGATTGCTTCCGACCACCAGACCAACAATCAATTCACTCAAAACGTTATTGGTTCGTTTCCGTCTCCTTTCACCTGATGGTACCAACCTTTTAGCTTGAGGTCTCAGCCATCTTTTATCACCGATCTTAATAGCCTATTTACAAGGTTCGTCCACCCCGTAGCTCACACAACATAGTCTCGGCCGTCTTGTATCACTGAACTTAACTAGTCTGTTTACAAGGTTCGTCCTCTATGTGTGTAACAGACTTTTTTTTTAAAATATATTTATAAATATAAATAGTTATAGGGTTAATTATCCTAAGAATGAGATAATTATCTTGTTGAGGGATATGTATTTACATGCATATATATTAGCGTGTAAAAAATATATATTTATATTTTTAAAACCTATCATAATTATCCTAACCTAACTACCTTATCCTTATCTCATTCCACTCTCCCACTTCTCCTTAAATTCCTCCATCATCATTATCACTAAGCTTCTTATATTTAAACTAATTAGTACTCCTAATTCAATCCCTCAATCTCTCATCAATCTCTCAATCCCCAGGTAATCTTTCTTATTTTTTTCTTTTTCTTTTTCTTTTTCTTCTTTCTTTTCTTTCTTTGTCTCTTCTCATTTTTCTCTCATACAAATTCACTCTTTTCTTTCACCATTGATAAGTTTCTCTCTTTCTCTCTTGGAGTATATTTTTCTTTTACTTACGCAAATACTTAATTATCACTTTTACAGATTTTTCTCCGGAGTCATGATTCTTCAATCTTACCGTTTCATTTGTGCATGCTAAACTTGTTAGAGGAAAGGTAGGGAATTCTAAACCTAACCATTACTTTAGTTATTGTTCTTATAGTTAGTGTGTATGGGGATAAGTGTAGAAAATTTATACACCGAAAACTAGATCATTATCGAATGGGTAGTGAAAGTTTGATGTTGAAAAATCGGGTTTTCTGGGTACTGTATTCTGTTCGTCATTTTCGGATCTTTTCCGAGTCGATTTGGGAAAATCTCAAAACTAAAAAGTTGTAGATCTTGAAAAGTTAAGCAACTTTGATATAGAACTTGTCTCGATATGAGTTACGTAGAATTTTATATGATTTTTCAAAGTTTCTGTTGTAGTGTAATACGAGACAGATTGCAGACTATTTTTCAAAACCAATTTCGACCTCTTTAAGGAAGGATTTAGAACCCAGGTAAAACACGTACGGAATCTGTTTGTAACGTAAAGATTAATGTTTCTGTAAAATATCGTGATTTATGGAGTTAGTTTGCTATTTTTAGTAGATTGATAATGTTCTGTTTTACATGTTATGTTAATTTTCTATTTTTGTGATTATTTTATTTTTGTCATTATGTTGGACTTATGTGATTAATGACCCACGTGATGCATGAACCCAATTTTTGGGGCGTTACAATGTGTTGTGCATGCTTAGTCCTAACCACCAATTTCTCTCATGGAGTTGGGGCAGCGCTCTCACTGCACTACCGTATTCATTTCATTTTCATTTTCATCTCTATTTCTCGTTTACGGCTTTCAATCATTTTCTCGTTAGCCGTGTCGTGTCGATATTGTATCGTGTATCATGAATATGTAACATGTCTCTTAAAAACTCATTTTGGGAATATACATCTTTTCTTGAAAGAAAAAAATATGTCACATAAAATAACAACTTTCCTACGCGCAATTCTTTTCAAAACTAGTTTAGAGAATAGTACCAATCGACTACGTAGTCACTTTTTAAGAAAATCTTGTTTTATGCACTTAACCTTCGAAAAATGAGATAACTAGGGAGTTCTAGATCGGATGGCTGGACGAGTCTAGTTACAATTACCATTCCTTTCTTAGACAGTGCGAAGCTAATTTTTTTTGACAAACTCCGAAGGGGGATATCCACACAGTCAAAGATGGCTCGCAAAATCTCGTGTCAATTATAAATCAGGCATTATAACGGTGTATTTTTGAAAAGTCAAATTTCATGTGGGCATTAGAACGACTACGTTAAATTTGAAAAGGAAATGATTATAACAACTTCCGAAAAATTATACTGTAAGCTAAAATAAGTAACTTCAATGAAAAATTATAATAACTACGAACATTATAACAACATAAAAAAATGTACTTAGGAATAGTTAGAAAGGCTACCTTGATTCCGAGTGTTAGTCGGAGGCCGAAAAAGCTAGATTGGTTTCCAAAATAGAACTATTGTAAGCATGAACAACTTCCTACCAACTTGACTTCTACCTTTTGGATTGGAGGGTAGCGTTGAGTGGTGGAGCTACTTGAATTTGGAAGGACACTGAGTTTTTACTTGAAAACTCAAGAACTTTCTATTTATAGGCAATGGACGGCTCTCCCTCTCCTCTTAGCCGGCCTCCCCCCCTCTCTCCCATGTGCCAAAATCTCAAATTTTAATGCAAGAATAATATCCATGATTTGTGGGATTTTCCAAGAATAAAATCCTAGGTAAATATAGCCATGGTACCAATTAAATCTTAGGTAAAAATTTAAGAATTAAATGGGTAAATCTAGCATGGTAACTTTCTAGGAAATTTCCTAGTGTTCTAGGTTGTGTAGAATTTTGCATGGCCACCTTTGTTTTAGAGAGTTTTGGGTACTAGTTATACACATAATAGTCATAAGCCTGATTACCTAAGAAAATCTAGGTAATTAATAAAAAATACATTCGTAATCCTTATTAATAATGAGGGAATATATTTCCTTCAATAATTAGAAAAGAAAATCCCCACTAGGTAGTGTTTTTTGTGCTAGTTATACATGCAAGTGTACAAGAAAAGGGCACAAGCCTAATAGGCTAGAATATCTAGAAAAATCCTAATGAATATTGGGTGAATCTTCCCATTAAATGAGTGAATAAAAATCTAGGAGAATTCCTCATGCTAGGGGATTTTTTGTTCTTAGGCAATTGCTCACATGCACAACTAGACTCTCTCCCTCTCTCTCTATCTCTCTCTCTAAATTTTATGACCAAAATCCCCACATAATGGAAAGAGTAAGATTACATTCTTACTTGGAGGGGGAGAAAATAAGAGGGTGGTGCTAATGCCAAAATCGTTTTTGTTTGTGCCAAAATTATAGTGCTTAAAAACCTTGTACCATGTGCAAAGTATAAGCTTTTTATACACTACAGTTTTGGCACAAACAAAAATGGTTTTGGCGTTATCATATCTCAAATAAGATTGTGTTGGAGGAGAGGGTGACAATAGGGTGTGGGAAAAATTATGGTAGATTTTGGTAGGAGGATTGTGTAGTACTTGGCTTGTACAATTAGATACATTACTATATATACTAAATTAAAGAAATAATTGGAATTTAAATAAATTAAAAGAAAACAATTGATTTAATAAATCAAAATTTTATTTTACTAAAATTAGGGTTATTACATAGGATAGAAAGGTCATTGAAACTGGACTGCACGCCTAACATCTATTTGGTGAGAAATTTGTAGGTGCCGAGCGGGTATCACGTAGCAATAACCGGCGCACATCCCAGATATCTAAAAATATTTTGGATGTTTCCGATTTTAAAGAGGAAAGAGAAATCTAGACAGTCCAAAAAAATTTGGAAGAATGCGCGCTTGGGCACCATCACGACACCAAAAAAAATTCCCCTATTTGCAGTTTTTTCGCTTTGTACTTGATAGATAAAGTAGACAAATGGAGAGGAAAGTGTAGACTACAATTACGGAGAAAATTTGTACATGTGTTTACAATAACTCAGGACTTGTCTATTTATAGAAAAGTTAGGACAAAAGTCTAAACCTACATGGAAATTTCTAAATCTAATTTCATAGCCTTTTAGACTATTTACGTGAGCTGCAATATTAGAGGCTATTGGGATGAAGATAAGGTAATCTTGGCCCCAGCGTGATCTCTCTCTCTCTCTCTCTCTCTCTCTCTCTCTCGTCCCTTCATTTTCTTTGAAATCTATACCATAAAAATACTTTGGACAGTTAAGATTGTGCATTACAACTCTGCGGTCCATCCCACACTACATGAATCCAATTCCAGTATTTTTTTTTTCTTGCCTCTGTTGACTAATTAATTGATCTTCGGTTGATATATTTCATGGTTGAATTGTTTCTTAGGGCAAGTGTCGGGAAGTAATGTATTTGATTTAGTAGGAAAACAAGCCTGAATTTCTTCTTTCTTTCACTTCTTAGATCCAGAATAAAAAAGTAATTTCTTGCCAATTTTCTAGTTATGGCATGGATAGCCTGTCTTTGACCGGGTTAGGAGAAGATTAATCTAGATGCACATAAACTGACCCGAACAATTTTAAAAAGGTGATCGAAAAAATATAGGGCCAATTCTTGGCCGGTCAAGTTTTTTGGGCATAATTACCAAGAAGTCAACTCCAGATTCACAATTTCACAAGCGGTTCCTCCAGATTCACAATTTCACGAGCGGTTCTGGGATTGGCGGTGGTTTTGCGTTAGCCCCCATCCCATCAGTCCCTGTCCCCATGTGTTGTCCCATCCCGCCAAGATCCATGTGTCGTCTCTTCTCTCTCTCTCTCTCTCTCTCTATTGCTACCTACCCCACCTAAATCCCAAGACACCCTACAAAAGTGCCTAAATCTAAACCATAGGGTATCCTATGAAAGTGCCTAAAATTCTAGGGTAGCCTATAAAAGTGTCTAAACCACTGAAAATCCTATAAGAGGAAAGTGCACCCTAAACTTAAACCCCAGAGTACCGTATGGCAGTGCCTAAAATCCTAGGGTACCCTATGACAGTGTCTAAAATCCTAGGGTACCCTATGAAAATGCCTAAAATCCTAGGGTATCCTATGAAAGTGCCTAAACCACTAAAACCCTATAACAGGAAAGTGCACTATAAAGCTAAACCCCAAAATAAAATGGCTTATCTTAATGGTAATTAAAAAAATGACTTACCTTCGTGGTAATTAAACATCTCTTTTTTAGACCTAGAGGTAATAATCCCTGAAATATACCACTATGGTGAAGAGAGCTTGAAACTCATCGGTAATAAAACCTCAACAGAACAACAGTAATCGAATTGATAGAACTACACTCCCTTAGAGTTGTGTACTAACCACAATATAGGATTATCAATCTGTGGCATATTAAACCCAACTTGTAAATATTTTAATCAAATGCATGATACTTGGTCACCTTAGATATATAGTCTAATCTGATGCTCATATCCGGTCAATTAAACCGGGAATGTAGTATTATTTGATGGAACCAAGAGCAAAAGAGTAAATAATATCATCAGATATACACAATCACGCCACAGTAAGAGTGTTTGAATTGATAATACTAGATAATTTGTATTATATATCCTATGCATTTTTAATCCTAATAATATTAGTCAAACACCAGACATTCAATCACCTTAAATATAGCATAATTTGATGCTCATATCGGGTCAAACAAACGGACCCAAGTACCGAATTAGATCAATTTGTAAGACGGGATACAAAACACAGTACATGCTCGATTTCGCAGTACTTCAACAGTCGAATAGAAAATTTCAGAAGCATTATAATCTACAGATCATATAAGTAAAAGCCTTTCCCAAACCCAGCTGCACAACGAACCAAAAGCCTACAAACGAGAAAAACTACACTCGCCCAAACCCAATGAATTTGGAGATCCTCTACAGGGTTGTAGTGCGGCATTCAAGCCGTTGAACACACAATCAATGGCTTGGATTTCATCTCGGTACTTGCATGATTTGAGCCGTTCATTGTCGAGATGAAATCCGAGCTGTTGATTACCGAGATCAACGGCTCGGACACCGAACTACAATGGCAATCACAGAAATCAATACTTCAGAAAAATATGTTGTGATGCTATTTATATCCAGTCTAAACACTTGAGAGAAATGTAGATGAGCTGAGCGACGATACGAAACACAGCTCAAGCAAGTTAGAAAATCATCTTAGTGCAGCATCTGGACAGATTGACCAGAACCAATCACCATTTATTTTTTCTCCATTCCGAACAGCGTGGAGTCTAAGCTTGTAACGCCCTTGATAATTCATTCTTTACATCAAAAGGTCCAGAGAATATACATCAAAAGAAAATGGGAGATTTTTACTGGAGAGAATTATAGAAGAGAATTAGCACCACAGAAATACCAATTATTACTGGAAATGCCGTAACCAAGTATAGTGCTCCATAGCCCTGCAACAGATACAGGTTTATAAGTAAGAAAATGGGCCACCGAAGACATGTACCGAACGAATTTTACGGTTTTACTAGAGCAGAAACAAACCACAGCTGAAGGCACATCGCTATCGTCAGAGACATCAGAATCCTCAATATCAGCAGCGGAATCCCAATCAATATTCAGTCTCTTAGCAGCCACTTCAGGATCAACACCAGTGTCTGTAGTTTTTGCATATAGGGATTTTCTAGGCTTCTTCTTTGTTATTTCAACCTATCCAACAGAGACAGCATGGAGTAAATTTCCATGAGGAACCAATACCATGTTGGGGTCTCATATGCATGCAAAGGGTGAAATTTAACATCATCAGATCAGATCAAGTAGAATGAAAAACAAATCACATCACGGGCGTGTCAGTTCTTCCAATGTAAACAAAAATATATTTAAATATGTAACAGTTCCAATCATATAGAATGTATCAATGGCTACGGATAATAGTAAGAATGTTTCCACCAGCACACTCAATTTTCACTCTTCCATTCATCCTGCACAACACCCTCCTTTTAGAAAAAAAAAGAAAAATTTAAACTCTTACGAGTTTATGTCAGCCCCACAATGAAGCCAAAACAGAAATTTTGAAATGCTAGGATTCCCAATGAAACTGCAACACTATCACTAAGAAACTTTATCGTCCGAATACAAAAGTCAAGAAAATGCATTCATTTTAGATGGCACAAGCATGTCATTCCTAGAGCATAGTTTGCAAGTCAAAGTTGAATAATGATGGAAGCACAGCTTTGAAAGGGAATTGAGTGGGGGAAATGTACTGGGCTAAATCCGATAAATAATGTAGTGGGTTGAACTCCATGATGGGGTGAATACTAGATTTCCAAGGGTCATTTGTTAAAAAACAAAAACTTCTACGGCAATAATAATAGCAAATTTCCTTTCCAGCAGTGCTACAGCGCCTGAATTAGAATCAAGAAACTCTTCTCAAATTCAAAATAAATATATCAAGATTTACTTGGATTTGCAGCTCCACGTACTTAAATTATTCAGGACCTTTCATGCAATTTCCATACTTGTTCAATACCAACAATGATGAGATTAAGCATTAGAAAGCCTAATGCATGATGCATCAGTTAAGTTACAATAGTCCAAAAGCTTAAGTAGTTGGAAAATTGGTCCAAAAATGTATGTCAAACTATTCAACATCCTCTCGTGCAGGCCCCGGCCCAAGGCAAGGCACAAATTTTTTTTTTTCGACCCACAATTAGGCCCCGAAGTCGGAGTAAGTTTTATGCATAAAATGGCCCAAAACTTCCAACACAGTCCATCTCGTACCAGCAGTAAGAGCGGGGGCCTCTACGCGAATGGTCGTGAGTTCAAAACTTGCCCTTAGTCTTAGTTTTTACTTCATGCTTAAATGGTTGGAAAAAAAAAAAAAAAAATTCTTCTCAAAGTTCAGCTGTTGAGATTTGAAACTAGGACACTGAGAGTTTATGTAATAATAGTACCATAAAACCAACATATATTAAGTTCCATATACTACAAAAGACACATAGAATTTTCAGGTAAAAAATACTAGTACTACAATAATTTTTTCCTAATGTTTTTCGTTATGCTTTGTTTAAGTACTTAGTTTATTTGAACGGCTTCGTTTAAGTATTTTTACAAGCTCAAATTAGCTAAAATAGACAAGAAAAATATATGCCGTAGATATATATTTTTTCAATCAATATATAGGGCCCCATGTTGCTAGTTAATTAGCTAAATTAACCATGGCAGATGACAAAAAGATAGGGCCCCATGTTGCTAGTTCGCCTGGGGCCTCCAAATGTATTAGGGCTAGCCCACACATGCAAGCCGTCTTCCATGTGAAGCAAATTTCATATATAGAGCAAAACAGAGGACTCAAGGGAGAATAGAATGCCAACGGGAAACAAATGCAAACAGAGAGACTTTGAACCCAATACCTCTCCCGACCTGAGATCTGATACCATGTTTAAGTTACCAATTATTGCAAAAACTAAGCTGTTAGGAAATGGAACCTACAATGTTCATTGGCAATCAAGCTATTCAACAGCATCATGCATTGCTTCATGATGTGAGAAAGCTCAACTTTCCATCATTTTCAGCAACTGTTAAAATTTGGATTTTACCCAAAAAAAAAAAAAAACTAGAACAGATCAGAAACCCTTCACATCTTTTGTTTTTGCCCGCTCGCATCAGTGTACTGTATACACCTGTAGTAAGCAAAAAAAAAAACCTCTTACTTTTCAAATGATAAATGTCATGCTTCTAAAGGACATACCTCCAGATTAGGCCATTGGGCCATTTCTTCAGCCAGCATCCTAAGAGCAACCTTATTTTTCGGTATTTTTCCTTCATTGACCTATGAAATTTTGAATCACAGAATAGTCCAGTTAATAAAAAAATCCATCATAACAGAATTTTATCAGGTCTTATTCCAATTTGACAGTTAACTGTAGAACAAACATGTCTACCATGCCAGTCCAAAAAAAAAAAAATCATGTCCACCATCATCCAGATTCCAGATAAAACTGGCCCAATTTGGTATTTCCCACCGATACAGATGGACTTCACCTATTCCATTTGAGAAGTAAAGCCAAATTTTCATATTGGCCATGCAATCAACACACATAAATATTTGATCTCATATAGAGACTCAGACCATGTGTAAACAAAAATCCCCCAATGATTTCCGTTCCAAGATACAGAAACAACTAAATAAATAGTTGAATCGTCTTTCTGCCAGAGTTCTCATTGTTATGATTAAATCTTTCGCATAAGAACAAAAATACAGAAGACTGAAATGTTTCTAGTTCAAACTCAATACAGAGAAATGAACCAATCCAACTTATAATAGAAACATGTTAAAAAAATCTGCCATTGAAGCAAGATAAGTAGACCTGCTTACCATGCACATGGAAGCTGCCAGAGTATTTACATAAAAGCTTGCTGGAGGAACTAGTGTCGATAAGAGATAAAGGAAAAAGACATAAAAAAATGGAGATGGTCATGTCAGATACAGTTCCTGTACAGCTAGCTGGGCTATTCTTTAACAACACTGTTCTTAAAGAAAACGTCTAACTTCCTACCAGAGAGCATTAATGTAGAAGCCAAAGTGTTAAAAAATATCCTCATTAGATCCAAGTTTGACAGACCCCTTTAGTCTGGAAGGTATCTCAGTCATACCTGACCAACCAATAGCCTACCACATGTAGCCGTGAACCATAGGTTTTCATGTATCTATGATCCATCTTCAGAGTGTACCACATTTGGCATTTACTTAAAACAAGAAAGGAATGGAAAAAGAAAATTAAAATCCTTTCCCACAACCGGTTAGACTTGTCACCATGGCAACAACAAATCAAAAATTCCAATGTGTTCCAGTTTTTCCCCTGGAGCATGTTCAACGGCAGTCCTGGTTCAAAATTCAACGGATTTGTCCTGGGGAATAGATCTGTAAAGCGGCTACTTTTGGCTTTCAACTTTTCTATATAAAAAGTGGAGGCCCAAGTAGGAACTCATAACCCTCATACTAAGCTGAAAAAAACAATAGGCCTCAATCAAATGAAGGGCCCCCAATTACTATGACTTTACCTTAGAAAGAATATACCAATGTCTAGCCCTTCATACCAAGATGGCAAGACCTAGGAAACAATTGTTTCTATTACGAGAGAGAACAAGGTAATTTATTTAACTTTACAAAAAAAAAAATCAATCCAAATTCAGCCCTTAATACCAAGCCTATGCACAAATAAACAAATCAAAAAACCAATCCTTATCAGCGGGAGCCTAGAATAACTATTTTAAATGAGCAAAACTTCAATCTAGCTCTAGGTCTTAATACCAAGGGTACCATTTTTAGCTAAAAGTCCTAAAACTCCTAAAAGTGCTAAAACTCCTAAAAGTAGTAGCCGTATGTGAAGAGAATGACCCGTCTCGAAATCCGTGTTTAGGAATTTTAGGAAATCGGAAACTACCCCCAAATTTTATTTTCTTTTAGAAAAGGCCCAAAGTAATGGTTAATCGTTTGCAATAACAGTTTATAGGATTGCCAAATTACCAAACCAATCTAATGCAATAACTGAAACAACAAAAAAAAAACAAAAACAAAAACAAAGCCTTGTGCTCCATGTAGTTGGGTTGTTTCTATAGTGATTAGAATCATACAACTCATGAATGGTACAACTTGGGTTGGCTCCATAGTTGTTAGAAACTTAGAATCATACAATTCACAAATCGTATCGTACCATTTGATTATATGGTGGGTCATCAATAGGAAGAGATTGCATGAATAAGTAGCTTTGAATTGTTAGTGAATCTGTGATTTCAACCTTTAACTCTCTTTTCCATTCAATTTGTATTCAAATTATATATTAAAGGTTCTTAGAATTATTATATGCCATCTACGCAGCATGGACACTTTGTTGGAGGTCACATACAGCTGTTGGACACTAGTCGAACACTGACACTCTCCGGACACGTGCCAACACTCAAATCCAAACTAAGGTTCTAAAACTTGCTAGGTGCTCCCAGGGTGGCCTGACACCTTCTAGCTTCCAGGGCCAAGTACTTGGCGTCGGCGCCTAGTTGGGATAGTCAACGAGGGGCCTTCTAGCGCCTAGGCAGCCTTCCAGACCTTCCTTTAGAACATTGATCCAAACTGATTGCCAATCCAACACTATTCGGATTTACAAATCAACTTCTATTGCAAGCTGCAATAGAAACTAGAAATTGCCAATTCATCGTCTAACATATGTTTTCTATATTGCTGTAGGCCTGAGGTTTTCATTTATTATATGTGCATTTATTATCCAAAATCCAAATGCATAAATTTAGTTTTCTTTTGTATTGTAGAAATCATAAGCAAATCGGAGCAAAAGTCAGTAAAGGCCCTTCCAATTCTCAATTCGATTCACGATTTGAACAAGAGAAACATATACCACCATCGCCATCCTCCACCATGAGCAACATTGCCACAACAACCACCATCTCTCCACCACCTCATGATATGCGATCTCCACCACCTCACGATATGCAATCACCACCCCTCTACTACCACCTTTCATGCCATCGCCGTAGCACCACCAACACCACCACCACACATGGATTAAAACTCAAAGAGTACCATTGAACTCCATATGACCAAAATTGATGTATCGAGCTATTGGTTTAAATTAAGCTCTTAATTTTGTGTCAAGCACCTTTTCAACTTAAAAAATTCAGCACTCAGTTGCCCAATTAATTTTCAGCTCTCAATTTATATATTTTTGTTTTACCATGCAGCACCTATATGTTAATACCTCCATGTAGCAAACCAGGGAATCATATGGTGCTGCATTCATAGTGAGGTACATCTAAGAATCAAGTTTCTTGCTGAGCAAAAGAGTACCTTTTATCAAGACTAGAGGCTGTTTGGAGAAGCTGAGAGCTATAGGCAAATTCAGAATTCATTATTAGTCCTAGGATGCTTGTTCCAACAATTTTTTTCCGGTATATCAACATGAAAAAACTGCTCAAGGTGGCTAAGTTTTGGTGGAGCAAAGAAGTACAGAAGTGGACCAGATGAAAGGCCCAATTTCTTATAGATAACTGGGACAAGTCATGAATTACTTCTGTTGTTAAGTTGCTTCTGCTCATGACTCCAGTCCTCCTTTGGAAAACAAAAGGAGGACAGAATGCTCTGACAAGCAGCATTCAGTATGTCCGGCTGAACTATGGAACATCATCCGGAGCCAACAAACAGCTCAAGAAATCAGATTAGTTCAATGGAAAGCTTGCTCAGTTAAGTATTTTGGAGTTTTGAAAATTGTACGAAACGGAATGAACTAATAATCTGATTCCCAAGATTACCATTCTCGGCCAAACCGAAGACAGAATGTGCACAAGGCAGAAACATCTTAGACTTCTAGCCTCTGGGGCATTGACAAAAAAAAAAACAGGAACCGTCCTGTCATTAACCAGTAGTCTGATACCGCATTTCCCATTTTGCAAATGGTATTCAAACAGAACCTATCAGCAATAAAGGATTGAGGGCTGATTGATTCAAACTCAACCATACACATAAGAGGAGAGTATAATGTGAAGAATAAATGCCAGCGTCTGAAACCCAAACCATGCTAGTGAATGCAGTGTGCTACCAGCAACCAAAGGAAAGCATGCTTGAGATTGGAAGGATCTCAAGGGCCAAAATCTCTTCTATAGAAGGCATACAATAATGATTGTCAGAAGAAGAACCAGTTTGGCCTGGTAGTCATTGACGAGCTGAGACCTCTATATCTTGCTTTCATTATGCAGCTCACCACAATTACAAATTTTAGCATTCTCATGTGTTGGAGATTGAGTAAGGCACGATATGGATTACTAATACATTCTGTTCAAAGATACCAAACAAATAAAAAAGAAGACTTACTTCTTCCAAGACAGCAGCTAAGTCGTCCCTTGTTGGAGCTTCGGAATCATCAATGCCAAGAAGCCTCCTTCGCTCCACTTCTCTTGGGTCCTCTATCATTATTGTCAGTTTTACCTACAAATTCAGAATACAACCAACTATTGAATGATTAGGGTACAATGAATTGGCACACCTATTTGAAGAGCCAGAATTCACAAAAAGGAAAAATAAATGACATTTAACAGCAGCAGAAATATCGCAACCCTAAATTGGCAATGCAGGTGTTATTTTCACAGGAAAAGCTTTGTGCTTGATGGCATTTTGAATTGTTTCTGACCTCATAATCCCAGATAGATTTCAAAATTTGTGATGCCAATTCAGAACTGGAAACGTACAGCAGTCCATAATTGCAGCACCAAGCTAAGGCCTTGATCGTTTCATAGGTTTAGTTTAGTTTTGGTTTTGTTTTGTAATCATTACCCTACTTTTCTCTCCAATTATTACTTACCCCTATCTCCAATTATTTCTCTCATTTCTCTCTCTCTCCACTCATTATCCCTATTTGTTTCTCCGCTCATTACCAAAGCAAACAAAACTAAAATACTCAAAACTACAAAACAAACAAGGCCTAAATAACTTACAAACTAATGTACTACATGGGAATGTCGCAGTCTTTTAGTGAACGAGTCTTGATGTGGTGTTGCAATGAGTACATTTAATTACTAGTTTGTAAACTATTTAGTGTCCATAGCATTGTTCATAAGTTCATAGTGAAACTAGTATGGAAGATTGGTTTAAAGGTCGAGCATAGTAACATTTTTGTTAGAATATTTGCACAACAAAAACCCTCAGTGTGAATATGTCCCCACAACTCCTATTAAATAGTGGTTGCAAAACTAGCCGAATAGAATGGATATAAAGGTTACCTCGCTGAAGATCATGTCTCTGTTTTTCCTAAGAAGCTCCAAAACCTAGAGAAAAATAAAAATCTTTAACAAGACCAGTAATGCAAGGCTGTATAAATGTCCACATATAAAAATAGCAAAAATAGATATATCTATTAAACTATTGTAAAGGAACAGTCGTAAAACGCCAGTAACGAGGCAGGCTCACACTTATAAGTTTTCTAAATTACCCTTCAACTGGCTAAAGAAAATTCCAAAAAGAACCAAAAAAATTGCCATCCTAATTTTTTTCTCCAGTATTTTTACGCAATTCGATGCGTGTGCCCGAATGTAGAGACACGATATTGAACGGTCGGATTGGTCCGGGATTAGCCAATGTGCATGTGTGGCTCGGACACCTTGAGTTATCAAAAATTAGGGCGAGAGAGAAGAGAGAGGGAGAGATACTCGTTTGATTTGGGAGACGTCTTCGAGGTCTTGGGGACTTGGGTCGTCGTCGTCATCGGCGGCGGCAGCGGCAGCGGCAGCGGCGGCCTCATCATCATCAGCTTCGGTAGAGGGAAGACGGAGTTGGGTCTCTTCCTTACCCACAAATACAACTCCTGTAATGCTCCTCCTACTCCTCCGGCCGCCGCAGATCGTCTTCAGGCAATGGTGGTGTGGAGGAGCAGAGGGACCCGACGACGGTAACAGAACATAGTAGTTGTGAGGAGAGTGGAGAGAGGAGAGAGAGGAATTGGGGGTGCAAGTGGAAGTGGAGGGCAGTAAGAAGGGTGAAAGTGGCGGTTGAAACAGTTGCAAAGCCGTGGTTGTCGGCATCCTTATCCGATGCCTCCTGCCTGGTCTATATAGGTGTGCGTCTCGTATTTAGTTCGTTGGAACGACCAGTTGAGAGAGTGGGGGAGATAAGCTGAGAGCTACAGTAGCATTTCCATCGACAATTGATTTTAGTAATAAGCTGAAAGAGCTACAGTAGCATTTCCATCGATAATTGATTTTGGTAATCTATTTTTCAACTCACATTTCAATATTTATCTCCATAATGCTCAAAATACACATCCCATGAGCATAAAAAACAAATATTGTAGTTGAATTATAATAATTTGTGTGCTAAAATCATTTCCCCAACAGAATTGGAAGAATAGATTTGGGATTTGTACTAACCTGTACAAATGCGTTTCCGACAAGTCTCGTCTCACAATGATAATTTTGAGTTGCATAGTTTGTTTAAATATTTTTATTTAGAATCATGTATGAAGATCATTTCAATCAGATATCGGTAAAGGCAGTTATAAAACCTCCAACTTTGTCCCATAATTCATGCCTGATTTGTGAATCAAAGTTTAATGCATTGTAAACTCACTCACCGATAGCCGATTTAACCTTGAACGACATATTTTATAATAACAAAATAAGCAGCTCCGATTATTTTTGTGGGACCCAAGATGGGTCCAAAACGAATCTGTACACCTGCACACAGATCTCAAATCGTAGAAGTCCCAAATCTGTACACACATGGTCTCTGATAGACAAACCCATAAATCTGAATGACCCATAAAAATCTGCTTTATAGAGGACCAAATCATACTAGAGTCGAAGTAGGAGAGAACTTGTGGTGGGGAAATGGTGGTAATGATGGTAATGGCGGCGATAGCAACGGCGATTGTTGATAGTGTCACGGTGATAATTGTGGTGAAGGTGGTATGGTGGAAGGAGGTCAAGAGGGTGGAGACATGGAGGTGGTGGAGAGACAGTAATGGTGGAGAATGGTGCAAGTGATGATAAAAGCAAGTGGTGCTGTAGTTGTGGTGGTGAATAAGAGTGATGAATTTAGCGGCGAAACATGATGGAGAGATAAAGATGGCGATGGTAGAGCATACGGTGGGGGTGGCGAAGAGTTGATAGTGGTGGCGGTAGCGATAGTGTGTGTGGTGGGGATGGGGGCGCAAGTGCGGTGGTAGTGGTAGCTAATTGTAGCCGTAGAAGAGTGATGGATGGTGGTGCGACAATATGCCATTTGGGTTAGAACCAGAACCGTGGACATAATCCATAAACCCCATTTGATTCGGGTTTTCACTTTTCAAACCAAGACCAATCCACACAACTAAAATGCCGAACCAAAATATCCGGTTTGGATTTATTCGAATTGAATTCATGGTGGGACGGTTTTTTTTTTTCACGCGTAGCTCAAAACCAGAAAGAGGGGATAACCGAAACAAAGGAAGGTCCATTTATATGAGATTTTTTTGCAATCGAAGACATCATACATTCCTAAATTGGGTTATAAAAGTTGGATCAAGTACTACACTCGGGGCACAGATTAGAGACAAAAAATGCAAGTAATAGATTTAACATGAAATGAAAATATTCATTAAAATTGCTAATCAATCACTAGCTGAATGTGTATTTTGGAAAACAAAATAGAAATAAGATGCAGAAACATTTTTGTTTTATCGTACACACACATGCCTTCAGGCTACAAAACTGGAATCCCTATCTAGAATGGAAAACAGAACACCATGAGCATTGACGATCCAAGAAGGGGCAAGAGTGCCTTTCAAAGCACTGACTACCACTTCATGAGATGCCGAATTAGTTGCCCTTCAACCCATCTGAGAATAAATCTTCCTCCATTGCCAACCTTCGAACATCTAGGACCCACGCCAAAACATCACGAGGGTTAACAATCTAAGAAGGGGAAAGAGTGCCTTTCAAAAACTCACAGCCACTTCTTGAGCTGCCGAATTAGGTGCCCTTCATCCAGGACAAAGTTCAATGGCTTTTTTGTTGTCAGATTCAATTTCCACCCGAGATAGATTCATTGCCTTCGCCAAAACACAAGCCATTCTAACATCGTAGAGTTGTCCCTGAAGAAAAAAGGACATTTTCTAAGCTCAGCTCCCTTCCTTCAACAGCAATAGCGTTTTGATCTCTAGCAATCAAAGCAGCCATAGCATCAATCCCAATCCCATGCACTGTGACATAACAAAACTTAAAGGATCCCACACTTGGCTTACTCCATGCAGAATGGCTAGAGCTGATTCCACTGAATCGGAAGCTTGATTATCATTACAGAAAACAACATAAAAAACACCGCAAGCATGAATGAATTTAGAAACCATGGCAATTGGATCAATAGAAGTATGATGGAAAATAAACACCTTTCGGCTTTTCCATATGAACCAAGCAACAAAGGCAAAATTCCCAATAGTTACTGAGGCCTCATCCAGAAAAGGGCTAGACTCTATTACCTAGGAAGACCATTTGGCCATAGATTCAGCTCAACCACCAGAAACAAGATTATACATACTGCAGCCAAAGAGCTGATGTTCAGTGCAGTAAGAATATTAGTGACAAAGAGGATGAGCAGGGGAGGGGGAGCATTTTCTGAGAAGTAAGTTAATCTTTGCCAATATATCAACTGAGATAGGGTTCGACTATTTTTTTCTTCCTGTTGGGTGTTATGAAGCATGATTAGTATAGATCTCAAGGACCATACCTTCACGGATCCAACTAACGGTACTACGCTAAGTCATTTGATGCACACCCAAGCGTATATTCCTATAATATTAGGAACACTAGCCATCGCCATTTTAACTCTTCTTTCTCAGTCCAGAATACACTGAATTGAAGTGCAGTGACATAAGTATTCCTGCCAAACCATGAACAATATCTATATTTCATGCTTTCTTTCTTCAGAATTGTGTGCATGTGTTTGGTTCGTAGCCCAGCATCTTACGTGACTTGACCTAAGGCAAACATTTGTACCAAAGAGGACTGAACTCAGTTTACAACAAAACCAATTTGCCAATCCAAAAAAAAAATAAAAAATACCAGTTTAATGCACTACTACGGTTTAACAAGATGATTCAAATGCAACACCACGAGGCAGAAATATCATCACTTCCTCGCTATATTCCAAGGGAATGCACGTCACAAACTAAGGTTTAATGTAATATGTTATTGAAGTCCCACGCCATACAGCAAACAAGAAAAGGAAGATTAATTTGGAAGAGGTAGGCTTGGTGTGCAATTTAGAGTTTTTTTATAGCAGGAAGGGAGAGGAGTACAGACAAGAGTTGAATCGCAGATCCCGTGGTTGCAGACCTGCTCCGGGTACCTAATCTACAAGGCTTCATGGTAATAACTCCAATACTGATCTCTTTGAGAACTAATCTACAAGGCTTCAGGGTAACCATGCCTATACTGATCACTTCTCTCGAAGATACATAGTTCAAATATGCGAAAGAACCAAATAATTGAAGAACCAGAAACTACATATCTTCTTACAAACTGACGTTCATTTTTTCGCTCAAGGAAACTAACATTTTTTTTTTTTTTTTTGACAAGTAAGTAATTCTATTAGAAAGAGCATAAGGGATGCTTCCCATTTACAAAAAAAGAAAAGGAGGCCACTGACAAAAAGGCCCTATACGCCACCACGTGGAAGCAAAAGCTCAAACCAGTCAAAAAATTGGTCAAGAGAAGGATAACAATCTCTCTTGTCCCAACTATACAAACTATTCACCAAAAAACTAATGATTCTGAACAAGGGTTTCTCCACTCCTTCAAAACTTCTCTGATTTCTCTCTCGCCAAATTATCCACATCACATAGAGAGGAATCATGTTCCAAACACACTTTCTGCTCATACCCACTCTTCCACCTCTCCAAGCAATAAGAAGTTCCATGACATTTCTTGACATTACCAACTGAATACCAAACCAAGACAACACTGTTGTCCATAACTCCCATGCCAGTGGGCAATGAATCAAGGAAACTAACATCTTAAGAAAGGTTCATCCTCTTTTCCCAATAAGGTTTTAAGGTCTCCCTTGCAATGTTTCTGTCTCATGGCCCCTTCTTCTACAAGGACATTCATTTGGATTTATGGTATATTCTTGCAGAAATAACATGTTAATCCAACTCTAAACACTTCAGTAATTCAATTAAAAAAAAAACTGTAAATACTTACAGACAACAGAGAATTTTAGTACCCACAGCAGTATGATCTTCCTTTTAGTTCCTCATTGTGATGCTTCTCCAAGCTTCAAAATACACAATGACCCAAGACCATGGACAAAACATAAACGCCTCTAAGAATACTATAAGACAACAACATTCAGAAAGTCTCAAATGTCTCTACCTAGCTCCTTGTTGATCAGTGTTACAGCGACTAGGGAAGTGGAGGAATTTATAACCTTGAAGGGATGGTGGCAAATAGGACTGCACTGACGAGGAGGGATTGTCAAGGTCAGGAGGGTAGATATAGCCCTTCCCGTAACCAAGTTGTTTCATTAGCATAGTCGGTGCGTTCCTCAGATGGAGAGGCACTCCCTCATTCTGTCCAACAGATTCCCTCACGGCCTTCTGTGCAGCCTCTATAGCTTGATAAACAGAGACCGATTTGGGAGCCAAAGCCAAGTAGCTGACACACTGGGCTAGGTTGACATTGCACTCTGGCATGCCCAAAAAATGACAAGCTTGGTAGCAGGCAACAGCCTGCACGAGCGCAGACGGGTCCGCCAACCCTACATCTTCACTGGCAAACCTGATGAGACGGCGAGCGATGTAGAGAGGCTCTTCCCTCCTTGCAACATTCTCCGCCAGCCAATATATGGCTGCATCAGCATCACTACCCCTCATAGACTTGTGCAACGCACTGATCAAGTTGTAGTGCTCTTCACCAGCTTTGTCATAAGCAAGATGCTTGCACTGAAGTGCTTCTTTCACATCATCCCCCGTAACTCTGACTACACCACCCAGTGCTGCAGCTCGTGCTGCTGCAGCAGTAGCTGCGATTTCCAAGGCATTCAATGCCACCCGGGCGTCTCCATCGCAATGGGAGGAGATAGAGTCCACGGCATCATCATCGACTTCGATCCTTTGAATTCCCTCTACACTGCGGGCCAATCCCCTGTCTGAGTCGTCTACAGCTCGCTTGAGGAGAGTGGAAACATGTTCGGGGGATAGTTGGTTCAGCGTGAGGACCTTACAGCGAGACAACAATGGGGTTATCAGGTGGAACGAGGGGTTTTCGGTGGTGGCTCCAATGAAAACAACACTCCCATCTTCGATTACGGGAAGGAATGAGTCCTGCTGTGATTTGTTAAACCTGTTGATGCAGGGAAGCGTGTTAAAAAAAAGTACCACACGGAGAAAGCTCTGTTTTGTTATTACCAAAACTAACCATTTTGACCAAATGGTCATAAGACAAAAAAAAAAGAACCTATAAAATAGCAAGTAACTGACAATTCTTGAAGGAAACTAAATAAACTAAATCAATCAACTAATTACTCTAGAATAGTTATTCCTAAAATTGCAAGACTTCCTAGTGAAATAACTAAAATCAAAGTAATAAAAAGCATCAAAATTCAATAAAATCCTATCAGCATCACCTGTGAACCTCATCCACAAACAAGACGGTTCTCTTCTTCTCCTTCATCACTCCCTTCATCAATTTCCGAGCCTCCTCGACCGCGTCTCTAACGTCTTTAACCCCAGAAGTAACGGCCGATAGCGAAACAAACCTGTACGAAGGAGAGGGACAAGAACAAACGATGGCTCGAGCAATGGAAGTCTTACCAGTGCCAGGTGGACCCCAAAATATAACAGAAGGGAGGCGGTTGCGGTCGATGGCCGAGCGGAGGAGGGAGTTGCGGCCCAGGAGGTGGTCCTGTCCCATCACCTCGTCAATCGTACGAGGCCGCATCCTCTCCGACAACGGTTCGTGAAGTGGCGGCGGCGGTGGAGGAGGCGTACATTGTACTACTGCTATCTCTTGTTTTAAACGCTTTCTGGGGGGTGACTCTCCTCCATCTTTTTCTTCACGGGAATCTTTCTGTGGCGCTTCGTTTTGGACGGGAGAGGGAGAAGGAGGAGAAGGGGAGGGGGTTGAAGAAGAAGTTTTTGAATGGAAATGGAAGAATCGGTCGAGTTTGGGTTGAAAGTGAGGAGTTGAGCCGGGGGAGGTGGTGGAATTGGGGCTGTTACTGTTATTAGGGTTTAAGTTGTTGGGGTTATCGTTGTTATTGTTATCATTTGGAGATTTTCTTTGGGTGTGGGAGAGAATCCATTCGGTGGCTTTAATGGCGCATTTGCCGCCGGTGGCAGCGAGAGCTTGGGCGGCGGACTCTTCCGGGAAACCCATGCTCAGAAGTTGCTGCATCTCCATTTTTCTTCTCCCTACTCCTGTAGTGTACCAAAACACGTGAGCTTTATAGTGGTTAATTACATATTACATCCGTATCTATTATTATTCTCACTTGGACGCTCAATGCAGGGGAACATGAACCGAATTGATCCGATTTTATACTAAACAAAGAACCAAACCAGTCCAAATCATAAAAATATGATTCAGTTTCAATTTTGAATCACGACTTGTTTGAAATTGAGATATCATCCTCATACTATTTAAAGTATTCTTTTTAAAAAATGTTTTAAGTACTTAGAGTGGCATAGATTAGTTAATCCAAACTTATATTAAAACTAGTAATATTAACGGTAAAACGAAAGGCACAGATGTGCATGCACAGATGGTGCACAGATGGGTCTCGGGAACCCACTTTTGGGTCCCATAGTTTTGAACGAAATGGGGTGATTTTGGATCGAGCACTTAGGGACGTCCGATTGACTTGATCTCTGCGTGGGCCCCTCAGAATTTGATTTTGAGATGAATGAACGGCTCGGATTAGCCGTGTGGGACCCAAAAGTGGGTCCCCGAGACCCATTTGTGCACCATCTGTGCATGCACATCTGTGCAGGTAGAAGGACTCTAATATTAAACTAACATCTGTCAACTGATTGAGAAGAGTAGATTATTAGTAACTAGTGAATCATAAGGGCCATGAAATAGAGCATTAAATTAAAAAAAAAAATTAACGCAAAAAAGATTAGGAAATAAATTGGCTAAAGCCAAAATCGTGTATGTTTGTATTGAAATTATAAGAATTGATTATCATATATAGAAGTTAATGAATTAATCTTGGAAATGGAAAAATAGGGTGGTGACTTGAATAGAGCATTAAATTAAAAAATTTATTCGCAATGAAAAAAAAAAATTCAGTGTATCTAACCAAATTATATGAATATATACATATATGGGGAAAGAGGGGTACTGCTGTCCTGGCAAGGGACAACACCTATTGTCCCCGGCGATTCTGGAGAGTTCCAGTCTTGTGTCGATGATCGAAAACGTTCACATCGAATAGCTTGCCGAGTAGAACAAGTGTACCAAAAATTAGCTCAATCAATCAGATACTATTTAGTACCTGATTGGTATAAATATAACTCAGCAATAATGGGTTTGAGTGGGTATTATCTAGTGTTTTGGATGCATTCTCTGCAAGATAAAAATCTTTCGATTAGATACTAAATGATATCCGATTGAGCTAATTTTTTGTACATTTGTTCTACTCGGCGAGCTCTTCGACATGAACGTTTCCAATCATCAACACGAGACCGGAACTCCCCGAAATCGTCGAGGACAACAACGCTCCTCTGTCCCATATATGGGGGGGTCAACTCCAGAGACACATAAAAAAACACAAAAGAAGACACACCATCTCAACCACTTAAATGGATGGCTCAAATTACAATTTTACTCTCTCTCTCTCTCTCTCTCTCTCTCTCTCTCTTAATTCTTAAAATGTTCATTACTTTTGTCCTCATATCCATTTTTATAAAACCTATATTTTTGAAATCTACGTGAAAACATCTACCAAATGAGATCCATATTGAATTTAAATCATGTATGAATAAAATTTTAATTTTTTAACGTGGATTTTGTGTTTTTTATTCCAAAATTTTACAATTCAATATGAATTTTGAGTCCATATAAATAGACACAAAAACTAGACATTACTCGGAAAACAAACTCAATAAAAGAACAGGGAGAAAGAGAAAAATAATTGAACTCAACAACTTCTTTTTTGATACACAACTCAACAACTTCAATGAGCAAGAAACAGAGATGGAGTTTTAAAAACCCAAAGAAGAGAGAGGTTTACAAAATTCACATTGAAAAACACAAATTCAAATTGGAACATTAGAATTTCATTTATACATAATTTTACATTTAATATAGATAGATGTTTTCAAATATATTTCAAAAAAATATAAGTTTTACAAAAAAATAGATATGTAAAATAAAATTTATATACTCCCTCTATCTCAAAATTTCTATCCGGTTTGTAAAACGAGGACTTGAAAATAATACAAAATTTTCAAGAAAATTAATATTTTTTAACAAGTTACTAGATATCAACAAGTACTTTGTAAGGAAGGTCAGCGCAACACCCCTTGTTGACTAGAGTCAACGTTGACCTGCCAATGAGATCAGGACAAGTGTCACCCAGATGGCGTGACTTCCGCGTGACACGTGGCAACCTCCGCGCAAAGGAGGGCCACTGGTGCGGGGGTGAGCCTCCACGCTTGGCCGCTACGAGGGCCGATTCTCTTGCGTAAGGCGCCCCAACGGCGCACACCATGTGCCCGTCTCAGGCAGTGCTTGAGCAGCCATGGGTCATCAGAGCAGGAGAATAACCCATGGCTCAAAGTGATTCGCGCAGCTCAGAACATGAGCAAGGACGTGAAAAGCCAATCCCACTTAGCCCAGGTAATGATGCCTGCTGCAGTCAAAAGGCAGGACCCTGGGGGCCCCCTGACACTTGGCTACGGTATAGGCGCGACCGAATAGGTCACAACCTTGCCCTCACGGGAATAAGGGATATCTAGTGGCTTGGTGGCTAGGAATAAGAGGATCACTACGCGGGGGAATGGCTCGTCACCGTGCGCGTCAGCCGCGCGGTGGTGACGTCACCCGTACGGTCAGGTTGTACGGAAATGACACATGTTATCATATTATAGGATGACCACCTGACACCTTTTGATTGGTCCAAGGTGCTTATAAATATGGGACATCCCCCTTCATACCGAAAAGGTTGGTGAAATCTTAGCAGAGGCATATGCTATCCTAGAGAGAGAAAAGGGTAATCACTGAGTGAGAGGAAAACATTTTCTCTCTAGTGAGGTCATACTCCATCTCTTAGGTCACCAGGGGTATCACTGATTCGATTGAGAGCAATCCACTACCTTAATCCTTTTTGTACACACCTGCTCTATTCTACACCCTTCTCTAGACCACCCCATTCCTTTCTTTCATTGTGTCTTTACTGTTTACTATCCACACCTCTCCAGCTCATCACATTGACAAGAACCATCCCCTATCAACAAGTACTTTAAATTTATTTAAAAAATTTAAAAATATTCTATTAAAAGACTCATTATTTTTAGGTTCTCGTTTCGCGAACTAAACAAAAAAATTTGGATGGATGGAGTACATTTTAAGAGAGGGTGTATGGTAGGGAGGAGGGGGAGAGATAGAGTACATGTGAGTAGAGGTGTCAAATGGATCGATCTGACACGGGCACGACACGAGTACAGTTTTAGATGGACACAACACAGAAGTGGGCCAACACAGCACAACATTGGGCACGACTCAATGTACAACACAAAATAACTTGTTTCTAACCCAAGTTAACCATGGTTGGCATTTATTGTGACAAAAAATGTATTTTTTTTAATCATATGTTGTACTCTTCGCAATAATCTTTGGTACAAACATGAAGTGGATCTCAATAAAGCAAGCTATTTTAACAATTGAGGTTGTTCATTTTTTTGTGCTTATTGATTAAATCATGTTAGTAAAAAAATTAGCTCAATCGAGTTTAGAAACCTCCTTGATCGGGATACAATTTCTTTTTTAAATGATACTTTTTTGTCCGATTAAATTTATACTGATATCTGATCAACTTTATTTTTGGCATGAATGATGTACTACTCCACAATATCTAAAAATAGATGGTTCTGATTGCTAAAATAAAACTCACATGGAGGTAAGATGGTTCAATGTAATACTTAAATGCCTCAGAGATGTGCCAGCAAGGGCACAACGACATGACGTAGCATGATTAAGTAAACGGGTCAGCACAGCACGACACAATTAAGAAATTGCATGGCAAGGCACAAATTAGGAAACGGGCCGGCAAAACACAAAGCATGGTTGGCACGGAGCTAAATGGGCCATCCTAGCACGACACAACCCGTTTCACACCTCAACATGTGAGATGGGGAAGAGAGAGAGAGAGAGAGAGAGAGAGAGAGGTTAATCAACATTATAATCTGAACCATCCATTTCAATGGTTGAGATTGTGTGTGTTTTTTTGGTGTCCCTAGAAACGACCCTTATATATAATCATAAGGTTCGGTTTGGTTTGAAATTGGAATGGTTAACATAAATCCACAAATCAAACCATTTAATACATTTTTTAATTTTTTTTAAATCGGGACCAAACCACATCAATAGAAAACCAGATCAAACCATTCGGTTTGAATTGATTTGGACATGATTTACAATTTGACGATTATTTTCCTCAACTCTATAAATGCCCATCTAGTCAAATCTACCCGGTAAGAGCATCCACAATCCTTATCTTTGTTCTTTTTCTATAAAATTTTGAGTAAAAAGGCTAAAATCCATCTCAATGTCATACTCATTTTAAGCTTTACCCTTTTTCAGCCCCAAATTTGAGAGGAACTAAAATCCAACCCCTTTTTCTCAATCCCGCTTTTCGCTCTCATTAATTACAAGTGTATCATTTTGACTCAAGATTTGGAGGAAAAACTGGAAAACCACTAGATTTGGATTAAATAAATATGTATAGCATTAGAGAAGAGATACCAAAAAAAAAAAGCTTTTGACCAAAATTTCAAGCAAATTTGGGTAAAAAAAAAAATGGGTAAGGGCCGGTGATGCTATAACCAACCGTATATTTGCAATTTGCAATCACTAGGAGCGTCTCCAGGCTTAACCCAATTTTAAACTCAAATTTAAGTAAAAAAATTGGGTCAAAACTCTATTAGGGTATGCCTTCTCTAACTTCAAATCCTTAGTTTAACCTCAATCTATTGTTTTTAATATTTTTCTGGAAAACATTAGGTCAATATGGTGTGTATTTATGAATAATACGAAAGTCAAAAGAGGAACTAAAAAAAGGGGTTTTGTTTTGGAAAATGCTTCGGTGGCACCCCCTTGTTTGGGGACACCATATAACCCTAATCCAACGGTGTAGATCGATGCCATGTAGACAAAAGTGAAGGGGTCAGCCGGTCACTCAAAACAAAAAGAGCTAATAAAATAATATAGAACCCCTAAAAGGTATAACAAAAAACTGTTAAAGGGTATAACAAAGCTGTGAAAGCCCCTCCAAAGGATTTCTCATCGATTCAAAGTCGCCACTCGGGTTTTAGCAAATTGTCCCCAATGAACCAAACTCGATTGACTCGTGCCTTATTTAATGGATAAGGATTACCGGCCCATCATCACCATACTATCTTAGGTTTGGGAGCTCAGTTACGAGAGGGGAAGGGTTTTCCAGCACCCCTCTCGCCTGGTTCAAAGACCAGTCTCTACTTGACTTTTTGTGGGATTACGTGAAATGGATGCAATTCAACCATGAACAGATATGGGAAATGAGGGATGGGAAATCAAATAACGATAATGAACATAACAACGAGCTACTATGTATGCATATTAGATGTGGACTACATGAGTGAGAATGATGAAATGCAAGTATGAACTAATAAAGACGTAAAACAACAAACAACAATGTTAGTACATGATTAACAGTGGCAAAGTGACTGAAGATGATATAAATAACATACAAGGAGCTAAACCAATTTGACCCACTTTCAAAGGTTCGAGCGCTCAAGCTGGAGCGATCAAACTCATGTTCACTCACACATGCATGTGATGTTTTTGATGATTCTAATTTGATGAAAACATTATTTGATCTCTGTTGTTTGCTCAAAAACAGTATTGGAATGATTGAACAGAATCACATAGCCATGTATGCATGATTTAAAACCAACTTATAACCCAAATAAGATGAATAATATAGAAGGAATGAAGACTCATCATTAGAAGACAGTATTTCAAAGCATTCTATGCTCAGAAACCAAATTTAGATAAGAACAACATTTGTTGGACCAGAAGACAGTTTGAGCGCTCAAAAAGACACATTGAATGCTCAAACCATTTATTGGATTTGAGTGCTTCTATCCCATTCTTCCTTCATTTGGATTATAAGTGAGTTAAAAAAGAATGCATGATGATAAACCTCTACTAGAAACTTCATAAACATGGATAAAATAAACTTAAGGTGTCTACACAAGTGGGAAATGAGTATTGGGTCATGCATAAGCATGATTAGATTGAGAGGGAGAGAGGATCAGGTTGGCTTAAACCAAACAAAACACACACACACACACATTGTATCAAGCTTAAAACAGAATACAAGATTGAAATGAACGAAAAACAAACATAAACCACAATAGGGTTTGAGTGCTCAAAGAGGGAGGCCTAAGCGCACAAGCACCATTATGAGATTATGAGTTTTTGTAACTTCTGACCACTTCTTGATGTTGGTATATACTGAAATCATCTCATTATTTTCCAAAAGTATGTGATACTTCTGTTCATTCCACAAAACCACATCTCATTATTTTCCAAAAGTATGTGACCAACATCTTTCTTACGACTTTTGGGATCTTTGATCAATGTTCAGGAACAAAATAAAAGAATTTAGGAGAACATAGACCCAACAAAAGCCATAAGAAAGAAGATATTTGCACCAAATGTGACCAGAAACTACAAAACATGAGAAGAGATCAAACAGTTTGAGGCCATCTTAAGCTGAGATTTTGTAAGTTGTATTTCTTGAACATTTAAGACCTTGTGAGTTAATTAGAGGTATAAAGGACCTCCATGAATCCACTGGTCTCCCTTGGGAGTACCAACCTGTAACTATTACATTGGTGCAATGTGGGTGGTTTTGGACAGAGTATGGTCAATGTGGGTTGAGATTGAATGGATTTTGAGTGGATGATGGTGTATTATAGTGAGAGAATATGAGAATCAAGTGGGTTTTGCTAGTTGAAGGTGATTGAGCTTCAATTAGTGTATGAAATTGGTTGAGAGGTATTGGAAATGAAGTTTTAGAGAGAGAGAGAGAGAGAGTGATGCATTAGAGTATAAGGGAGTGTGTAACCTCTGTAAATGGTGTGAATGGGTTGGTTTTATATAGGAAAATGGGGAAAATGGGTTTTGTTACCCAAAAAGGCAACCTAGGGGCGAATAGGGTTGCTAACAATAACATCCAAATAAAAAAAAATTACTAGTCAAACCAAATAAATAAATAATTTGCACAAACAAAATATAAAGGATTTAAGGGAGAGAGATATCACACAAAGATATATAGTGGTTCGGTCTGAGCTTTGTCCACTGCTCAGCACAGTCCACTGGCCTAAGGAGTTGCTATTTTACTAATCCAACAACCAGCTTCTGGTGCCGATTAAACCTTACAACTGCAACACTAACTTTCCCAAGGAGTTAGCCGAACCGCTAGAGTTTATCTCCCAAACTCTAAAATCACCCACAGAACAAAACCCCGTTCTATGGTAGCTCACTGAGATTTTTTCTAACTCTCAATACAACACTGATAAGATTTTTTGGTGCTTGAAAATAAATCTGTCTCAAAGAGTAGATACACAAATTTGCTCTCAAAGCTCTCAAACAATAATATGAAAATGAAGTATGATTGCTCTGTATTTCTAAGACTCTGAAATTTCTATTGCTCTAGTGTAGCTTGGTATTTATCTTCTTTAGATGAAGCTTTCTTTATATAGCCAAAGAAAATGAACGTAGGGTCTGTTTGGAACATGTGGAAGGGAAGAGAAAGTGAGAGAAAATAAAATGAGAGGAAAGTGGGAGGAAAATTTTGCTATTCCCAATACTAAGATTTTTTATTTTCTCTCTTCTTTCCCTCCAAACCAAACAAGATGAGAGAAAAATTTTAATTTTCCTTTCTTTTCTCTCATTTTCTTCAAGTTCCAAACGCACGCGTAGTGTTTCGACCGTTGAGTTGCAAATCTGATTGAGCAGCTAAAAAATCTTATTGATTGTGAAATTAGTCCGTTGAGCCGTATTTGCAACATTTGGATGACATAAATGCATAGCAACACCAAAGTCAATAAGAGTGATAAGAGATCTTCAGATTGTCTGCTATATCAAATGTTGGATTGACCGTGAGCAGTTGTGTTACAGGCATGTGCAAACGTTCTAGTACTGTCTTAACTCAAGAAGTAGAAAAGTCAACAATAGACAACAAAGACAGATAGATATGTAGTTTAATTGCTTTGCACAAAAAGTGTTAATTGGTTGCTCAAAATGGAGACTTGTCAAACATCCAAAATTCATTGGAAATTCGGTACTTAAACAATGAATAGCCAATTAGTCTCATAAGTCAAAAAGTGTTAAAGGGTCAGGAAGTACACATGCAATTTAGAAATAGTTTCTAGACTTTTTAAGAAGTATAATTTTTCTCATGGGCTACGTGGTCCTCATGCAGAGCAAACATCAATATATGGCAAATGATTCCATGCAACCAAGACATAGACTATATATGCGCCAATAAGAATTTAGCAAGCCTAAAATATTTTAACTTTGTTTTTCATAAAGTAATTTTGTGATACATCAAAATCAATTATTTTTCTAACAATCTCCCCCTTTTTGATGATGACACAAAATATGATTTCTAAAAATAATGATAAGCAAAAGTTTGAACAATGCTCCCCCTAAGTTTATGCTCCCCCCCTAACATATGCCATAAATTTTTTTTTAGCAATCATGAGTAACATAAAGATTTGGCATTTTTAGATATATCAAGTGATATTAACCAACAAAATCTAACATGATTATTTAAGTCATGCACCATACGGTACAGTTACTAAAACATCTTAACAGCAAATAACAAGGATAGACAAAACTACTCTTTTTCTCCCCCTGTGACATCATCAAAAACAAATAACGCTTGGGGTAAAAATAAAAGATTTGGTCACTCTAAGATTTCGTTTCCCCGTTACCACCTTGGGTATACTCCGTACTTGTCCACGAAAGCTTGGCGTCTTTGATTTTCATACTCTTTGATAATGGCTCCGAGTGTGACACCCACAACAAGTAACCATTTCCACAGAAAATTTAAAAGCCACCTCATTGAAAATAATCCGCAAAGAAAAAGGAAAATGAAAAGCAGCTCCCATAGTAAGTGGATATACGCCTCCGTATCTATGCTCTCGACATATTGTTCCCAAGACTCGTATGGAGATTTGTATCGGATGGGGAACATTTGCTCGATATGGAAAAATATATGGAGAGGATCTTGAGTGGATTGAGACCGAGAGTGAGATGAGGATGATAAGAAGGAGATAGTGTGAGTGAATTTATAGATAGTGAAGAAGTGCGTAGAAGAAGGAAGAGAAGTTTTGAAATTTGAATTTTTGAAATGAGTGAAGGCCGCGCCGGATAGGACAAATAAGAAAGAAGAAGATTGTGTCCGAATATTTATTGCTATGTCCTCAGGACGTCCCAAAAATAATCCACCAATCAAATCAAGATATTGAAATATGTTTGGAGTAAGATTTTTTTAAACATTATAATGTAACTACTCCGATTTGAAAATGATGAAACAAGTAATAGTTGATTTAACTAAAAATCCCCCAAAAATATATTTAAAATGGATTAGACATCCCGAGTTCTCTTTGGATAAAACAAAATTGTTCCTCAATTAGGGGTTTTGTAAAAATGTCTGCCAATTGCTTGTCGGTACTAATAAAATCAAGAACAATATTCCCTTTTTGAACGAGATCACGAATAAAATGATGTCTAATTTCAATATATTTTGTTCAGGAATGTTGAATGGGATTTTTCATTAAATTAATCGCACTTGTGTTATCACATCGAATTGGAATATGATCATAACGTAAATTAAAATCCTCCATTTGTTGTTTGATCCATAATAATTGAGCACAACAACTACCAACAGCTACGTATTAAGCTTCGGCAGTCGATAAAGCAACTGAATTTTGCTTTTTACTAAACCAGGAAATCAAAGAGTTTCCAAGAAACTGACAAGTACCACTAGTGCTCTTACGATCATTTTTACTACCGGCATAATCAGCATTCGAAAAACCAATTAAGTCAAAAGAAGTATTTCTAGGATAAAATAACCCCAAATTAGGAGTTCCAGCAAGATATCTAAAAATACGTTTGACAGCTACTAAATGTGACTCCTTTGGATTAGATTGAAAACGAGCACATAAGCAAACACTAAACATGATATCGGGTCTACTAGCAGTAAGATAAAGAAGTGGTCCAATCATAGTTCGATACATTTTAGTATCTACTAATTTACCATTTTCGTTTTTGTCGAGTTTAGTGGTTGGGCTCATTGGAGTCTTCATGATTTTAGAATCTTCCATCTGAACCTTTTGAGAAGTTCTCTCGTATATTTTGCTTGATTTATGAAGATCCCATCCTTTGATTGGTTGATTTGAAGCCCAACGAAGATATTGCGTTCTCCCATCATGCTCATTTCAAACTCACCTTGCATACACTTAGGAAACTCTTTGCAAAGTTTTTCATTAGTAGCACCAAAAATAATATCATCAACATAGATTTGAACAATAAGCATGTCATGATTTTCGGTTTTTATGAAAAGAGTAGTATCTAATTTTCCTCTAGAAAAACCATTTTCAAGTAAAAAGGTGCTAAGTCTATCATACCATTAGGGGTGTACACGGTCCAGATCGGATCGGATTGGCATGAATCCAATCCTAATCCACGAGTCACGGTTTTTAGAAAATACAATCCGTGTCCGGACCAAAAGTCTCACGGTTCGGTTCCAATCCGAACCGCAAGTCACGGATCGGTTCCGGTTTTATCCACGGATTACATGTTACATAAGATATTCTTGTTCACAGTAGTCGTAATCTTGCATAAAAATTAAAAATAAAATTAAGAAGCATCATTCCCAAACCCAAAGCACAGTATTCAACTTGACAAATACACCCAATAGCTAGTTATCAATAACAATAGACATCCAAAGTCCAAACATCCAAACATGAAACACCCAGTAGCTACATGAATACATGATCACAGATTCACATTCACATCAATAAAAATAGTAAAATACAGCCAGTAGCACTGCAGCAGCAGAAACAAAAGCAGTTTATACAAAGAGAAAGGCAGAGACACCTAAATAGCAGTGTTTATCAAACACAACAACTACTGAATTCAGTTACATTGAATAGAACAAGTAAGGAATTGATCAAAGTCTAACAGAAATGCAAGGAAGTGGAAACAACAGAAATGCAAGGCAGTGGAAACATTTGATGCAAGGCAAGCGCAACCCGAAATCGGCAGCAAGTATCACTCTAGAACTAGATGAAGTGAAACCTTTTGTAGAGCTGCAATTAAATGAATAAAGTTAGTAAAATGAAACTCTAAGCATACAAATTTACTAAGTTATATAATCAAAATTTTACCCAATTCAAACTCTTGCATTTCTTCCATATTCTCCTCCACTTCAAATGGCAATGGAGTAGCACGCAACCAATCTTGCATACAAATCAAACACTCAACAAGCTTTGGAGAAAGAGAACTACGAAATTGGTCAATAACACGACCTCTGGTACTAAAAGCAGCTTCAGAAGCAACGATTGAGACAGGTATGGCTAAAGCATCTCGAGCAATTTCAACAAGAACATGGTACTTACAAGCATTCAACTTCCACCATTCCAAGATGTTGAAGTTTAGAATTTTCTTTTGACAACGTTCTTCTAAATACTTGTCTACCTCTAATTTCCCCCCATCATCTTCTTCTTCCAATTGTTTTTGAAACTTGGATTCCAATGATGCTCCCCCCCCTTCTCACTTCCTCCACTATATGGTCGATCAACCTCCATCTCACTACTATTTTTGGTAGAAAATGCAGCTCCTATGTTAAACTTTTCGTACTCAAGAAAGACACGATCCAGTACTTCCCTTATCATTTGTGTCAACACCTCCTCCAACTCAGAATCAAATAGTTCACTAAAACAAAATTTCACATACCTTAACTTATAACGGGGATCCAACACAATAGCAATGAACATCATCATGTTCATTTTTTCCACTTTACCCCAATATTTATCAAACTTTTTCTTCATTTTTCTAGCCATACCAACTAGTGTCTCGCGAATCCCCTCCCTTCCCTCATACATGACATCAACATCTTTTAGATAGTCCGACAAAAACCCATCAATTGCAATAACTTCATTGAAATACATATTAGATGTGGAATATGAAGAACCAGATAAATGTAGTGTGGCATCATAGAACTTCTCTAAAAATTCAGTAAAACACCTAGCATCATCCCAATCTCTAGGACTAGGAGGCCCCATATTAAGTTCAGGGAGGAAAAGTGGATCATCCTCTTCAAGCCTTTCAAATGCCTTTTGATATAGTAAAGCCGTACGTAACATGAGATAAGTTGAATTCCACCTAGTCGGAACATCGAGGCAAACAAAGTTTTTAGAAGTTATTCCCTCACTCACCACGCAACCCTTGAATCTTTGTTCTCTTTGTGGAGAACTCCTAACATACTTCACCACATCACGAATCCGGGAAACGGACTCTTTAATCTCACTCGATCCATCCCTCACAATTAAGTTTATAATATGAGCACAACACCTCATGTGAAGAAACTCACCCCCTAAGATCAATGCACCACTCTTCTTAGACAATTTCTTCTTTAAATATGCAATTGCAACATCATTGGCTGATGCATTATCCACCGTAATAGTACACACTCTCCCCAAACCCCATTCAATCATGCATGTTTCTAGGGCCTTACCAATTGCCTCACCTTTATGACTTGAAATCACACAAAAGTTAATAATCCTTTTATGTAGTATCCAATCTTTATCAATGAAATGGGCAATAAGGCACATGTAAGACAGATTTTGAAGGGATGTTCATGAATCAGTAGTGAGGCAAACTCTTTGATTTGATTTCCTAAACAAATTCTTTATTTTGGTTTTCTCACTAGCATATAGATCCACACAATCCCTCGCTACTGTAACACGTGAGATTTCTTTGAAAAGCGGTTGCAACACACGACAAAAAGCACGAAATCCCGCGCGCTCAACAAACCTAAAAGCTAACTCATCCATGAGAATCATCCTAGCCAAAGCATCTCTACAAGCCTTTTGGTCAAATTTCCAAGTCCTAAGTCCACTCTCACCATATCCTCCCTTTACTTCAGCATATGATGCTATTATTTTCTGTCTCTTAGTTTTAACATTCTCAGGATTTTTTGAGCACCTTAGCATGTGTTTTTTTAACGTACTAGTTCCATTCCCACTTGACCATTTATAGTCACTTCTACAATACTTGCATTTAGCACGATCAGGTTTCACTTGGCCTTTCCTAGTGACTTGATCAAAGTGACGCCATACAATAGAACTAGGTCTACCTTTGGATTTAGAACCAGTTACCTCATCTTTGTCATCATCGGATAGATTGATTGTTGGCTCAGACATAGCATCACCCTCCATGAGATCATCATCCTCCTCAGTCCTTTGGGTGCTACCAATAACATTTTCTGCCTCTCCAATGCTTGACATCTATCAGCAACAAATGTAGTTCAGATTTCAGAAAATACAATAGTCAATTATGTAAAAATTTTGTATAGATAATCTCCCGTAGCTCAATGCTACAACAAAAATAAAAGGAAGAGAAAACCAAAAAATGGAAAATCAGCAAAAATATTGCAATCCAAACACCTGTTAAACTTCTGGTTGTCTTTATCCACCTTTCTATTTAAGTATTTCCTTCTTTTTCTGTGATTGGTAGCTAGGGAATGAACACTACAATCATTGCACTTGGTTTACAGTTCACTAGATTTGTGCATGACTGACATAAATATACTTGTTAAACTCACCTTTACAAAGGTTAAATAACCTCACTCTCCCAAACCAAATAGGGTCACAACAGCACATTTCGAAAGAAAGTTTCCAAAGGGGTGAAAAATTACAGAAAAATGCACCTGATTCGTATTCGGTATTTACAGAAAAATTACAGAAAAATGCACCAAATAGGGTCACGAAAGCACATTTCGAAAGAGAGAGGATGAACCTGATTCGTATTCGGTATTCTGATGAGTGATCGGTGATTCGGTATGGAGTATGAGAGGAACTCTCGAACTGGAGCTCTCGAACTGGAGATCGGCGATCGGTGTGGAGAATGAGATGAACTCTCGAACTGGAACAGTGGAACTCTCAGTAATCAGTTCGGTATGGAGTACGAGAGAGAGAGAGAGAGAGGAACTCTCAGTAATCGGTTCGGTATGGAGTACGAGAGAGAGAGAGAGAGAGAGAGAGAGAGAGAGAGAGACAGAGAGACAGAGGAACTCTCGAAAAATTAGATCTGTAAGTGAAGTTGAGGGAGGGAGGCGGTAGAAACTACAAATTAGGTTTAGAAGATAAGGAAAGTATATATAGTAAAAGTAAGAGTAACAGTTTAACCCCCCAAGTTTTGAAAGAGTTTACAATTTACCCCCTAGTTTTTGTAAAATTATGTGTGTATGTGTGTGTGTGTGTGTATATATATATTTATTTATTTAAAAATATATATATAATAAAAATCTCACGGTCCGGATCGGTTAATCCACGGTTTCGAAATCAAAATCCATGTCCGGACCGCGAGTTGCGGTTTACTATTTTTTCAATCCGTGTCCGGACCATTAATCCACGGTTAAAATCCAAAAAGCACGGATCGGTTCGGTCCGAACCGGATTCACGGTTCACCGGTTTTTTTGTGCAGCCCTACATACCATGCACGTGGCGCTTGTTTAAAACCATAAAGCGCTTTTGAAAGTTTAAAAACGTGATCAGGAAATTCATGATTTTCAAAACCAAGAGGTTGTGCTACATAGACTTCTTCTGAAATAAAACCATTTAGAAAAGCACTCTTTACATCCATTTGAAAAAGTTTAAAATCTTTAAAACATGCAAATGCAAGTAACATGTGGATGGCTTCTAATCTAGCAACAGGAGCAAATGTCTTATCAAAATCAATGCCTTCTTCTTGATTATAGCCTTGTGCAACTAATCTAGCTTTATTTCTAACAATGTTTCCCGATTCATCCAATTTGTTTTGAAAAACGCATTTAGTACCAATAATGGTGTGATCGTGAGGTCTAAGCACTAAATTCCAAACCTTATTCCTCTCAAATTGACTCAATTCTTCTTGCAAAGCTAAAATCCAATTTTCATCATTTTCAGCTTCTAAAAAATTTTAGGCTCAATTTGAGAAACAAAAGCTAAATTACTGCAATTCCTTAAGAGAAGATTAAGTAAATATACCTTTCGAAAGATCTCCAATAATTAAGTCTTTTGGATGATTTTGCACGAATCTCCATTCTTTTGGTATATCTTGATTGCTGACAGGATTTTGTGGTTGATCGAGAACCATATTATCCTTTAATTGAGTGCTTTCATGTTGACTTTTGCCATTTTCCTTACTAATAGACAAATCTTGCAGTCCGTTAATGATATCTACCTCATCATCATCATTAATAATAATATTGGGAGTAGATGGGTTAGATTCATCAAAAGAAACATGAATAGATTCTTCTACAAATTGAGTACATTTATTGAAGACTCTATATGCTTTACTATAAATAGAATAACCAATAAAAATTCCTTCATCGGATTTTGAATCAAATTTTCCCAAATTGTCTTTTCCGTTGTTAAAAAAAAAATATTTACATCCAAAAGCATGAAATAACCAATGTTGGGTTTTCTACCATTCCACAGCTCATATGGTGTCTTTTTTAGGATGGGTCTGATCAAGACCCGATTTAAAGCACAGCAAGCGGTATTAACAGCTTCTGCCCAAAAATATTTTAGTAGAGAGTTTTCGCAAAACATTGTTCTTTCCATTTCTTCAAGAGTTCTATTTTTCCTCTCAACTACCCCATTTTGTTGAGGCGTGCAAGGTGTAGAAAAGTTGTGATCTATACCATGATCATCACAATATTTTTCAAACAAATAATTTTCAAGTTTTCTACCATGATCAATACGGATGTTTGAAATAACAAAAACTTTTTCATTTTGAACTTTTCTACAAAGTTTAGTAAATGATGGAAAAGCCTCGTCCTTATGAGCTAGGAACATAACCCATGTAAATCTTGAGAAATCATCAACAACAACAAGACAATAGTATCTACCACCAAGACTTAGATTTCTAGTAGGTCCAAATAAATCCATGTGTAATAGTTGTAATGGCCTTGTAGTTGAAATAACATTTTTGGATTTAAAAGAAACTTTGGTTTGTTTACCTTGTTGGCAAGCATCACATAGTCTATCTTTTTCAAATTTGATTTTTGAAAAACCAACAACTAATTCTTTTCTAGAAAGTTTTGAAATTGCATCCATGTGTGCATGTCCAAGGCGTCTATGCCATAGCCAACTATTATCACTCATTGCTGAAAAGCATTTTACACCATGTTTGCTAAAATCATTTAAACTGAAAATATAAACATTTTCAAGTCTCTGGCCAATAAAAAGTACCTTGTTGTTTTCTATGTTCTCAATAATGCATTCAAATTTTCAAAAGTAACTCGATTACCCTTATCACAAAGTTGACTGATACTTAGAAGATTATGTTTTAAACCGTCAACAAGTAAAACATCTTCTATGATTGGAAAGGGGGTTTTACTGATGTTATCTATATCAATGATTTTTCCTTTGTTATTATCACCAAAAGTTACAAATCCTCCATCTTTTGGTGTTAGAGAGTTGAACGCTTTCTCATTTTCTGTCATATGCCGGGAACATCCATTATTGAGGTACCACTTTCCTACAGTTGATGTGGACTTGAGGCATACCTACAATAGCAAGTCAAGAATTGATTTTTGGTACCCAAATCATCTTGGGTCCATAGGGTTAGCTCGAGCAGTATAAGATGGTTCCTTTGAACCCAAGTCTTGATGACATAGCCAGACAAATGTCCCTTCGTAGGACAAGATGGTGAAATATGTCCTAATTTACCACAATAATGACATGTGAGTTTAGAATGTCTGAATGAAGTATTTTTCTCAAAAAAATTCATATAAATTTTTTTATGCTGGTTTGGGTTATATCCAATTCCAATTTTATGAAAAGAGCATCTTTGTTTCCCAAGAAGTAAATCCAAACCTTCTTTTCCATTGGTGAATTTTGAAAGTGACTCAGTCAAACCATGAATTTGGTTATGCAATGAATCAAAATTAGTCTTTTTCCATAAATCATCATTTTCTTCTTTCAAAAGATTTTTCTCTTTAATCAAATCTCTAATTTGTTCATGCAAAGAATCAACATCAGACATCTTTTTCAAATCCTCATTTTCTTCTTCTAAAATGTTTTTCTCTTCAATCAAATCTTCCAACTCTTTTGAAAGATCTTTTGCAAGTTTCTTAAGACTAATATTTTTAGAACTAACTTTTTCAAAATTATGTTGTAAACTTTTAAAAGCATATAATAATTCATCAAAAGATAGAGAAGAGGGATCATGATATACCTCACTTTCTTCTTTTGCCATAAAGCACAAATTTGCAACTTCTTGTCTCTCATCATCACTGTCAGAGCTGTTATCATCACTATTGTCCCAAGCCGCTAACATAGTTTTTCTTTTTTCTTTCTTTGAATATTTTCTTACTTGAGGACACTCAGATTTTATGTGACCGGGCTTCGTGCATTCGTAGCAAATGATTGGATCTCTTTTGCTAGTTTCTTCCTTGCTCCCATCTTTTCTTGAAAACCGTCTATTTTTCTGACCATTCTTGCTCTTGAGAAACTTTTTGAAGTTCCTAGTAATGAGAGTCATATCTCCATCTTCACTTTCATCACTTGAATCATTATTGCTCTTTGATTTGCTCGTTGTTCCTTTTAGAGCAATAACTTTTCTTTTCATCCTCCTCATTCATATTGCGATGCATTTCCTCCGTTATGAGGGTTCCAATAAGCATATCCATTCTATACGTTGAGAAGTCCTTTGACTGCAGAATGATGGAAGTTGTAGTATACCATTTCGTTGGCCATAGATCTAAAAATCTTCCTTGTCATCTCTGATTCAGTATAAGACTTACCCAGAGTTTTCAAACCATTGGTAATATTGGTAAATCTAGCAAACATTTGAGAAACCGATTCATCCAGTTGCATTTTAAAAGCTCATAGCTATGAACAAGAATATCAATTTTGGACTGCTTAACTTGACTATTCCCTTCGTAGGCTATTTCTAATTTATCCCAAATTTCTTTAGCCATTTCGCAAGTAGATATTCTATTATATTCATCAGTATTTAGTGCACAATAAAGAATGTTAATAGCTCTAGCATTCTTTTCCATTTTGGCTTTTTCAGGTTCGTCCCACTCATCTTCTGACTTAGGGACAGTAAGATCTCCGGACTTTTTAGTTGGGATATTAGGACCTTTAGTAATAATTTTCCACAAGTCATAATCAGTAGACGTGATAAAAATTCTCATTCTATTTTTCCAATAACTATAATTTGTTCTAGTGAACAAAGGAGGTCTATGTGACGATTGTCCCTTGAAGCTAGATACACTGCTAACGGTAGCCATGGATCGCTCTTAGACTGTCAAGTCACAAGAAAAATAATTAGAGTTGAGGCTCTGATACCAATTGTTACCCAAAAAGGCAACCTAGAGAGGGGTGAATAGGGTTGATAACAATAACATCCAAATAAAAAAAATTACTAGTCAAAGCAAATGAATAAATAATTTGCACAAACAAAATATAAAGGAGTTAAGAGAGAGAGATATCACACAAAGATATATAGTGGTTCGGTATGAGCTTTGTCTACTACTCAGCCTAGTCCACTGGCCTAAGGAGTCGCTGTTTTACTAATCCAACAACCAGCTTCTGGTGCCGATTAAACCTTACAATCGCAACACTAACTTTCCCAAGGAGTTAGCCGAATCGCTAGAGTTTATCTCCCAAACTCTAAAATCACCCACAGAAAAAAAAAAAAACCCCATTCTATGGTAGCTCACTGAGATTTTTTCTAACTCTCAATACAACACTGATAAGATTTTTTGGTGTTTGAAAATAAATCTCTCTCAAAGAGTAGATACACAAATTTGCTCTCAAAGCTCTCAAACAATAATATGAAAATGAAGTATGATTGCTCTGTATTTCTAAGACTCTGAAATTTTTATTGCTTTGGTGTAGCTTGGTATTTATCTTCTTTAGATGAAGCTTTCTTTATATAGCCAGAGAAAATGAACGTAGTGTTTCAACCGTTGAGTTGCAAATTTGATTGAGCAGCTGAAAAATCTTCTTGATTGTGAAATTAGTCCGTTGAGCCGCATTTGCAATGTTTGGATGACATAAATGCATAGCAGCACCAGAGTCAATAAGAGTGATAAGAGATCTTCAGATTGTCTGCTATATCAAATGTTGAATTGACTATGAGCAGTTGTGTTACAGGCATGTGCAAACGTTCTAGTACTATCTTATTCTTAACTCAAGAAGTAAAAAAGTCAACAATAGACAACAAAGACAGATAGATATGTAGTTTAATTGCTTTGCACAAAAAGTGTTAATTGGTTGCTCAAAATGGAGACTTGTCAAACATCCAAAATTCATTGGAAATTCGGTACTTAAACAATGAATAGCCAATTAGTCTCATAAGTCAAAAAGTGTTAAAGGGTTTGGAAGTACACATGCAATTTAGAAATAGTTTCTAGGCTCTTTAAGAAGTATAATTTTTCTCATAGGCTACGTGGTCCTCATGCACAACAAACATCAATATATGGAAAATGATTCCATGCAACCAAGACATAGACTATGTATGCGCCAATAAGAATTTAGCAAGCCTAAAATATTTTAACTTTTTTTTTCATAAATTAATTTTGTGATACATCAAAATCAATTATTTTTCTCACAATAATTGAAATGGAGGGCCTACTAGGACAATTAAGGCTCATCCTAAGGCTATAGCATGCATACGAGTAGCAATATTGCGGCTAAACGCATGCCATGCAACAAAATCTCATCTTTAGATACTCTGTTAGCAACAAACTAGATAGAGTTTGAGCACCCGAACTAGGGTTTGTGCGCTAAGTGCTTTGAGCTCAATGGTTGATTTTGTGTCGTTTTGGCAGTTTGAGGGGTATTTTGGTCATTTAGGTTGTCTTGGGTTGTTTGGGAATGGTTTGGGGTGGTGTAGGGTGGTTTTGGGCAAGTTCAATCCTTATTCTCAACCTTGGGGAATGCACGGTTGGTTTTTCTCATCATTGGAAACACTTGATAAGTCTCCCGGGTCAAAATCAGGGTATCTACAAAAGCAAAAATTGGGGTAACCAAAATTTGAATGACATAACTTAACCCCTAAATGGCCTATCCGAAACCACTAAATGGAATAACGAAACCACTAAATGGAATAACGAAACCGTTAAATAGCATAACCATGAGGGATAACCCGAGAAAGTCATAGAGTAGAACCTCAAAATGGCATAACTAAAACCCCAACATAAGATAACTTTTGTTTGAAAACCACAAAATGGCATTACAAAAACCATTAATTGGTATAACCAAAAAGCATGACATGACAAGTGCATAACCTAAAACTTCAAAATGGTATCATGAAAACAACAAAATGGCATAACCTTTGTTTGAAAAACTACAAAATGGCATTACTAAAACAACAAATAAACATAAGTTGTACTAACATCGAATTTTGAGTATAACATTAAATTTTAGTGGAACCAAATAGGTAATTGATTGGACATTTTGTTATTTATTTTTTTTTTTTAAAAAGTTAACCATTTTTAAAATTAATATGATTAAAATTTAAAATCTAATTTTATGTTTTAGATTTTATGCCAAATATGTTCAGATCTCCATTAAATTAAACTATTTGAGCAATCGATGGCTTTGATATTGTAGTTTTGGTTGATTAAATCAGTCATGGAAAGTTTTAGCTCGATCAAGCTTATAAAAGTCCTTGATTGTTACGAAATTTGTGATGTTATCACTATCTATCGTCTGATCAAATGTCAATCGATACCCGATGAACTTGATTTTTGGTTTCAATGACATTCTCTGTAATATATAAAAGATAAATGGTTCAGATTGCCCAAAACAAACTCTAGTGTCAGTAAATCGGTTTAGAACGAGACTTTAACGCCTATTGATGCCTTAAACATGATCTGATCACGTGGTTATTGAAATCCGATGATCTCCGATTTTGGTGATAATGATAGAATAAGTAAGGCATGAAATATTAATTGTTCTGATCATTCATTGTAAAAATTTTGATGGTAACAACCTCTACAATATGTACGTTGAATACAATTTGTAACAAACTAAGACTTGTGCTGTTGTTTAATGTATAGTAGCTACGTGACCATGACACAATCTTGATAAGCAATATCATTCATATTGTTTGTCTTAGTGATTAAACCAATGTCGTTAAAAATTGGGTTGATCGGGTTTAGAAAGCATATTTATCGAGACATAATTTCATTAACGGAATGAGTTTTCTGATCAATCAAGGGTGTTACGATACCCGATTAACATCATTTTGGTTACAACATGATCCAAAACATGTAATGTGAATGATGGATGATTCCGATCGCCCAAAACAAACTCTGGTGGGACTCAAATGGTTCATAATAAGACTTTAATGCCTTTTGATGCATTAAATGTGATCCGATCATGTGGTTATTGATATCTGATGATCTCCATTTTTGGTGATAATGATGGAATCAGGAAGGAGTGAAATACTAATGGTCCACATCGCTCGTGTAAATTTTCCATGGTAACGACCTTTAAAATTTGTACTTGAATACAGTTGATAACGAACTAAGACTTGTGTTGTTTCTTAATGTACAGTAGCCATATGACCGTGACACAATCGTGATAATCAAGACCAGTGATATTGTTTGTCTCAGTGATTAAATCATACTCGTTAAAAATTGGGTCGATCGGGTTTATAAAACATCTTTATTGGGATGCAATTTCATTAATAAAATGAGTTTTTATATTGATCTAGGGTGTCAGGATACCCGATTAATTTTATTCTTGCTACAAATGATCTAATACATGTAATGTAAATGTTAGATGATTCCGATCACCAAAAATACATGTAGTGGGGCCCACTTGGTACATCATGAGAGTTCAGCTGATTTAAGGTTAACTTAAGCATGTTGCGATGATATTGCTTTGAAAATCCGATCATCCCTAATAACCCCAGTCTGACTCCATCCTGCCACCAACTACGTAGGCTAATGCAAATTCTTTAGTGCTTCCCAAAGAAATCCCACTCATATAGACCCTAGCTCAAGAAGATGTAGCATCAGAATAAGTGATTTCTCGGGTCCAAGACTCATTGGGCCCTCCAGAAGCCAATTTAGCCCAATCACATAGGGGCCATGAAATGCAACTAATACCTTTTGATAGGTCGGCCTTCATTGAAGTCGATCCTAACAGCTCAGAGTCTTGTTTTTCACACTCACATTATTGCAATGAGAATCTCAATGACAGTGACATGCTTTGAACTTAATTTCAAGCCACCTCAAATTCAAGGCATAAACCTTTTGGTTGATCTCAAGTGATTCTCAACCCAAGTGTATAACAGAAAAGAAGGAGACAACTCGTCATAGACATCATACAATAACAGCAGGAGGAGGCTCAAAACCAAGCTCTGGATATTTTTTCTACAAGCAACAGTTTTCAAATCCTTGTAAATCCTAACAACTCTAAAGATAGACAACCTAGCCGCTTTGATGCAACTTCTGTAACAAAAGCAACATTAGCAACAAGATTAAACCTCGGGTAAATTTTCTCTCCAAGGATGAGTTAATCTTGAAGTAAATGATTGAAGCAGAACTTACCAATTACTCTCAAATGAGTGAGACACGAAGAGAGATCAACTAATCTCTTAGGGTGAAGAAGGTGACATCATTTGGTGTTCCATAGTTGACTCTTGATGAAGATTATACCATGGATCAACAAAGGACTTGGTAGCACTATAGCAGAGTTGAAAAGAACTCTTGACCAAACTCATAAAGCAAAGAAAGCTAGATATTATATTTGTCCAAGAAACAAAGATGGAACAAGTAGGGGATTTTGATTATCACAAATTATGGGGAAATTTAGAGTTCAAGGAGCTTTCTCTAAAGTTGAGGGTTCTTTTGTTGGTCTTTTTTTTTTTGGGTAAGTCACTCATGGAGCCGTTAAGACATTAAAGTTCGAAAATAGTTACAAAAGCCTTTTTGTTTTGTCTTTGGAAAGCAACCCAAGAAGGGACTTGTTGCCTTCTGTTGGTCTTAATGACGGTCTTATTAACAAGGAGTTATTTCAAGCTGATTCATTTACAATTCTCATCAAGGGTTGTATTTCCTATGATTCCAATGCATCTTGGTGAATGTTTATGCATCAAATTGAAGAGTTTTATGACTCCAGATTACACACACCACAAGACACGCACACGAGCAATTATCACGTGAAAGACACGCACAAATTTACCGAGAGAAAAATTCACTATTATGAACAATAGGTACAAAAACTCTCACCCTCTCTTTTGTGTCTCTCACTCTTTCTCTTGCTCACTCTATCACTCTAACAGTGCACACACACACAAATGACACAATACAAGTGAACCCTAGAGCAAATAAGAGAGAAACCACAAATTGGGCCCTACCAGCCCAATGGGATAAACTGAGCCCACTAAGGGGTGGACCCAAAAACCCAACAATCACCCCCTCCACCCTGAGTGGGCCATTGTCGATCTTGCAGCAATGCCACACTAGCGAGCGCCTGTGTCATTTACCAGTCGAGCTTCACCATACCCCAACCTAGAATACTTCACCCGAAAGAATGTGTCCTTGCAAGCTAGATATTATGGCCAGTCAAACCAAATGATTACCACACCCCCTCAACCAGAATGCTATCCACTCTCACATCTCCAACCTAAATGTCTTTGCTTCCCAACCGAAGCATCCACACCCTTTCACCGAGGTGCTCGCACCCCCTCACTGGCATACCACCCAAAGCTCACCACCTCGGCGACCGTGGTGGTCGTGTTCCTCCTCCCTTGTCGACAATCCCAAAGGAATCACCACCACTAACCAACTCAAGAGCAAAAGAAACCTTTTTCTTCTTCATTGGAGCTCCCATCTTTACCGTTTCTTTCCTTTTGGCTTCCTCGTGGACACATTGCGCCAATTGCTCTTTCCATTTTGGGATACGAGGACACATTGTGCCAATTGCTCTTTCCATTTTGGGGTTGTATCCCGCAATCTCTAGCACAACCCTGCTCATCCCATGTGCGCGTCTGCAACTGGCTCCCATGTCCAACCAAACAACCTATACTGCTCGTCCCAAGTCTAACCATAGCCCCTCTTGTCATGACCGAACCCACAAGCTGGTTTAGTCCTCCAATCATCCTACCCCGCAACCACTCTCTATCTCCCTCAAGAACCCGAAGAACTCCACCACTCGCCGAAAAACTATATCCTCTCTCACCAAGCATCCCAAGAGATATTAAGTTCTTTCGCACACCCGACACGTGTCGCACCCCCGCCAACCTCACAGTCTTTCCACTTGGCATTTGAAACTTGACTATCCCTTGGCCAACCACCTGATTCATGGGATCATTGGCCATCCGAACATCACCTCTATTGCATGCCTCGTACTCCGAAAACTGTGATACATCCCCGTAAATGTGATATGAGCACCCAGAATCTAGTACCTAATCTGATTTCCTTACGCATGTAGTATCCGACGCGACCAACAATAGATCATCTTCATAATCTTGAACCACAGCCGTCGCTTCCTTTGATTGGTCATTTCCCTTTTTCGCCTTATACTTGGGGCAATTTCGTTTGATATGCCCCTCCTCATGGCAATAATAGCATGCAAATTTCCGACCCTCAATTGTGAACGGTTTGCCACCTTCTTTACCTTTCCCATTTCCGCTTGTTTGGCTCCCTCCCCAGTTACCTTCCGAAACTAGTGCCCGACACTCTTCATCATGCTCAGTCCCCATCTCTATCCTCCGCGCATCCTCGTTGAAGATGGCATCTGTAACCATTGCCATAGACAACTTTCCACCTGATGTTGAGTTGCTGAGAGAAACCACCAACATTTCCCAACTATTCAGTAGTGAACCAAGCAACAAGAGAGCCTGTAACTCATCGTCGAACTTCAAACCGACATTAGATAATTGATTAACCAAACTTTGAAACTCACTAGAATGTACGGCAACCGAATCTCCACTCTAGAGTTTCAAATTTACAAGCCTCCTCATCAATACCGCTTTGTTCCGGATGTTTTTGATTGATACATCTCCTTAATTTTTTCCAAATAACATAAGCGTCTTCTTCTTCTGCTACATGATGAAAAGCCTCTTGCCCAATGCAATTTCGAATCAACCCTACCGCTTTCCTATTCAATTTCGTCTAATCCTCCGCCTTAACATCAGCTGGTTTAACTTCTTTAAGATCTAATGGGTCATACAAGTCTTTTAATGCAAGCATGTCCTTTATCTGGGGCTTTCAAATTGAATAATTTGTAGCCGATAATAGGACCATAGAATTCATATAAATCTCCACCATCTTAACAACAAGATAGTCACTAAAAATGACCCAAGGAACTCTTAAACTTGATTTGAAACTCCAAGCAACATTTTAAAGCAGTAAAAAATATAATGTACCAACAATTTTTGTTTCAAATCACCTCAAACCAACCCCGTGAATGAATCTGGAACATCGAAATTAGTCAAGATCAAGTCTCGGACTTCCCAAAAGTGCTCTAAACTGTCAAAATGGGTCCTTAAACCCTCCATATGAACTTTTGGACCCTCTAGAACCCTCCAGATGAGCTTCTTGACTCTTGTCCAAGTCGCTGACCCCCTTGAACCCCCTATCTGAACCCTTTGACTCACAGAGTGGACCCTCTACCAGCTGTTTGAACCTTTTAAACTCTAGTTTGACCATTTTCAAGCTAATCTGGACTTTATAAACCACGCGTGGACCGTTTGACCGAGTAGTTGACCTCCTTCAACCTTAGACCCACGAGCGTACCTCACCCCGTGAGTAGATCTCACTCGTTTCTCATGCATTGCCTTTAACCAGCGCGTGAGCCGATTCCGGCAACCGGCCAACCACCATTGTGATCATCTCTACAAGGGCTACAAAACCTATGCTCAAATCTCCAACCCAATCACCCTAGGTCAGTCCAATAGCCAACAAATGCACTGCCTGCCTTCTGCCTACTTCCGTTAGTGTTCAAATCAACCATGAGCGCTATTCTGTTGAGCAAACACTATCGTGTTACCACTAGTGAGTTCGTTCGAGTGAGGTTCACCACCCTTGCTCCTCGGATCAAGTCATCAAATGGTTTTGATCAACCCAAGCAAAGCCAAGCTTCCATGGCTTCCGTGCGATCCAGTGTGTGCTCCAACCGTGAGCTCTGATACCATGAAGAGGTTTGTGACCCCAGATTACACACACCACAACACACGCACACGAGCAATTATCACGTGAAAGACACGCATGAATTTACCGAGAGAAAAATTCACCATTATGAACAATAGTTACAAAAACCTCTCGCCCTCTCTTTGTGTCTCTCACTATTTCTCCTGCTCACTCTAACACTGCACACACACACAAATGACACAATACATGTGAACCCTAGAGCAAATAAGAGAGAAACCACAAATTGGGAGCTACCGGCCCAATGGGATGAACTGGCCCCACTAAGGGGTGGACCCAAAAACCCAACACAAATGATGTCTCTAATTGCAGAAGACCCAGGAAGAATTGATTCAACTCAAAGCAGAATCTCAAGTGCCTTGGTGCATTTGTGGGGACTTCAATGAAATCAAAACTTTTGTTGAAAGGAGAAGGATATACTCAGGATTTCAAGATTTGGAGAAGTGTGGGAATCTTGCTTTATTGTGGTATCTTTGGAAAGCAAGGAATGATATTAGCTTTAACAACTCTACGCTAGAGTGGGAGATGGTTGCAGATTTAGCCAAAACTAGGGTGTCTATTTGGATAAAAAACTTCAGGGGTAATCTCAAAAGGATTAGGCTAATAAGAATCTGATTTGGGCTGTGGTTGCTCAAACCCAAGATGCAGTTGTCATGGTGTTTCATTTCTATATTTATACAAATTCGTTTTCCATGTTAGAAAACGACGCTTGGAAGCTCTTTATTCCTCTCTTTAATATATTAAGAACAAAAAATTTACAAAATCTAAAGATCATAAATATTCTCAATAGCATCTTTCCAAAGGGTGATGATAATGTCACTGCCACTTTTGAATTTTCTTTAACCGAAGTATTAGGCGGGCCTTGTCCCAATGGTATATGTAGTGCTAGTAATTGCAATGGAAAGTGTGCGTTGTAACTATCTAAAATTGATCGATGATAAAGTATTGTACACAGTCAAACCACCAAAAAATTACTGTACACAATAAAACCATCAAAAAATTTAGAGCTAAGGAAATTCTATGTTTGTGGAAGTGTATTCCTATGTGAAATTTCAATATGAGGAGTAGTAGTTGCGTTGTTTGGTACTTTGAAAACAAACGGTGCAACAAGCTCTGCAGATACTATGTCACATAACATGTAGTGTACCACCTTCATGTTTATGTTTGTCGAGGATGCAAGCTTGATGCTTGCATTTTCACTCAAAGATGGGTCTTGGAGAAATTAGCAACTAAAAAATGCAGGCAAATTTTTGTAGTGTAAATTAGCTTGCACAAGTATTCAAGAGTATGAACTCAATTTTACTAACAAGCTTGATGCTTGCAGTTTTGGAGCATAGGCAGAGTCGGCCCTAACATTTGGGTTACCCAAGCTCGAGCTTAGCTTGGTTGCTCAATTACTATGAAGTGAAAAAGAAATGACATACAAGTATGAAAAAAATATATATCAAGGTTACATGGTACTTTTTGTTTGAATTACATAAAAAAAATTACAATCAAATTATGACCCCGGTAACAATTTTGTTCATGATTACCTCGATCTCCATTCTCGCTTCATCAAAAAAAGTAATTTTTTTTCAACTTCAACTTAAAAAGATATGATTGTAAGAGTTTATTTTGAGAAAATAAGAAAGTTTGTTTCAAATCTTACTATGATTTCCAGAAGAAAAAATAAAAAATAAAAAATGTAGCGATATATCACTTCTACATTATTGTTGGTTGTTTTTGTGCAAAATTTACAACAAAGTAAAATTGAGTTCATATTTTCTCAAATTGTGGATTAGGAGGGGAAAAAAGGAGATATAAATAACAAATAGAAAAAAAAAAAATTGGAAGAAAGGCCTTGAAAGAGGCAAAAGTAAAAATAAGAGGTGTTCGAGGGAATCAAACTCTACACAACCGTATACTTCATAGCAAGCAATAACCCCGGACCAAGTAGCTTATTTGCATCATCAATGGAAACTTTTTAATATTTATATATGATCAATTTTTTAAATTTTTTTTTGTTGCCCTAACCCGGGGGTTGCCCAAGTCCAGAGACTTGCGAAGCTTACCCCAGGGCCGGCCCTTAGCACGGGCCAAAACTGGTTTTTTCTTTCTTTCTTTTTTTTGTGGCAAACATCGTGTGCATATGAATGTAAATCAAACGCTACACTCTAGTTCTATTGTGCTTTTATGCTACAAACTCCTATCCTGAGAAAAATTGCACATACCAAGCAACATGCATGACCCTCGTGCGAAGCACGTTAGCCCTTGCCTAGTATATATTTATGTTTGTTGTGGTTGGAGTCTGATATACAAATTTAACTTTATGTCTAGATGAAGAGAAGTGGCCTTGCTAAATCGGTCCCTTTACACTTATTCCTCAATCTCAGTAAAATAAGAGACTCATTAGGGTTTTTTAGACAAAAAAACAAAGCACAAAGTAATGAACATCAACAATAGGGGATTTACTACTCGGGGTAGTATTTGAAAGGAATCAAATATATAGTGATTGCGATGGAACGTACGTTGTAACTATCTATAACGGATGATAAAGCAACAACAAAATTAGGTGGAATAATATTGGTCTATATTTCTTGCGAAATTAACTATAAATTAATGGATCAATTTGTAGCATTTAGCCCAAAATTGCAATTGGGTTAGACTTCGGGGGTTACCCCAATGGTAGGACTAGCCCAATTATAATCGTAATCAGATGTTGTAACTATACCTATAATATTAACATGTATCTACATGGATGTATATATGACTGACTATATATATATTACATAGATTTGAATATCCTAGTCACTACCAAGATAATTGAAGACTTATACGGATGTTAACATTAATTTAGTGGCGGAGGTTAAAGGGTCAAACCAAGAAATAGTTAGCGAGGCAGACAAGAAAATTGTTGAGAAAAGATTTATCCAAGGGTGACAAGGAATTAGAGTGGGTTCATTCAACACAACTAAAAAGGTGAAGAGATAGAAAGACATTGAAGGGATCGACTCTGTTTTTCGAATTGTTTGGATCTTTTTAGATCGCCAAGGATGTAGGAGTACTTGAATAAATAAATAAAAAAGGAGAGTTAATTAGGGGTCCTGTACAAAAAAGATCGTTATGATTCCATCCTATGAGATTTAAATATTTACGATTCCATCCTGAAATTCAAATAAACCCCAAAACACCATTTTCTCTCTCCTCATTTTCCTAATATATTTTTTCTCTCCTAATATTTCCTAATTTATCTCTCTCATAATCTTTCGTAATTTATCTCTCTCTCTCTCTCTCTCTCTCTCTCTCTCTCTCTAAAATCTCTCTTTTCTAATTTTTTAATTCTCTCTTCTCTAATATTCTCACACCTAAAATCTCCAAACAAAATTAAAAGAAATAATCATCACATTTTGGCCTCATGCACCATAAAAAAATGGCAGATTAATGCACAAAAAAAAAATGGTAGATAAACCATGAAACATATGGTAGATTAATGCACCATATTTACTTTGTTGAATCACCAAAGTGCTGAAGTGCTAAACCAGTGAACCGTATTTTATTGTACCAAATCACCCAATATGGTAATCAATCTATCATGTTCACGTGTCAGTGAACATGGTTTATTGATTTAGCAATTTTACTATATCAAATCACTAAAATGGTAAATCAATAGACTATATTCACTGTATGAAATAACCATCTTTAGAAAAGCATGTGAACATGGTTTATTGATATACCATTTTTATTGTGTCAAAGAAAAACACCAGTCTTGAATCGAAAACAAACCACAATTGAATAAAAAAACACCGCTGCCATTAACAAGATCCGATTGAAACCCACCACCACCATACAACACAAAACAAAATATTACAGTAATTAAATGAGATTGTGAGATCAATCGAGATTAAAAGATTACTTGTTGGGTTTTCCATCGCTATCGAGACCGATCGATTCCGAGTTTGGCGGCGATGCACCGTGTGGCCAAATCGTGATGGAGCTCTGTGCCGACACCACTCCACGCACTACAGAGAACTTTCAGGGCACTCTCCAGCCAAAACGTGATGGAGCTCTTCCCTTCCGATCTCCGGCCTTCGATCTCCAACCACCATCCCCGTTTAGTCATATCGATCCAGAGAAAAAATGAGAGTAATTTTAGGGTTCTTCAAAAATACGAGAGAGAGAGAGAGAGAGAGAGAGAGAGAGAGAGATCCGTGTAGTGTAATATGTAACAGTTTCCCATATAAGGGAATGATCCGTGAAAAAGGGAATAAGATAAATAAGTAACAGTTTGAGAATGATCTATGAATAAGGGAATAAGATAATGATCTAAACAGATTCCTATTCAAAAGGTAATAATCTGTGTAATATACTGATGGAAAAGGGAATAGGTCCTCGCACCATTATTTCCAATGAAAAACTCTCCGAAACACAAGGAAATGAAATGAAGAAAGGATGTTGTGTGCGCCTTTCCTGGTAGCGACTATAATTTCCTGGTAGCAATTGTGATTGAGAAATGGAGAGAGGAGAGAATCCAACAGTGTTCATTGACAATCTACCTCAACAACTTCGAAAAATCTGGGTATACAACTTATTTTCGAGGTATGGAAGAATCAGAGAAGTTTCCATTCCAAACAAAAAGAGCAAGATTACTGGACAATCCTTTGGATTTGTGAGATTTGGAAGCATAGATGAAGCCAAGGTCGCCATAGCCAAAACCAATGGAAGCTGGTATTGGGGTCAAAAGCTTGTGGTAAACTTCGCCAGGTTCCTGAAAAGAGAAGATAAGCAAGAGATTAATAACTTCAGAGATGGGAAGAAGATGCAGGAAAATCATCTCACAGGCCAAAGAAGAATACACTCTGAATACTATAGGGAACATCAACCTCTTCACTACCCACAGCAATATACAGCAGAAAAAAGAGGCAAAGAAGCGTGGAGGAAAAAAGGAGTACCTGAATCCAGCAAACAAGGAGAAGCTAGAAATACCGAGGCAATGAATGAACTAAAGCAGAAATTAATCATTCAACCAGTGGGAAATGGATGGCTTCTCAGAAGTGCAGTTGGGAAAATGAAAAGATTAATAGCCATTGAAGATTTAGAAGGAAAGTTCAGAAAGGAGAAGATTAAAAATGTTAAGATTAAGTCGATGGGTGGAAGATTTATTATCATAACTCTCTCTGATAAGGAGACTAGAGACAAAGCTATAAAGGAAAAATGGTTTGAAGAATGGATTGAAGAAGTTAAACCTTGGGATGGAGAAACAGCAAGAGATGAGAGATTTGTTTGGCTAGCATGCTATGGTATGCCGCTTAATGCATGGCAAGTTACTACATTCAAGGAAATTGGTAATAAGTGGGGTCAATTCCTTCAAGTAGATGATGACACTCTGAAAGAAACCTCTTATGACAAAGGAAGAATCCTCATTGCTATTGAAGAAAACAGTAAAATTGAAGGGGTGGTTGAGTTGATGGTGGGGGGAATCCAATATAAAGTCAGAATCCAAGAAGAGGAATCTTTCAGCTCCATTAAACCATGCAGGAATCTCATCACAGTAGATTCTTTGCTGGGTGGGGAAGATGATGATGACGTGGGCAAAAAATGTGATGACTGGGATGCAATTAGTAAAGGACATGTGGAATCCTCTGTACAGCTGGAAAAGAAGACTGATGAGATGGCAAAGCTGACAAAGGACAGAGAATTTCAAAAAGGGGTTGGCATGCAGCAAGAAGTTAATGCAGACAATATTCTGTTATTGGAAAATGCTCAACATCAACAAGTTCAGTTTTCTAAGTCGACTAACCAACAACCTGCAAAAGTGGTTGGACTCATTAATGATGGAATTTCAAATTCAGACTTTGGATTAGACTCATTTGTTGAAGATTCTCAGGGCCCACTGAAAAGTGCTAGACAGAACCAAATAGTTTCGGAGAATGCAAGCTCTTCAATCAAAGCCCAAAGGGTTGAAGCCCATGATTCAAAGGAGGCAGAATTAATTGTCCAAGATTCTGAAGAAGAAGATATTTCACCACCCATTTTTGGCCCAATAACTATTGGGTCTAACAACAGCTTGAGAGCATCCCAAATTCAAGGTATCAATTTACAAGTGGACCTAAGACCAAAAGAAGTGAGGAGGATTCTAAGGAAGCAAACACTAAACTCTCTGGATACAACAAGTCAAGAAAACTCGTCGATTCCTATAAGCCAAAGACAAAATCTCCTTCTTCAAGAACTTGTCAGTACAAAAGCAATTGGGCAAAGATTGGGAGTGAATTCAGATGATGGAAATATTGAGATGATGAGAGAATTGATTGAACAGGAGAAACAACAATTTACCTTATTGAAGAAGAACAAGAAGAGCTGCTGACCACCTTTAGTGGGTGGTATATATTCCATTCATATTATGAGAATAATATCATGGAATATTAGAGGCCTTGGAAGTGCAGTGAAGAAGAGGTACCTGTCAAAATTGATCAAAGATAGATGTCCAGAATTAATGCTTATTCAGGAAACAAAAATAGAGAAATTTGAAAAGACAGTTATTCAAAGATTTTGGGGGAATGCAGATGTGGAGTTTGCAGAATCAAAGGCTGAAGGAGCATCTGGTGGTATACTTATCATGTGGAATAAAGAAGCTTTCAAGTTAAACAACATCATAGTTCACAGAAGTTTCATCTTGATAACAGGTACATATTCTCATTTTGATTGTACTATTGTCAATGTCTATGCTCCCAATGATGATAGAAATAGAAGAGATTTATGGGCTGAATTGGTATCTTTGAAATCCATACATCAAGCTCCTTGGTGCATTGGGGGAGATTTTAACGAAATTAGAAGCATTAATGAAAGAATGGGGTGTAGTAGACTAGACAGGGGTATGAAGGACTTCCAAGATTTCATTGATAACACTGACCTTTTGGATATACCAATGGTAGGGAGATCTTTCACCTGGACAAATTTCCAAGATAATGCAGTTCATAGCAGATTGGACAGATTTTTATTGTCTCTGGAATGGGTGGAAAAATTCAAAATTGTCCAGTGGGGATTATCAAGGCCAATCTCCGATCACTGCCCTATAATGATATCCGACGATAACTGGGATTGGGGTCCCAAACCCTTTAGATTTTTAGACATTTGGCTCTCCAATCCAAAATGTTTAAAAATCACGAAGGAAATTTGGGAAACTACACACATTGATGGGAACCATAGTTGGGCAGGGAGTCAAATTGTCAAAAAACTACAAGAAGTTAAGAAGAAGTTGAAAATTTGGAACAAAGACGAGTTTGGAAATGTGAACCATAAGCTTCAGGAGTTGGAAAATCAGCTGCACCAATTTGATGTACTTAGTGAAACAAGACAACTGAATGCTGAGGAGAAGAAAGAGAGGAGTAGCAAGAAAGGGGAATTCTGGAAAGTTTCTAGACAGGTGGAAAGTGTGTGGAGGCAGAAATCCAAAGTCAATTGGATTAAGTTGGGAGATAGAAATACAAGATTTTTTCAAATCACAGCTAATAACAGGTACAGAAAGAATTTGATTGGCTCTATTAAGGTGGAAGGAAGGGTCATTGAAGAACCTAATCTCATCAAATCAGCTGCAGTCAGCCACTTCAATGAATGTTTCAAGGAAAAGGTGAAAGGCAGAACTAAAATGGAAGGTATATTCAGAAGGAAAATCTCAGAACAGCAGGCCCAAGAATTGGAGAGAAGATTTGACATGGAAGAAGTGGTGGCAGCAGTGAAGGAATGCAGCAATCAAAAAGCTCCTGGCCCAGATGGATTTAACTTTGCATTTATCAAGAAAGCTTGGAACATAATGAAAAAGGATTTCAAGACTTTCTTTGATGACTTCTACAATCATGCAAATCTGGCTAAAGGCATCAATACTACTTTTGTTGCTCTCATCCCAAAAACTGAAGGAGCCTCAACTTTTAATGAGTTTAGACCCATAAGTATGGTGGGTTGTACCTATAAAGTTCTTGCCAAAGTCCTTGCCAATAGATTCAAAAGAGTTCTACCTAGTATAATTGGAGAAGCTCAAGCAGCTTTTGTGGGTGGAAACAGATTTTTGGATGGTGTTTTGATAGCAAATGAGGTTATCGACTCTTGGAAAAACAGAAATGCAGGTGGCTTGATACTAAAGATAGACTTTGAGAAAGCCTATGATTGTGTGAATTGGAACTTCCTAATACATATGCTATCCAACTTTGGTTGTGGATCAAAATGGTGCAAATGGATCATGGAGTGTATTTCCACTACATCTCTCTCTATCCTGATTAATGGCTCAACAACTGATGAAATTTTCCCCCAAAAAGGTCTAAGGCAAGGAGATCCCATATCTCCCTTCCTGTTTAATGTAGTGGTGGAGGCTTTGAATATTTTGATGGAAAGAGCAATGGAAGATGGCTTGATTAGAGGGGTTCAAGTGGGGAGAGATGGTATAAGGATCACACATCTGCAATTTGCAGATGACACAATAATTTTCTGCAACAATGAAGAGGAGGAAATTCAGTGTGTTAAAGGGATTCTAAGATGGTTTCAACTAATGTCAGGATGGAAGGTGAACTACTCAAAGAGCATGTTAGGTGGTGTTGGAGTACCAGTATTGAAGATGGAGGAGATGGCTCAAATTATTGGTTGCCCAAGTGGTAAGCTTCCAATGAAGTATCTTGGCATACCACTTGGGGCAAATCCAAGGAGAATTAAAACTTGGCAGCCCGTGATTGAAAGAGTTACAAAGTCTTTAAGACCTTGGAAAAGAAGACACATGTCGATGGGGGGCAGATTGGCTTTGATCAAGTCAAATATCAGTAATTTGCCTATTTACTTTATGTCTATCTACAAAATGCCTACAACTGTAGCAAACCAAATTGAGAAAATTCAAAGACAGTTTCTGTGGGGAGATTCTGAGGATAAGAAGAAATTACATCTTGTTAGTTGGGAAAAGATTACAAAAAACAAAAGATTTGGAGGTTTAGGGATCAATAGGCTAATGGAGCATAATGTAGCTCTGCTAGCTAAATGGTGGTGGAGGTTTTCTAGAGAAAAGGATGCTCTTTGGGTAAAGGTTGTATCAAAGAAATATGAATTGGGTGAGGAAGTGTGGTTACCCCAAATTCCCAACAGAGGTAGAGCTTCAAATGTTTGGCAGGATATATGTTCAGTGGGAAACGTTGGTGCAGATATTGGTGAGTGCATTATACAGGGGTTCAAGTTCAAAGTTAATTCTGGAAATAGCATAAAGTTTTGGCATCACAAATGGCTTGGGGAGGAAGATCTAAAATCTGTATTTCCAAGGTTGTATAGAATATCTACACAGCAAGATGCTACAGTGGCTGAAATTCAGGACCTGAACAGGTCATGGGAATTACAATTCAGAAGAACATTACGTGTGTGGGAAATGGATCAACTTAATACTTTGTTGCAAATGCTTAGTGTGGTCCATCTTCAAGACTCTACTGATGATTGCATGCAATGGAAATGGAGTAAAGACCTATCTTTCTCAGTAAAGTCTGTCTATGAGAAATGGGAAGATCAGAAATTTATGGAGGACAAAGAGTTGAATGCAATATGGAAGAATATTTGCCCCCCAAAGGTAGAACTCTTTGCTTGGATGGCAATACAAAATTGTATTGCATCCAAGTATGTGTTGGTTAGAAAAGGAATTTTGCCTAATGTTATGGATGTTTGCCCATTTTGCAATGTGGAAAGTGAATCCCCAAACCATCTTTTGCTTCTATGTCAGTTTGCTTGGGGGGTGTGGTCAGCAATCATGGAATGGTGGGGAATGGATTGGGTTAGTCCTCCTAACCTTTTAACCCTTTTTCAATTATGGAACAGTTTCAGATTCAAGAACTTGGAAAAGATTTTGTGGCAGGCTTCTTTCTATGCAGTGATTTGGACAATTTGGACAAGCAGAAATGAGAGAATTTTCAGGAATAGCCCTATGGATTTGGTGGAAATCATAGAGCTATCAAAAACAAGAATGGCTATGTGGGTTAAAGGAAAATTTGACATCAGGGATTACTCTATTGATGATTTTCTGAGATTTTTGGAAGGCATCAGGAAAATAAAGATCTAAGCGGCAGCATTATGGGTTTGTGAATCAGGGGTGCATGTGTGAATCAGGGGTGCATCTTGTGGGTTGGGTTGTGGTTTGGTTTTCTCATTGAGTTTTTTTTTGGGTTGGGTGTCTCTATTGGGGGGGTGGTTGGTATGCTTATTGAGTCTTTTTCGCCTTTTTTCCTATGGGGTGGGTATCCAGTGCTGGGGTGGGCTTGTTTATGGGGGTGGTTTCTTCAGGGGAGGGTTTGTGGTTAGGGTTCTTGTTGTCTATTTTTGGGTTGAGTGAGTCTTTTTCTCTTGTCTTGTGTCATTGTCATAGTATGTTTGTGTCTAGTCCTGATTCTAGTTTTTGAAGTCCAAATCAAACATTATGGAAGATCTGTATCTACTTAAGCTTGATGATTTAAAAGATTTTGGAAAATTAAGGATCTAGCTAATTACTAGAAGAATCTATGGAAGGCTACAGAATTGTTCGAAGACAAGCTGCAGTGGAGAGTCGCATATTGAACCAAATTGATATTTTGGGAGGAATTAAAAGGATGCTTATCTCGTGTGAATTAAATACATGCTTGGGAGAAATCTTTGGGTTGCTGCGAGTTGGAAACAATTATACCTGATCTCTTTTCGTCAGCGATTTGATTCGTCTGCCCAATTATACCTGGCAGAACAGAAATCGAGGACCTTGATTCATCTGCTCTAGATCGATTCTGATTTCCCGTGGATTCCAAATGATGGAAGGCTTTTGGTATGGAAGACTCTTGTTTCTTCTTAGTGATCGAAGAAGTAATGGAAGGGGTTTGATTCGTCTTGCTCTGCTTTGGAAGGATTTTCGTATGGAAGGCTTCTGTTTATTCTTAGTGATCGAAGAAGTGATGGAAGGAGTTTGACTCATCTTACTCTGCTTTTGATGTTTGACCATTACTTTTCCTTTTTCCGTTTGGTTTTTCTTTTTCTTGTATACTGCTCTCATCCAATTATTCATTGGATGTGCTTTTCCTCTTTCTGTTTCTTTTTCTCCCTTTTTTCTCGATGTACCCTTCGTCGAGTTTTTAATAAAATTTTTGTTGCCGATCAAAAAAAAAAAGAAAAGGGAATAGGTAATTAATTAGTATTTATATTAAAACCTTTTTTATAAGTAGGGGCATAAATGTTCGATTATGCATTTACAGGATGGAATCATAAAGATTAAAAAATCATTAGGTGGCATCCTAAGGATATTTTTTGTACAGGACCCCTAATTAAAATTCTCATAAAAGAATTTATATTTGGAATGTAGTGGTAGATTAATGCGGAAAATTATTGCGAGAGAAATTGTCAGTAGTTTGGTACCTTGCCAACTACCATTTGTAATTTCTTTAGATTGTTTTATCTATTTTCTTCGTTTTGCAATATTTAGTTCGTTCAAAGTAAAAAAAAAATTTCTTTGCTCTTCAAAAAAATAAAAAATAAAAAATGTCAAGGTGGATCATCTGTTACATTTGATATGCTGAACCATTCAAATATTTGTGTTGGGCCATTTTTATTTATTTTTTAACCGAAAAAAGATATTTATGGATACAATGCTTCCTCTTATATTCCAATTCTAGTTGTTACGCACGGTATGTGGATTTGATGAACATCATGCTTTTTTGTAGTTAGTTTTTGGTGGTTGTGAAATTTCACACGAGATAGAGACTCACATCTCAAAATGGGCCATTCCCAGTTTTTTTCCCGGCATTTCAACAAATGCTAGAAAAAGTAACTGTTTCCAGCATTAATAGAAATGTCGGAAAACAAACTACTGTTTCCCAGCGTTTTTTCCAATACCGCCAATTAAAATTAAATTTTCGAAAATACATTTTTGTATACTATAAATATTTTTTATGTCCTTTGTGGAATAAATGTGTGTGAGCTTAGTTGGTAATGCGCGCGATTGCGCAAGGGTCACGATTTCGATTCCTAGGGCAAGCAATTCTCCCTTATACGGCAAGAGGCTTTCCCGGCATTTGTGATGACTTTTCCTAGAATTTGTTAGCATTAACGACATTCGTATAGATGGCATATGTAATAATTGCCGGTAATGCTTAAAAAACACGTAATGGCAAAATTTAGCACAATGGTCATATTTAAGTTTGTTCTTTCTTTAACAAATACACAAAGGGGTCAAGCTATATATAACGCACACCTTCATTTGGGGTATACCATATGCACCCCATATACATTATTAAAAACACGTGTAACAATGTAACATTCACCTCAAAAACAACGTAACATTTTAACAAAAAAGGTATAATATTTTAAACCAAAAAGAGGCATAACATTAAACCTTAAACAAACGTAACATTTCACTAAAAAAAGACGTACTATTCTACCACGCCACATGCAAAGTTGCAGGGTCAGGCAACCAAATAGAAAATAAAAAATTTACTGTTAATTTATCATTTTTTCCTTAATTTATAAATGACCCATGGTAACACTCTCATCCTAAAAAGTTTGGAGTCTTATTCAAACAAAAAACATTTTTTACACCGCCAATAAAGAATGTTCTCCCTTTTTCTTAGTCAAAACTTCTTTCTACTAGTAGCACCGTAGACTCTTTTTTATAAACATTTGAACTTAAAAACTATTGACAGAATTCAGATTGTCAGTTTAACAAATCAAAATTTAATTTTTGATATAGTGCCAATCAATGACACCAATCAAATTTTTTTTATATTACATTAATCTACAGGCACTACAATATGATATTATTTAACACGTGATGTTAAAAAGAATTCTACAAAAAGAGGAACATCAAGTGTGACAACGACAAGTTAGTAGTTTCAATCTTCACGGAATATAACAACCTCAAAACAAGCCTCAACATATTTATTACATACAACTCCCCCACACTTATATAAATAAATGTGTTCATATATTATACATACATAAATCGATCCATAAAGATCCCTCTCTCCCTCTCTCTCTCTCTCTCTTCTCTTCCACCATAGTATAGTGTTAACTTCAAATGTACTCCCTAAACAATTCTGAGGTGGATAATTTCAAGTGCCACTTTGCATTTACGTTTGTGCTTGTAGTGATGCTAGGCTTGTTTTGGGGTGTCAGCAGACCTTTGGAAATGAGATTTTTGGATGGTGATGGTAGTGAAGCCCAGCTCTGGTTAGCTTGCATTGTTGGGCCTTTCGTTGTGTGGCTCAGATCGATCTTACCCTGTTGACTAAATGGACGTGACTTAGGGCAATCCGGTTTATTGAAATGGGTTCCTTTTGGTGCTTCAATGTTTCAGCCACTTGTGTCATGGCGGCACTTGCTACATTAATGGAAGTGGTAAGTTAACCTCCTTATCTTTGCATTTGAGTAGGGTCGAGATAATATCTCGTTTCTATACAATATACTTCTTAATTAGCTTTTGTTAGAACATAATTAGAATTTTTAATTTTTCATTGTATTTTTTAGGAGGGTTTTATAGAAATTATGGTGTCAAAATTTGTTCAAGATGATGCTTCATTTACGGGAGGCGCAGGCTACTAAAAATATTGGTTATCACCACTACATTTCGACTCTGTACGTTTGGAATCACCTTGTTACTTGTTAGAAATTAAAAATTGATAAATGAACACACACACACACACTCACACACACATATTCACATAAGCATATATTAATATATAAGCACCATACGAAATTCCATATTTGCCTTGCAATATTATGTTTGGATAACACATTTGTAGCGAATCTAAGAATGAAACTGATGATGATTGGTTATGCCCTTTTGAAAAAATAAGTTGTTATGCAAGAACAGATATAAATTTATAATACATAAATATAAACTAAATTGTAATATATAAACATAATACGTACAAAGTGTGGTAGAATAGCCGTGCAAAAAAAAAAAAAAAAAGTGTAGTAGAATAGCTGCAGGTTCAAATGATGTCGACAAAACCAATTTTGAAAACGAAGCATAACATTTCACCAAAGAGGTATAAACATTTCACCCAAAAAAAAAAAAAAAGGGCATAACATTTTTTTCTCAAGAGGCATAACACCTATAAATATGCATACCGTATTCACCCCAGTGGCAACGCCGCATGCAAAGTTGCGGGATTAGGCGACCCCATAGAAAATAAAGAATTTGCTATTACTGTATTATTTTTTTACTTAATTTATAATTGACCCATATCAATATTTGATATTGACAACACACTAAAAATTTGTTGGCTTTTGGAACTCACTAAAAGTTTCGAAAAATACCAAACACACGCACATATATATTCACTGGTACATATTTTAGTGTTTGATATTAATTATGAATGATCCTATGGTTCTGAGCTCCTGAGTCGCTGTTGTGCGCCCCAAATCATAAAAAATAGTGTAACACGCGTCCACTAAAATTGGCCGTAACATTACACCTTAGAAGGCGTCCAACATTCACCACGCATTAGCATAAAATTTCCTAAATGGTCAAAGGGTTGCTAAATTTAAGATAATGGCGAAAGGCTTGCTAAATTTTTACTTTTTCGTTAGATTGGAACTGATTTTTGGTGATGCGTAAGGCCAAAAGCTTGCTATATAGTAGGGAAGAAAAGGACACATTTGTTGTTGCATGCTTAATTATGATGCCGCAAGTGAGAGAGAGAGATTCTCGAAATGGAGGTTTTCATTCCAAATAACATAAGACTGAGAGACGATTCTCTTACCAGGCAAATAACCTCGAACACTATTGCACCTCGGGCATGTTTCTTATTGATGATCGAAACTAATCAATTAATTTGTAAGTCTCGATGTGTTCATTTAATTTAATCTAAATGTGCAAATCTCTTGCGTTACCTTGTATGAGTAGTTTTATTACAAAATTAACTATCTTTTTTTGGAATAATTACCAAAAAACAAAAGTGTGGATGCGGCCGAGAATCATAATGAAAAATGGAGAAGAGAATTGAATCCATGCATCTGATCAACTGTCGAATGTGACCCTTTACCATGCAGGAATGGTTCAGTCGGAGACAATAAAAAAAAATTTTAAAAAATTAAAAAGCAAGTAGGTGGTAGACTGAACAAGACTTACGTTCTTTCCCATACGTATGAAAGTTTTCTATCTCCATTTTTGTTAGCTTTCTGTTTCTTCATCAAGATTAGATTATTACCAGGCATTTAATCTTTCCTATAAATGCTACATGCTGAGCATTTTAATCATTCAACTCTACACACTAACGTCTTGCTTTTGGCTGCCTCCAAAAGCTTACAAAAGGCTTTGCAAGGAGGTGGTGGAACCGGGAAAAGAAAAACAAACCAAAAGAAAAAGGAAGTGGAAGAGATGGGCAAGCCACGGCAGACCATAACCATGGCATCGTTCACTCCGCCTCCCTCTCTACCACATCAACCCATGGCGGCAATCCGTGACAATCATGTAACGTACTTTTCCTTTCCATCGTCAATTACATACTGTTTTCTGCTTTGTCACAAGAAAAAAAAAAAAAAAGAATTTGTGTTCTGGGTTGGCATTTGAACCATACAGGAGTAGTAATATAAAATTCTCTTTCATTTAGACAATCAACTAGACTGTCAATTTGATTAAATCAACTGTTTTCATATGTAGGACCAAAATCCTATACTTAACACTTTTATGGAATTTTGAACTCAGGTTCAGTTCTGTTACATTCTCCGGGCCATTGGATGCATTTTACTGTACCCTGTATCCGCGGAAGCAATGCCAAATCCAGGCCCTCAGCATGGGCGAGCTCCTAAATTAAGGGCCAATCAAATTAAAGAAATCCTGGGCGGGATTGTTCTATTTGTTGTTCTTGTTGGGATTTTCATTTGGTGGTTTATTAGACACTGGCGTCGAACCCGCAACCGAAGGATAGTTGATTCTTTCCAACTAGTTTCCTATCCCATTGATGCGGCGATTGCTTTTGAGGCCACGGAGTGTACCATATGCCTGGAAGAGTTTGTCGAGGGAGTTCAACTGATTCTGCTTCCTTGTAAGCACATTTATCACCCCGACTGCCTTCGCACTTGGATGATTTCCAAACGTCCTCACTGTCCCAATTGTGGCCGTGACTACACCTCAGGTGGGGCAGGAAAGCCAGTGTCTTGATTTGTTCACCTTTGATTTGTACGCATTATTTTCTATAGTTTTGTTCTTTTCACCTATAAAGAACAGATGAAATATATATATACTTGATGATTTGTCTATTGTTTGGTTTTATTTTTTGGGTAAATGAACCACTTTTATAGAGGCAAACAACCAAGAACAGCAAGAACAAGAATCCGGCAAGCATTTACGACTGAAGATGCAATGGCCAAAAATTTAGTACCAATAAACTTAATACTTCAAACCATACATTTAACTATCGTCTCCAAACATTATATAAACTTCAGAAAAATTGCAGGAAAGTTGACAAATATGGAAATCCCAATCTAAACAACTAGAGACATACCTGTCACTAATGAAACTCCCAAACTTTATTATATCAAATTTATCGTCTGAACCATAAGCAATCAAACTCCATCAAGCTTTAATACCTCAGTTTAGTAGTGTCTGAAATTGTATGTGAGGTGCGCAAGGCAAGGCAAGCCTTGCCACCCGAAGGTGAGTCTTGGTGCAAGTACATGAAACAGTTTGAGGCCCTTGGGCGCACATCCTTTTTCCCTGGACCTGCACTCAAATTTCATAGCCACCATTAAAACCCAATATGTACTAACTAAACCCAGCAGTATTGAGCAGCCAAACGGGTAAAGAGAACCTAGCAGTTGTTCCATTCTCGGTAACTACTCCAACTCCTACTTCTCCTTCTCGTTTTTTTTTTTTTATATTTATTTATGAGTGTGTTGCATTGTCCATTTGGTTCCTTCTCCTCCTTCTTGAATGCTCTATTTCCTATTACCCTGAGTCTCTCTCTGGTATCTTCTGATGTCTATTTTCCGATGAATCTGTTCTTATGCACTGCCTTTTTTACCCATTAATTAGCATGTCTGTTTTCTACAAGCCATGCTCATGGGCTCCAAGGGACCATAATGCCTCAGTGCCCTTGTAGCCTTTTCAAACACTGGTTTAGCAATATATATCTCGTCGGTTCTCACGAATGCTTGAATAGCAAAAACATGAGGACATTTCAATATTTTTAGATACTTTATGTATGGCCTAAAGTGAACGCAAACTACAAATTTCAGGTAAATATCCAAGTAATGTTTTATGTATAGGTAGCTATTGGGATCCACCCAGTGTGGGCCGGATGGGCTTAGGCCCAAGGTTATCTAGGGTTTCCTTCAAACAGTTCTAGAGTTATAAATACTCTTGTAGTCTCTCTTATTTTGATGTGTGGTAGTATAATGTGAGTGAGACAAGCTGAGTGTGATGGGGAGCCAGTTGTGGCTTCCCCCGACCAGAGTGGGAGCTAGTTATTGCTCCCTTGAGAGGTTTTTCAACTCGTATATGGTGTGAATATATTCAAGGAATTTTTCCTCAGATTTGTGATGTGTGTTCGAGTGCGTGTGTGACTTGAAAAGCACAACAAAATGGTATCAGAGCTTGGGTGGAGCGAGAGATCACCGGATTTGCGTTTGAAGCACACAGATTCAAGAAAAAAAAAAGGGGGTTAGGCAAAGATTTTTCTCACAGGGTTTTGTTCATCTCAACGAGACATTTTTTTCGTCACCGGAGTTGGGCGTACGAGCAGTTTAAAGGGAACCAGACGGAGCCGGACTAGTCTGGAAGAAATCAGTCACGAAAAACATGGTTGTTTTTTTTTTTTTGGAGCATAGGATTTTGTTCCTCTCTTCGAAATGATCACAGGGATATAAGACTTGTTGTCAGACGATAAAGGGGATAGCCCACAAGCGTCGGTCACGTACTAGTGTAGGAAGAATATGGGTGGGAGTGATCCCATGCTTCGGGAGCACAGAATCAGCACCACGTGGCTGCCACGGAGGATACTATAGAGGTTTGGTCAGCTACCACGTAAGTCGATCAACTCTAACGGGCACCACGTCATAAGGGGTTCAGCCATTGAACTTTTTGACCCTTTTGGTCTGGGTTAGGGTCAAAAGGGTCACGAGCTGGTCAAAAGGGTCAAGGCTGGTCAAAGGGTCAGAGGTCAGTCAAAGAGTCCAAGAGCTCAGGTTGACTTTCTTTGGATATGGTTCATGGTTTTTTCTTTTCGCAATTTTGAGGTTGATATAGCTCTGTTTTTCGAATGTGAGTAGTCAATTTCAACTATCTTAATGTTCTAGATCCATCCATGCACTCTATTTTTTGTGTAAAGGCTCAAGAGCAAATGTTATTGAAGAATTGAGCCAAAATTGGATGTTTGAAGGCATTTTAGGTTGTAAGGAGGCTTGTTCCTAGTTAATTGGACGGTTCTGGATTCATTGGTGGGCTTGGATTTCACTAATTCTAGTTCAATTTTGTATTCCTAGACACATCTGAAGTGATTGAGGAGGATCCAACGCGATCAGGTCAATCAGATGGGATGTTGTTGAGTCAGAGGCAAACCATGGGAGTCCAATGTTGAGTCGGATGAGATGTTGTTGAGTCGGGAATGGAACGTGGATGAACCAGGAAGCAAGAGGAGACTTTGAAGAGCTGATGGAGAGTGGCAGGAGACCAGGAAAGTGGCAGATAGGTGTCGAAAAAAGGCGAGCAGAGTTGGATAGCTACACACCAGGAGTATTGGACAGACTTTGCAGAGATCGAAGGTTGACAAGAGCAATCAGGTGATTGTAGATTTGCAGCGGTTGAGCCGTGGTGATCAATCGGAGAGCTAGTGAGCAAGGATACATTCTCTCGAGTATTGTATTTGAATTTAGGGGGTGCGGATACACTCGATTGGTTAATGTCACAGGTGCTTGCTTGAGTGACAGATTGAGTTGGTCAGCGGTGATCGGAGGCAATCTGGTTCAGTCTAAGCCACAAAGATCTAGCAGGATTGGTAGACATCCCAGATTCACGAGTAGATTATTTCGGTTGATGGGTGCAGAGGAACTCGGTGGGAGATGCGATGCCAGAAAATGAGTCAGCCTCTTCTCAAATGGTGCGTGAGATCATATGGAGAAGTGAGCTTCTGGTATGGGCAGAGTGTAGCTGCATTCTTTCGACAGGGAAAAATGCTAAAGTGGCAGAGCAGGGCTAAATTAAGCATCATGCACTCCAATGAGAGGGTGCAGGCACTCAGTTAGGGAGCTCATATACCTTGGCAGGAGGTGTGCGAGTGGAGGCATTCCAATTGAAGGGGTGCAATACTTGGATTTTTTTATTTTCTGCTGATTCTAGCTTGCAATGATACACTTTTTCAGGTTTTTTGTACTCTGGTTTTGGGGGTGCATGGATGCTTGTTTGGATAGTGACACAAGCGCTTGCTAGTTGTAGCAGATTGGAGGTGACAACATGAGAGTGCTGCTGGGACAAAATTTACCCACTCGGGTTGGAAGGAGTGATTGTTCGGATCCACTCTGTGTGGTCCAGATGGGCTTAGGCCCAATGTTAAGGGTTTCCTTAGAATAGTCCTAGGGTTATAAAAGGGTGTTTGGCCAATGCCTTTTCCCTTTTTCAACTTCTTGTTTTCTAATTGTGGTGTTTGGGTGAACCAACCCAGAATCTATTCTATGAAAACTTATTCCCCAAATTTTATAATCCAAGCCAGAATGCAAAAAGAGCCTTGGAGGAGCTTTTCTCTTTCTGATTCTCATTCGGGTTTTCCCCTCAAATATTAGGTTACCATGTTACCCCCTTGTTTACGTTTATACTTTGGTAATGCCTTCGTTTTCCATCACAACAACAAGACAAAGAGAAAGAGAGGGGAGAAGCAAAAGACGACTCCTTACTCATAATCAACAGATTTCTTCTTTAGATGTTTTGAACAGTGAACACACATCTCTAAATGCACATAATTTTGATCTAAAAAAACTCAAAAAAAATCTGTCTAATTTAGGTTTTTAGCTTACCAATAGATTACTTTACTCTCCTTTCTTTGGGAACACCCAAAGCTAGTCATCCAAGACCGTTGGATCTGTAATAAACTCATCTCAGCCTTTTAAACTTTCATTAATCAGTCTAGACCCTTGAATCAAGATCTAGCGGCTCAACATATCCCAAAAAAAAAAAAAAAAAAAGGAAGAGCAATAAAATATTTTCCAACAAAAAAATAGGACGAGACACATTCACAAAAATATCTCCCAATATGACTTTAAAAAACTTACTAAAAACAATATTCACATGCATTTTTAATACCATGTAAATAAATAAGGGTAAAATGGTAAACAACTAACACATAACTCATTTTCATCATTGTTCTCCCAAACACTACTCTTGTTGCAAAATGCATTTTGCACCACTCTTCTAAACACTCCTTCTAAATTCAAAACACATTCTGACCATAATCCAAAAAGCTAAAAAGCCGAAAAGTTGAAAATGAAAAGTTAAAAAGTAGGCTCCCAAACACCCCCTAAGTACTCTTGTAGTCTCTCTTATTTAGATGCAATGTAGCATAATGTGAGTGAGACAGACTAAGAGTGTGAGGGGGAGCCAGTTGTGGCTCCCCCAACCGGAGTGGAAGCCGGTTATTGTTCCCTAGAGAGATTTTTCAACTTGTATATTCTGTGAATATATTCAAGAGAGTTTTCCTCAGATTTCTTGTGTGTGTTTGAATGTGTGGTGACCCGGAATGCACAACAATAGCAATATAACAGAGGAAACAACATACACTAACTCTCACCTTGATTTGGATTGGCTACCATAAGACAACCAATGACTCTTCCTTTCCTTCCACACTCTTTCCTCCAAGACCAGGACAAAATGCAAATCTAAGCACAATCTATTCAGTTGGCGCAAATATTGTTCAAAGAATAAATTATATAGCAGGATTAGCTAGTGCAAACCAAATGCTCAACAAAAGATCTCACAAAATGTGGTCAGGGTTATTAAAGGTGAACAAATAAATGGTAAGAAAGCACCAATGTGCATTGACGAACTTCTACATTTTGAAAATATGTGTTATCCCATGAAGCAAGTGTACAGGTAGGAGTACGGGTGCCTATATCAGTACAAGATGTGTGTACCCATGCAACAAAATTTGAAAAAGTAGGGTACAATTATCGTTGAGGCATATAACAAATACGTTTTGTAATTTAGAATTCTATATCATAAGACATAAAGAAAATAGTTGAATAACATGGGTGATTAAGAATCTAACATAAAAATTAGTAGTTAAATGTGAAACTTACGGTACAAGCCATGATATGATGTTATTACACGAACTATAGACCAAAATCTTCAAACCACAACCATGCTAAGTACAGGAAAAAGGTCTTATTAAGTAAGATTCATCTTTGTGAAAAAGTTAAACACTTCTAGGTCGGTATCCTTACCTCTCGTGTATATGGTTTTGCCTACGCTACCTATGCCTCTCCTACTAGCTTTCAATTTGGAAAGTCATAATATTGATCTTTGTCCTGGGGCTGCTCCTACTTTATATAAAGAGATAAAGATGCTGATAGCTTAGTAACAAGATCCGCTAACATAGCTACTTAATCAACAAGCTCACGGCATCATAACCAGACTTTGGAACAGTGGGTAGAGCTTAAACAGTCTATTATTCTCAAGATGGAAGGAATGCAAGGCTGAGTACTTTTCCCTTTGTTCCTGCCTTTCCTGCTGCTACCTTCACAGCTCAAACTCCTTATTCTTGCTTTCTAACCGGCAGCAAAAACTTGAATAGGAAAAAGGGGGGAGGTTGTAACTAGCGAGATAGTAACTAAGGAGATATAACTTTCTAACTCGGCTGGTGAAAGATTTCAAATTCTTACAACTGTGGTTGGTGCTACAATTCTTAGAAGTTTTCCAATCTTGGGTTTGGAAAGTAAAGAGGAAAAGTCGTGACCAGAGAATTGTGTGAAATAAGTGAATTTATCCAGTTGAAGCATGATTGATTGAGAAAAAATGATTCCCTCCAAAAAGAAAGAGACTCCTTGTACGAGTAGTGAAGAACTATAGAGAACTTTTGTTGGTTGTTGACCAACAAAAAGCATGGGAGAAAGCCCGGGGTGTTAGATCTTTATTCATGTGGATCACATGCCACATCAATCCTAATTATTATATATAATATGTATACCTATTTGTAAAAATATGGGTATTAGATTTAAATAAACAATTGTCTAAATAGTTGTAACTATTCATGAATAGGTTTGATGTATATTTGTGAATAGGTTTGTGAATAGGTTTGTGACTATTCATAAATAGATATGGTGACTATTCATGAATAGGTTTGGTAGTCATTCACATATAAGGTTGTAACTATTATTGAATGGGTGCCTTGTCATTTCCTCGATGGAAGGAAATGAAGAGATGTGTCCATTGGGAAAGGGTCCCAATCTATCTATATAAAAGCCTGTGAGGCTGTGATTACCATCAAGTTACAAGTGAAAATTTTATATAGCATAGATTAGAAATCCTTGCCATTGCTCTCCATAATAAATTAGTGAGAGTTCGTGTTTGTTCGTGTTGATTCATTGGCATTGTTCAAGAATGAAAATCGTCAACTCGGTTCCCGGATTTCTCTAAGACTTAAACACCATGGCAGAAGGTAAGTAATGCTTCCGCTGCATATTTATTTTGAATCTTCCATAAATGCTTAACATTTGGTATCAGATCAGCCCTTCATGTCATGTGTTTAGTATATACTTATCCACCATTGCACTTTTTTTACGAAAATCGATTCTGAGAATTGTCTGCATGCATCTAGTTGAGAATTATAATATTCATGCATGTTAGTTTTAATCACGACCTCCTGGATGTGGGTAACCATTCAACACTGACATCGATTCGTTTTTACCTTAATTGATAAAATATTTTATTACGTCATCAAAGTAATTCATAACTTTTACAATTGATGCTCTTGTAAAGTAAATCCGATTATTTTTCCAATTGTGAATTTGTATGCAATACATAGATGAAACAAATTTAGTTTATCAATTTGTCAAAATTGATCTTGGGTCCTCTCATAGTGGGTTCGTCCATTAAAATCATGAAATATTTGTTTAGGGTGAGTTTTTTAATAGATTTTATCAAAATCTGATAAAATCAAACCTTTGATTTTATCCATTCGTGAAGAAAGTTGATAAAATCTTAGATTTTTTAATGCAAAAATCTAAGATTTTATCAACTCTCTCCATGAATGAATAAAATCAAGGTTTGATTTTATCAAATCTTGATAAAATTCATTCAAAAACTCACCCTTAATTAATCAATCGTGACTTTCGAGAATAGTGTTGTCGGTTCATACTCTATTCATTTAAGTCGCGACTGTTCATGTTCTTTTTCCTGTTTTAATTGTTATTGATTCACAGTGAACTAGGACTTAGAAGAATAGCATGTTTCATGTTCTTTGAAGGCCTATCATGATAATTTCTGTTAAGGCATATTTACTTATTGCATATGTACGGTTCGTTAAACTATATATGCATATTTGGGTTTCTAGATTACATGTTTTACAGGAACCAAACAAGTTACTTGACTTCTGATGAATGATGCCAAAATTTTGTTTGAGAATAGCCACAGCATCTCAATGATAAAGTTATGATGAGTAATGATCTTCTTATTTTACGTCAAATGAAGTTTTACTTTGGCATTTTCATATTGCAATTATGTAGTTAAGAATCTTTACTTGGCCCCACAGGGGAGTAATTATATGAAAAACATAATTGGATTAAGATGGTAGCTAAACACTAGAAAGACTAGATTTCCTTAACCCACAAGTATGGGATCTTTTCTTTTAGTGTTTGCTTACTAGTCTTATAATTAAATAATTAACGAGTCTAATGCATGTTGCAATCTTTACCCACAGGGAGATTTAGATTTGTTATTGAATTTGACATTGGTTGATTCAAAGTAACTTTATTACTTCAAAGCATTTATTTATATATGTGTTCTTTGTTATATATTGCAGTTACTACCTCTTTAATGTCTAGTGAGGCTTCTCGTGTCCGATTTTTAAGCGGTGACAATTTTTCAGAATGGAAGGACAAAGTCCTTTTGGCATTAGGGTGTATGGATCTCGATTTAGCAATTCGTGAGGATGAACCAACAAAACCCACGAACGAGAGTTCAACTACAGTTAAGATTGCCTATGATCGATGGGAGCAATCTAATCGCTTGAGTTTGATGCTTATAAAGTCTCATGTTAGTGCGAGCATTCAAAACTCAATCCCATCATGTGACAAGGTGAAGGACTACATGAAGGCTATCGAAGAGCAGTTTGTTAGTTCTAATAAGACACTTGCACCCTAATGAACAAGTTATCAGGAATGAAACACAATAGTTCTAGGAATGTGCATGAACATATTATGAAAATGAGGGATATCGTGGCTCGCCTCAAGTCCTTGGAGATTGAAATTTCAGATTCATTCCTTGTTCATCTCATACTCAATTCTCTTCCTGGTGAGTTGCTACTCAAAAAGTCGAACAAGTGAAGAAAGGCAAAAATGGTCCAAATTGGAAGAAGAATGGGAAACCAACATTCAAGCGTCATGACAAAAAGGATGATTGCTTCTTCTGCAAGAAAAAGGGGACATATGAAGAAGGATTGCTCCAAGTATAAGGACTGGCTCAAAAAGAAAGGTAATCTTTGGTCTATTGTGTGTTATGAGTCTAATTTTTGTAATGTTCATCAAAATGATAGGTGGATTGATTCGGGCAGTACAATTCACATAGCCAATGTCATGCAGGGATTTCTCAGCCTAAGGAAATCGACAGGAAGTGAACAAGGCATCTACTCTGGAAATGGGATGCGTTCGCATGTCGAAGTTGTAGGAACTTTTAGACTAGTTTTACAAAGTGGTTTTGTTTTAGATCTGGTAAACACATTTTACATTCCGTCGTTTTCTAAAAATTTGATCTCTTATCTAAACTAGTACCGTACGGTTTTGAGTTTAAATTTAGTGGACCACATTTTTATTTAGATAAAGATTCTTCAATTGTTGGTTCTAGTTCACTTGTTAGTGGTTTATACAAAATTAAATTTGGATGCTATTTTTTAGCAAAGTTTTTTAACCCTCCATGTTGACATTCGCACTAAGCGTAACACTATTGATGAGACATCCTCCATTTTATGACATAGGAGATTGGGACACATCTCCATGGACCGGATTAAGAGGTTGGTAAAAGATGGAGTTCTCACGACTCTAGATTTTTCCAACTTTGATACTTGTGTAGCTTGCATAAAGGGAAAGCATACCAACAAGAATAGTTAGGGTGCCAAAAGGAGTGATGAACTACTTGAGATCATTCACATAGATATCTATGAATTTTATACTCCATGTTTAAATGGTCAGAGATATTTTATCTCATTCATTGATTGACTATTCTCGATTTATGTATCTCTATCTTCTGTTTGATAAATCAAAGGCACTTGATGCTTTTAAGGAATATAAAAAATAAGTGGGGAAACAATTAGGAAAACAAATCAAGATAGTCCGATCTGATAGGGGAAGAGAATATTATGGTAGGTGCATAGAAATAGGACAAAGACTGGCTCCATTTGCTAATTTTCTGAAGGATGAAGGCAAAAAAAGAAGGCATTGTTGCTCAGTATACCATGCCAAGTACACCACAACAAAATGGTGTAGCAGAAAGGCAAAACCGTACCCTTATGGATATGGTAAGGACTATTCTTAGCAACTCTACTCTTCCTAAATTTTTGTAAAGTGAAGCCTGAAAGACATCAGTGTATATCTTAAATAGGGTTCCATCTAAACCAATTCCCAAAACTTCGTTTGAGTTATGGAAAGGATGGAAACTGTCTGTGTCGTGCCGAGTCAAAAATAAATATTTAATAACTAGGAATTAACTTTTATTCCCGAGAATAGCGCTCAAGTCTGAGTGTCAATCCTAAGAGACAAATTGGCTTAGTTGCGTTAATTCTAATTAACCACTAATTAATTTGGTAAAAAGGGATTTGATTGTTTGTGAAATTATTAAACAAAGGACACAATAACTAAAATTGATTTAAATTGATGGAAAGGGAATCTAGGGTTTAGAATTCACTCCACCCTCGTAACCACGACTTCTACATAAGTTAAGTTAATAATCGAATCACGAGGGATTATCGCTAGGGCTTGCAATCCTCATTGATAATCATCAAGAAAATATTTGTGATTGTTAAAAGGCATAAACTATCCCACGGCACGGACCGTATCACTGGTGCAGTGTCACGCCACCCAACAGCACGGTCCATCTCACGAACATCGCCTATCTCAGAACTCCAAACACAACGTTGAAAACAATTATATGAACGGGTATTTGAAAACCAATGTGCAAATACGCAATAAGTCGACCATGGAAGAGGTTAAAGCGCTTGAAGATGAAGAAATTGCAAAGAACATCAATAGTTGTTGATTTCTCTTTCTAAAATAGCCTATCCACAATGCTTAGATCTAATTTTCGACCCCTAGAACGTACATAGCAAGCCTCTATTTGTGCCAAACCCTAAAAATTACATAGAATCGCATTTTGCCGTCCTAACTTGGTCCGGACCGTCTGGACGGACCTAAGGGCCTTCAGGACTAAAATTTCAGAAACTTTGGACAGCTTTTCTGCAATGCTCAGCAGGTCCTGCAGTGTTTCCTTTGCACTTTGGACACTTCTAAGGCGTCCAAATTGCATCTTTTTATGGTCCAACCCGCTCCAAGGCTTGCAAACACCATACAACTATCAAAATTCACCAAGTACCATAACAAACGGACTATTAAAGCGTAAATTAGAGGACCGAATAGGTGCTTTTTGGCACCCATCACTCCCTCCAACTTACACTTTACTAGCCCCTAGTAAAGCAAAAGAACATTGCAACTAAACTAAATAGAAGGAAAAAGATAGTTCTTTTAAACCCCCAGGCAGCCCTAGTAGGACGAGTGAAGTCTTGTGAGGGTTTTCAGCAATGATCAACCACAAAACGCAAAAAGAATGGGATACTGCAAGTGCAACTCAAACCCAACCGACAACATCTCAAAATGCCACAACAAATGCCATGCAAGCCAAAGACAAGATGGTCTATTCATGTAAAGACTTAAGCAAGTGAATTCTTGTATTCAATCTACCACAAAGATTAGCCCTTGTAACTATGATTAGATAAGGATTTATCACATAGCATGTGTGTAAGTGAGAACCACACAAAGATTCACCAACCCTGAAAACAGTTCACACTATCAATAGCCCAATGTGTCTTTAAATTCACCCCCTCTCTTTATTCAAAGGATTCCTCGTTTATTTATTTGCTCTTCTTTTTTTCTCCTTTCATGTGGTCGTGCAATGTCTGATCCTCTCGGGTTTTCTAGTTGAACCTTTTAGCAAACTTTAGCTAGGTCATCCCCAAGCCAAATGGCCTTAGGGTACTAGGTTTAAATAGACCCCTCAGACTTAATTGCTCGAGTAAAAAAGGCTTTAAGGAAAGACCCAAACTAACCACATTCAACCAATGCCTTCACAAGGTCTATCCAACTTTTGACGTGAACAATACGGTAGGAACATACCCTGATTGCCCGGTTACTCAATGAACGCCTGGACAAGCAATATCAATTCATCGCATAATGTAGGGAAGGGGTTCCAATTAGTTCATGAGCACAATCAACTAACACCAGAGTATCAATGATATGTGCTCAAAGTGGGATAGTGCGCATGAGAAAGCATGAACTCAAGTGATCAAACACTATCCAACCATAGATAATACGGGCTAACCAAGTGCTTTCTATCAACATTTCATTCACAATAAGGACAAAATAAATATTAAAAAAAAGAGGAAAGAGTTCACCTCGAACGAGCGAACAACATGAAAAAAATATGTTGGGAAAGAGACCCCCTAACTCACATCAATCAACCTACATGTGTTAGTCCGCAAGACACAAGAATAGAACAAAAAGAAAAGAAAAGAAAAGAAAAACTACTAAAAGACACTGTACAACACAAAGGCCGCGGGGTCACTCCTCGTCACTCGCCACTGGCAAATCCCCTTAATAAAGAGGATAAGACGGGGGCACAAAGGGTGTAGGTGAAAGAAGGAGATGCAAAGAATCAATAAGGGTGGTCAAGTCATAAACACTGCAGGCCTGGTGCTCACCATAGTACTGCATAGCCCCTTGAATATAGTCCTGGCGGCGCTCCACATTAGCTACCTGCCTCGTAGTCGCCTAGACACCCTATTCACATTATCCAATCCTGCCACCAAATATGTATATTGGGCTTGCCCAGAAGACCATGGACCCGATGGGGTTAGGTCTACAAACGCAGCCTGGGGCACGTGTCTAGGCGCTTCATCAAATAAAGGGTCTGGGTTGGCCAGCGCCCCATTGGCCCCAGCCTCAGGAGCAGCAACTCCCCGAGTGCTTGTCACACTCTTGTTCCACTTGGAAGTGTCATAAAGCTTATACCCTGGTTCACTAGGCTAATTGGGGGCAAGATGGAAAATTTGTTCATCAGAAGCTGAACGAAAACCTTGTAGCAAAGGAAGTACCAAGTGCGGGAGTGGAATGGGAGTCCGAGTATCTTAGTTATTAATAAAGCACTTGAACTCATTAAAAATTACCAAGGGCATATTGATTTGAGTGTTAGTAAAACACGCATATAAAATTGGCAAACGAGTCTTACGTCGTCCATCCTTATGCCCAAAGGTCACATTTTTTATCACAAGATCAACACACAAAAGGTGACGGGGGAGTTCACTACAACGGATATAAGTAAGGCCCACGTGAAGAATGGGTCGCATTTGAGCGACCATATCCGCCGGACGGGTATTTAAGACCACGTCCTCAAAGTCCAAATCAAAAGAACCATGAACACCAAATGCCTCGGCAATGTCCTCGGGCTCAAAATAAATTGAAATTCCATCCACTATCATTTTCAAAGTTGTAAGAGACTATTGGGTCTCCAAATTTTGGAAGAATTGCCGCACAAGGCGAGGATGGATTAGTGGAAAAGGTCCCATAAGATACTCATGGCTGCGTGCCCGAATTAACGCTACCCCCTCCACAATCAATGGTATATGACTCAAGGTATCAACCATAAAATACGTGGGGTAGCCCACGACCTACCTATCCATGCAAGGTCGAGCAAACCGGGTTGAGGTAGTCGACATGCGGACTCCTCGGCGTCCTCGGTCCTTCGCGTATGCGACGGTGAGACATGTCTTAGAATGACTCGGCTTCGAATGACTCGAAAAACACTAAAACTACAAGAAACTATGAAGAAAACAAATAAAAGAATGAAAAAATAAGAGCAGAAAGTAAATGTTATCGGAGTTTGGAAGGGCCGCCATAAAACATCGCCAGAAAAAGTGTCGCCGGAGCAAAACCGGCACCGGTAGGATGAAGCCAGTACCCCAAGGAGTAAGAATATGTAGGTGGGTCGGCTTGAAAGTGCTCCGGTTGCCGTAGATCTAAACTTGAAAGTGCAAAACCCTTTCTCTTTAATGGCAAATTCTGGCGGGTGAAAGATAGTACCGGCAGGTGTGGTGGGTCATGACGGGTAGAGGGCGGTGCGGTGGTCGTTTTGGTATGTCCGGGCTAAGGATTGGTGGAGTTTGGTGGAAGAAGGTGATGGTTATGGAGGGTTGAAGAGAGAAAGAGGGGCGGGTTTATGTGGGGAAGAAGAAGAAGAAGAAGAAGAAAATACTAGCAGACAACACCCTTTTTTTGTTTCTACGGCAACACCCCTTTTTTTGTTTTTTTTTTTCTTTATTTTTTTCCTTCTCCTGTTTGGATTCTTACCGAACCGTCCGGACTGTGGTCAAGCAGGTCCGGACCAAAAGTGCAGCACCTTGTCCCCCTTTTTTCCTTCCCGTGGCAAGTCCGATTGTCCGGACCGTGATCAAGCCGGTCCAAACCCAAAGTTTAGCTCCCTTTATTTTTCCTGGACCGTCCGGACAGTGGTCAAGCCAGTCTAGACTAGATTTTAAGCCCTATTTTCCCACTCAGCTCAGAACCCAACCGTCCGGACCGTGGTCAAACCGGTTCTGACCCAATTTTCTACACTTTTTTTCACTTGTTCCTGTAGCTTCAACCCACTTTCAAAACTTTTGGTCTGAACGGTTTTGCATTTTGGTCCAGACAACTTTTCAGCAACTCTTTTCACCCTATTTCCTCATTCCAAACCTAAAAAACTAAGACTTGGAGTGGGTAAAACACGATTACCTTAATAAAGGGGATAACACGTGCACTAATCGATCACCACGAGAGGGTGAATAGCTCGGCACCACATAGGGAGTCCTTAAGCCCTGTGCCGAGCTGGCTTAGCCATGAAGAAGGTCAGGTTAATAAGAGTAAACTAATAAATCAGGATGCACTAGCTCGGCGTGAGACGTAAAGGGATGCCTCTGATATGGCCGAGCTGGAAAGGCTACGTGTATAGTTTAAACAACATTCTGGAATACATAATTCAGCTCAGCGTAATGACCTAAACTATGTACGAGTTATTCCGAGCTACGTGGAAGCACGGCATCGCCACAAATGGGGCGGTGAGACATTCCAGAATATTCTACAGCACCTCCTTATGAGATAAGAGGTAATCCCGTAAAATAAGGGATTGATATGGGAAGTCCTAATGTGATTAGGAGTGTGCCCCATATGAGGACGAATCCTATATGGAAAGAAGAACTGCTGCTAAATGAGATCTAGTTGTATTTGAAGATTGATGCCTAATAGGATTTTCCTATTAGGAAAAGGATTCCTAAAGCTAATGGGAAACAAAGGCACAAGATGCCTAAATCAAGCAAACCATCAACACCTACAAATAAAGACTCAAACCTAAGGAGAAAGGTACGCTATGAAACCTCTTTCATACGCATTGTGATTTGAGAATTTCAGTACAACATACTAACTTAGGCATCGGAGGGCCTTTCCGACGAGATGCAAAGGGGCTCTAACCCTTTTTCTGCCTTGCAGATTTAGGGCTGAATTGAGGAAGCACGTGATCTAGGTTTACGTGGATTTATTTTCCGTACAAGACTCAAGTGTAAAAATATCACAAAACAACCAAAATACTAACAAAGATGATAAAATAAAATACAAACGAAAACAATTAAATCTACCACTTTCTTCACGCGAAAGGCACGGGTACTACTTTTCTCCCTAATTTCTCACTTAAAATTTGTGTAGAGAAGTTCATCATAACAATCCCAGGTAAGTCATGACTCAACAAGTTAAATTTCTCAAGGCTTTTCTTCAAAGAAGCCAGAGCCAATTGTCTTTAATGACTATCCGAGGCACTGCAATAAGATTGTTCGAAATCTAGATACACAAATCTAAGGCTAGATATTAGGTGGCAATACCGGACCAAAACAAGCCATTCGAGCACGACTAATTGGAGGTATCTCAAGCTCCAAAGATTTATAGTCTCCTAGACTTCCTTAACGCTCAACAATCCGGATAAACCGGTTTGATCAGATTAATCTCCTCAATCACCTCCTCATTATAAATTCCCTCCACATAAGGCTTAAGACGCTGACCATTAACTTTGGTAATTTTTACATTGTGTGGATCTTTAATTTCAACCACCCAATGAGGGAAAACTTTATGAACAACAAAAGGTCCATCCCACCTAGATCTCAACTTACCGGGAAATAAACGCAAGCGCGCATTAAAGAGCCACACCTTTTGGCCAGGCTCAAAAGACTTTTGAACTATGTGTTTATCATGAAAAGCCTTAGTCTTATCCTTATAGATTTCCGAACTCTCATACGCATCATTGCGCAACTCTTCAAGCTCACTCAATTGGAGTCGACAATGAGACCCGGGGATGGCCATATCGAAATTAAACTTTTTAATGGCCCACAATGCCCAATGCTCCAACTCCACCAGTAAGTGACATGCCTTACCAAAAACCAATCGGTAAGGGGACATGCCAATAGGGGTTTTATATGCAGTACGGTAAGCCCGCAACGCATCGTCCAGTTGAGTTGACCAGTCTTTCCGTGATACACCCACCATTCTCTCAAGAATTTTCTTAATCTCCCTATTTAAGACCTCAACCTGACCAATAGTTTGTGGACAGCCCACGGAAAATGGTTCAAGTTTCGCGTTTCAAAAGATTGTGTTTGTTAGAGTCGCCACCCGGATTTGAGGTCCGAACCCGAGAAACCAATAAAATATGACTCGTTTGCCCATTTGAAGAAGATTTCACTGATCATGGCGGAACCAAAGATTTCTCAGATTCGGGGGTTTGGTTACGAGAGGGGAAGGGTTTTACGGCACCCCTCTCGCCCAGTCCGTGAACCGGTCTCTACTCAACATTTTGTGGGATTTTGGAAATATTTGAAGTTCAACTTTAAACACAAAATGGGGGATACGGGAATGGCAAGCACGTAAATGAATATTAAAACACCAACTAAGTGATGGTGGATGCTTGTGCGAAGTGTACAATGCGATGACAGAATGGTATAAACAAAGAAAATGACAATGAAAGAGACAAATAGAACTTAAAACACCATTTTGAACAAAATTATTTGTCTTTCTGACACTATTTGCATGTTTTGGAGGGTTTTGATATAGAAATGAGAAAAATATAAAACTACAAAGTTGTAGCCCTTCAAATTATCTACGTTTTGATATATAATTCACTCAAAATGGAGTTCGGAGTAAAAAATTATGGCTGAAACACTGTGACTGACTTTCTGTTGGGGTTTAAGCGCTCAAAATGGATTGAACGCTTAATGGTAAGGCCTTGAGCGCTCAAGCCACTTCCAGGTTGCCAAATTCTGCTATAACATGACATTGGATGATCAAACAACCCCAAATCAATGATTATGGTTTGCTTACCAAAACTGGACAGAAACATGAACTTCGAAAGCTTTTACAGGTAAATAATGTTGTTGAAATCAACTTGGATGATGTATGAGAGATGAAATGGGGATAAAATACTTTTCTTGATACTTTTCAGACCTTGTAGGCTCATTTCAAGTATGAGGAACTTGAATGAGCCCACTGGTCTCCCTCAGCAAGACCAAACTAGTGATTTTCACATGGTTTTAACTTACCTTTTGGCTTGATCAAGGCTTGTAACTTGGCTTTTGATTAGATGATGGTGTAGGGCAATGAGTTTAGAGTGTGTTTGAGTGCTTGAGAGACCTGATTAGTTCAATATGATGTAGGATGAAAGTGTATTTGTAAGCAAGAAGATGATTTTTGGCTTGGTAGAAATGGATTTTGATGGCAGAAGAAGCTTGGATGAGTTTGGTGAATTGGGACTGAGTTGTGGGTGTGAGAAGTGAGTTGTGATGACTGGAAGAGTATGAAAATCAGCCAAGAGGAGGGTGCACTTGAAGCTAAATGGCCATGTTCTTGATGTAATCAAGTGGGTTTGTTTGAAGGAACTTGAAGGGATGAAATTAATGGGTTGATTGTGGACTGGTGTAGTGTATATGCTCTAATGGAGGGAGAAAATGGCAGTAGGGGCAGCCAAGAGGGTGAGTGAGGGAGTGGAGGAGGTTTATATAGAGAGAGAAATGGGAGGGAAATGGGTTTAATTTTTGAATTGGGCTTGGGGGGTGATTGAGGAGATGTTCAAGGGTCTAGGAAGTGTATTTAGGCAGTAGAAAACATAGGTAGACGCTCCTCTTGCAATAGAATATCATAATTAGATGCTCTGCAGAAAACTGATCTGGCTCAGAGTTGAGCGCTCAAAGCCATAGGATTGAGCGCTCAAGGTGGTTTTTACTCTTTCTTACAACACACGGTGACCAAAACAACGTCACTCACTAGTGCATAAAACTATACAACTACTAACTTCCCCCTCAAGCTAGAGAATAAATATCACTAAGCCCCAACACAATAACTTCAACCGTTGCTTGAATAATGGTTTAGTAAACATATGAGCAAATTGGGCGCCTGTGAACACAAAGGGATTAGCTACCACACCATCAACCAACTTTTCTCAAACAAGATGACAGTCATCTTTTCTATTTTCTTTCATTTCCTTTAAATTTCTTTTCATTTTGAAACTATCAAAATAAAATTACATATCGCAAGTGCACAAACAAAGAAAAACCAAATGTGGGTTATTGATTGCAAAGACTAAAACAAATGAAGATCCACAAGCCATTTCTCCATGTTCATGCGGATACCAGTTGATTTATAGTAATTGTTTTTTCTTTTGCTCGGCAAAAATGAAAAGAGGGATACAAAGATAAAAAGGACCAAGAGCAAGGCAGAATGCGCCACCCGAGACTTGAGAAACAACGAATGCAAGACACCAAGCAAACACAAACAGGATCAAAGGACAAACAAAGTATAGTCGTTGCACTGTTAATCTATTTATGGTTTCTATTTTCCGGTAAATTATTTCAAATAACTGGAGCAATTATTCTTCGGAAAATTACATTTACGAAACTGACTAGTTTTTGATGTATCAAACTAGCCTAGAGGACCCCCATATACGATCGTGTATTGCAAGTCACTTCCTTGGTTTCCTAAATCCATGACTCTATACAATTTGCTGTTGTCAGTGAACTCTTCTACGTTATCCGCATCCACGGTCTGACCATGTTCATTAAGGACTGAAACTTGAATGAAGTATGCATCCCAGTCTATGTTACCTATCGGAAAAGTTCCCCAGCCCATTGGTGGTGTAGTGGTGCCGGGTGGACTAAAAACCTCCCCTCCCCATTCCGCATAATTAGCCAAGTCTCTTAGTCCGGTAAATATTGCACTCGGCCAAAATCCAACCAGAACACTGTTGAATCCAAAATCTAACCACCAATTTCCGTTAGCTTGGTCCTACATAAAAAGAGTCGTCAAGAAATTTTGTCAAGTGACAAGATGTGATTAAGAACTATACCCGAAACTAAACTGAGTTAACAACCAGTAAATTTTTTTCTTTAACTCTTTAAAAGTAGCGTAACACAAATGAGACATCTTAAAATCAACAACGTATAAAAAGATGGAGACTAGGAGGTTTAGGGCTACTTGCAAAGAATGGTAGTGATATAACAATGAGGGAAAATAGACTGAGTTAACAACTTCTTCTTTTTTTCCTTTTAACTCTTTAAAAGGAGCGTAACACAAATGAGTAAATTTTTTTTCTTTAACTCTTTAAAAGGAGCGTAACACAAATGAGACATCTTAAATAAAAGTATGAACCAAACATTTAAACAAACGATTTTGACAAAATATTCAAAACTCGAATGGCCTAACTAGCATTGGCAAACGGCTCAAAGCTAAATGTCAACGAACACATTGGTATGATAGCATTTAGAAAAGGACTAGGTTATTCAATATGTCAACTAGTCTGGTAGAAGTGATCTAACTTTGTGGGGCAAATTGACTCATGCACCCAAGTGTAGTTCCACCCGTATATACATGAATAAATGAATGCACAAAGTTATGAACATAACGAAATGATTCTAGAGAGATTATTAGCTTTACCCTGATGATGTACGCTTGAGTTTCTTGAGATTCTCCTCCGCGAATGGAAACACTGCCAAAATCCATGTCAAGAGGTATATCTGATCTCACGATAACAAAGCCGGGACATCTAGTATTGAAACAATGAGATTGTCCTGCCTGTACATATACAAATGAACAATTAGTTTGTGCACAAAATGTTTAGTGCACTAATTTAAGCGAAATGCACCCAGAGAAGAAAAACTTACATCCGTACGGATAAATAGTCGAGTGCGAATGTCACCGTATAGGGATGGATCAACCTAAGACAAAACAAATTGAGAAACTATAGCAAGTTTTTCATTATTCGAAAGGATTGGTGCAAGTTTAATTTGCCAAGGATTACAACTGATGGAGAACAACTGAGTCTACCCATTCGTTCGTTTAGATTAAAGCATGATACAGATTTTGCGTGTTTGGTTGAAGCTTTGTGATATGGATTAAGGAGTCCCCTTCCTATCCAAACCACTATTTACGGACTACCGTCCGGACTTCACTTTCCCGACCAAATTTCGACAATCCGAACCGTTAGATGTGTTTAAAACGAGTTTTTAAGGTCCAATAGCGTTTTTGTGAAAAACTGTCCCGATCAAGCCCTTCCGCCCTTTTTTTTTTGCCAAATCTTCGCGTTGGACCTTAAAAACATGTTTTAAACACATCTAACGGTTTGGATTTTCAAAAAAAAAAGGGAAGTTGGAGGTCCGGATTTTAAAAAAATCCGGGAGCTTGGATTGGAAGCTCGGTGATGGATTAAGTATCTCTCGGATATGAAATACTGCAAACTATGCCATACAATGTGTTGAGAGAGGTCTAGACCTAAGTAACATAACCTTATATTTATATATTTATTTTTTTGGTACAATAAATTTATACATTTATGTTATTTGTTGAAGTCTATCACAATAGTACTCCCTGCATATGTCTTTGTTGGTCTATTCGTGTCATTTTAAAAAATTGTTTATATCTTCCCATTGTAATGCTTTTCATGAATTTGAAAACTTTGAATAAAAAAAACTAATTTGAGATCTATTAAACAAAATACATATTGCATATTTTTAAGATATGAACCTTTAAAAAGTGACATAGACTCCCCAAAAGAACTAACAAACACGGACGGAAAGAGTATTTCATACCGATTTCACAGGGGAAAGGATATGCCATGGATTTATAACCTTTCCATGATCAAACACGGACATAAAGGGTATTTCATTCGTTTTATAGTCTTGACGACGGTTATCAAAAAATGATAAAATGTAGATCAAAAATGAATAAAGTTCTTGTGAGATCGACACTATTGACAAAAAAAAATACATAGTTTATATTTTTCGTCTTTAGTAGATTTTTCTTTACTTATTAGTTTTACTTCAATAGGGTCAATTTCCTCATTCTACTTTACAGCTTACTAGTCTCTGACTAACCTGACTCAAGGACTTAGTTCTAAGCGTGTGGTGAACACTATTCAACGCCCTATGGGCTATCCGTAGAATTTCCCAAAAGGAAAAATAAATTTACAACAATCGCAAATTGACATGACCCATTGATTTGAGGAATTAATCAAATTAACTACAATCAGAAAACTTACCCTCCACCCAGTTTCCAAGCTGTCAGGACCATTTTGAATCTTCACTCTTGCTGCACTATACTGTCTACCATCAACATGCGGATTGTGTAAACTCATTACCCCTCCAGCTCCATCAAATTTCTTGTCTGAATTAGCACTTGTTCGAACTACGGCATACTGAGCACCAATATCAACACAGATTAATATTGTACATGTATTTCGTTACTATTGGCTTTTTCCATTTCTCCTGGTATATAGCGTAACATAAAGTGTATAAAAACGCATGTATTGATGTTAGTTATTGTCATTATTTTCCCAATAAAGTGTGTTGAAGCTTCAAAAAATGGATTTACGGATCTTATCGGTACCAAGTAAAAAAATTGCTACTGTAGCCGGTATAGTTCTTAGAACCTTGTGTAAGATCAATCGACAATCAGTCAGCTTGATTCTCCTCTTTTGGGAAAGCTTATCAAATGTAACAATTATTATGAATTTGAATGCGCATGGTTGTGTTTTTCTTTTTTTCAAATCACTTTTCGTATTAAAAAAAGCAATTCCCTGCAAAATTTATTTGACTCTTCTTTTTCACTAATTTAAATAAATATCTCAGTTGTTTCTTTGTTAGTGGTGTGAAACTTTAAAAATGACAATTTTCAGGGGCAAACAGTATGGGAAGGCGGTATATTAATGTAGCTCCCTAATGCCCAAAGCAAAGAAAAGGGAAAACGAGCAATATTAATACTTCACAACTTCAATATGCAATAGGATTATGGATAACTTACATGAGTACCAAGAGTGCTGTCTTCTAAAGAGGTCATTTTTGAAGCAAATCTCTCTCTAATTAGATCTTCTTTAGTAATTCTTCTAATTGGGACCGTTCCAACAGGGCAGCCTCCATCCTTTAGCCCTATACTTGTGGGTTTGGTAAGTTTTGACGAAACTTGATCTCTTGTTCCCCTATCTAATGAAGTAGGTTTCATCTGCAATTCAAATCATTCCACACAAACTAATAACTGAATTGTATCCTAGAGATTTAGATGGACATGTAGAGACAACAAACCTGATAATGGAAAGTATGATTCTTCAACAGAGGATGATCGAATGCGGGTTGTTTGTAGAAATCAACGCAATCAATTGTATCTCCATAATCGGTCTGTTAGCATTACAATCCATAGTTAATTTAAATATGCTTAAGGAATCAAAGAGATTTTTCATCATCAAAACTAGTAATCAACTTGAGAGTTCACATGTATGGTAGTGAGCGGGGGCTTGTTCAAAAGCTCAAGTTGCTTTTCCAACTCCTTTTCTTCTTGGTCAGATAAACCCATGCCTTCGACTCCATTGTGTTTGTGGCCCATAAGAAGAGAGGACACAAAGAGAAGTAGGAGAACAACATGCAAATCCACGGATTGGTCTAGAAAATGGAAATACAGACGACGAAATGCAAATTAGAGAGATACAAAATTATATTGCTCCACGAAACACATTATATGAGTGTGACGGCATATAGTTGCATTTTTTAACCAATTTATGCATTCCTCTAATCTTGGGACTATTAGTCCGGTGGGAACTAATAGTCCCGAGAATAAAAAAACTAACTAACATGGGATGAAGAGAGGTGAGGGGATTAATACTTCAATCCCCTCAATCAGTGTATAATTTATGGCTTATCCTAATTGGGTTTTCCTGTATAATCAAGTTGGAGCCCTGTAACGAATCTATTTTATTCATTACAGCTGTCTTTGGTAAATCTATCTCACTCAATATTCTCATAGGTACTACCTCTAAGTCTGATCAAGACCGGATTGGTTTCAGGTCCGGCCCTAAGTTTCTTGAGGCCTCAACCAAATCATGAATTTGAGGCCCTTCACATTTAAATGTGCCATAATTTCAAGAGATACAAATTGGCAAAATAATCGAGCCCTTGCAGGTCGGTTTTTTTTTTATGATTTCTCATGAGGACCATTAAAAACACGTTTTAAACATATTGAACGGTTCGGACTATGCAAAAACACGTTTTAAAATCTTAAAAATACCCATTTTTCTTCAACCCGGGATCCTTGACTGGATAATGGGTGTGTGTGTATATATATAGGGGCCGGTTCCAGAGACATAAAAACCACATAAAAGACACTCCATCTCGACCCTTGAAACCAAGGGCTGAGATTAGAACTTAAAAGTGTACCATTGTCTCCTTTTTCCCATCCCACCTGATCTCTCCCTCTCCTCTCCCCTCCCCTCCCCATCCGACTTCTCTGGCTTCTCCCTCGTTATCAAAAAAAACAAAATGAAAAAGAGAAACTCCTCCACAACGTTCGAACAGGAATTTGCAGTCAACTGCTATGTGATTGAATTTATGCTAGACGGGATTTGTGTTGTTGGTTTTAACTTCGAAACCCTTCATAATCGATAACAAAAACCCCATTCTTCAAAATAAATTTGCAGTCAGTGGGTAATGAATTTAACCTTAAGAGACATAACAATCACAACAAAATTCAATGAAAACACACACACAGAGAGAATTATTTTTTTCCTAATGAATTTTCAAAATCTGATTGTTTTTCCATTAATCGTTGAAAAAAAAAACCAATATTGGGCTTCGAAATTGCAATTAGGCTCAACTAGGGCCCTAAGTAAATTGGGTTGTAGCTTTTGAGAATTTTTCTTTCCTTAACCTAGTATAACAAGTACTATAGCACTTGGAGGCCTCAAAAAAGAAAAAGGGTCTAGATGAGAGGCCCTAGAGCGGCCTGCTAAGCCTTGCCCCAAGGCCAATATTGACTGGTTCATGTCAGGAGTTAGACTTTCGGCCTCAAGCAACCCCTTGACAAGTAATCCATTATGTTATTTCCACTCACTCCAACAAGGCATATAATTTATAAAATAAGAAAAGAATGAAAAAATGTTTTTTAACAAAGAAAATGGCTTGGGTTATGAACCTCATACCTGACATGTGGTTGAGTTGTACACACAAGAACAGATGTTTGGGGGAGAAAAGGATGTGAATTCCAATCCATTGTGGTGTATTTATAGGACTTTTCATTTGTCATACAATGCCCCAATAAAGCTAGCAATCTTCTAAACGGAAACTAATAAATTCTATCACATCTTCAAATGCATACAAAATAAGTATCAAAGTAGACTAATTAACTAAAGCATGCATTTTAATATGGTCGTCGGTCGCAAGCTGCAATGAAGATGCATTCAAATGAAAATCTAGATAGATTACAATAGATTTCGCCAGAGCTGAGATAAATATTACAAGTGTTAGAAGGAAATCTAGACGGATTACAATAGATTTGGCCTAACTATTCAAATAAATTATATAACACGCAATCTGAAGGAAATCTAAATCTTGATGGATTACGATTTTACAAAGAAATTATATAAGGAGGATACTTCAGAACCAAAAATATCCCAAACAGAAATTGGTATGAAAAACTAGAGATCGTAACTAAAATCAATGGAAGATCAGATATCACCCGTTCCTCCCTTATCCACTCTTTTCTTTTGAGATTCTAGAAATTCCAGGGTGGGTAGGGTAAGCTATTATAAACATGTTTCTATGGACCTTAAACAATTTGAAAGTGTTTTGTGGTATTTCGCACTACACTACACAGATATGAGATTTTCAATATGACATTATCACATCATTAAATCAAAACAGCAAACGCATGTTATGAATAGCAACTACAACAACAACAACAACAACAAAGCAGTGTTAACAATGTACGCTAAAACATCGAAGCTATTCTAGTGGGCCACCTTCGGATACCTTCTAGTCTATGAAGCATCAAGCACAGTACTTCTAAAACCATGTTGTACTTCATGTAACTTACCGGGTACCGTAGTTTACGTGGTACTACTAAATACGCACATGGTGCACAAAACAAGGGCTGAAAATTTTCTTTATGACTTTTGCCCTGCCCCTAGGCACCCCCACTAACCCAACACCAGGGGCCCTGGTAGCCAAGGGCTGGTAGGTGCCAGGCCCCCCGCACTTTATAAGAAAGAAAATTTATCCTCTACTTTTCAATATATAAATTTATAGATAGATAGTTATATATTCATAGAAATATACTATACGTAGAACAAACCAGAGGAGAATGTCTCTTAGGCACTACCCGCCAGATGAAATTACCAATATGCCTAGTGTTCACTTCTTATGCAAAATTCTACACGTTCCGTTAATCAAGAAGCCAATTATGAAGATCGCAATCCATGATATGGAGCCAGAAGATGGCTCTTTTCATCACGCGAGGTAACTCTCTCTATTGCCAAAGATTATCCATTACCCAATAATCTTCTGTTGAAATTCAGTTCATCACTTTCTTTTCCTTTGAAAAGAATAAAATGGAAAAGCAAAAAGCTTAAACTGCAAAACACATGCAACCATTGCCCTCGTGTTTTGCAAGAAGCAAAGCCGTGCACCATCGGGTCCTATGGCCAAGGTCAAGGCCAGTCATACTTTTAGAGAGCTATGCAGTTTATATTGCAAATGTCGCTGTTATAGTTTGTCCCACAATGGTTAATTGTAACCTCTAAAACTAGTATATGTGCCTAGACGGCCTTTTCACTCATTGCCAATAGGTTTTGATGTTCGCATCTTCACGTGCCATATAGGGTTATATGCAAGGGAGAGTGTTAAATAGCTTAATATACATGGTTGGGTCAGGCTCTTCTTCATAAATGAGCTAAACACATTGAAGTATTTCAATTATAAGATAGGCGGTGAAGTTCGAACATAACATCTGTTGGTTCCTTACCATGTTAAAGGATCCAACTTCAAACCAGTTGGCAACGAGTGGAGAAGCCGTCCATGCTCATATTCTAAGAATGTCTCAAACCAACTGTTAGATATGTGATTTTTATATTTTGGAAATAAACAAAAGGATTGGGGGCAAATGTTAGTGATTTTATTACATTTATTTAAATAGTTTTTGAAGGATTGTTCATTGTTCAGCATGTTTATCACTTTTCCTTACGATGCCTCATTGAAATTTAAACCTTATCCACCATTGGTAACAGTTTGATAGAATGTTGAATGAAATATTAACGTGAAGGCGGAACGCTTCGGATTATAGCAATTGCAAAGCTTTTGTGGTATTTTTTTTTCAACAAATTATACTGGAGCTCGAAAGGTCCCAAAATAAGCAATCCACATTCTACTTTTATGCGAACCATTTTCATTGACAAATTTAAATGAGAACAAAAAGACTAATTTTCTGTAAAAGGGATTAAAAAAGAGATACGGTATCTTGAACACTTTTTATTAGAATTTAGAATCCGAAACATTGTTAATTTGAGGATGAAGATGTTTAATGACAGCATCAAAGAAACTAACTCATGGAGGAAGGGATTGGTACAAAAAGTATACTTGAACCCTATTTGATTCGAATCGAAAACACCAGTAGATATGAAGATTTTCTCAACCCAAGTTCGAAGGACAAATGAGTGACCAAACACAATAAAAGAGGGATGCAAGACCTAACCCTGTTGATTTAATAGGGTATGTTACGTTTGATTCACGGCTCCAAACGTAAGCTATTGGATGCAGCAAAAAACTACATGTTAGTGTTTGTATAAAATACTACTCCGTACTACTGAAGAGATTTGTGAAATTAACTAAATTTAGGTAATTAAGAGTGAGCAAAACACCAATTTCCTGAAGGTCTAAGAACCCAAAAAAATCTGCAAAACCCAAACATGTATCTGTCCCACAATTTGTCGAACACATGGAATGCAAGTCAAAATTGGACCACATTTTGAATGAGTTTTCAAAAAGGCAAGTGTTAAAACTTTCAAAATGTCAACAAAACACAGTAAGTTTTCCCATTCTCAACAAATTAAGTACGACATTAAGCCTAGGAAAGCATTTTTTAGCGCTTGAACTGGGAAATATGGTGGAAAGAAACCTCAAAATCAGAGAGTTGGAAAAAGACACGGGTAGTATTACCAGCGTTGTTGGTGGGTCTGCAAGACACTCGATGCTTTGCCAGAAGGCCGTGGGTCGTCGGGAGAAACTGTCGGGGATTGGAGAAGTTTTACAAACGCAAATGGGCGCCACATTTTTGTTTTGTTTTGTTTGTACAGGTAAGTAGAGAGATGAATATGAGTAATGACGGGAGAGATGCTGTAATGCCTCCAAAATTTTTGGCACGTTAATTATTATTACAAACCATAATAAAATTTAAGCTTAAACTTTAATACAAATAATAATGTCTTCAATTACTATATAAATAACAATTGTGGTGGTTCTAGGTCTTCATCTATCCTTGCACCGGGTCATTCCCCACTTCGACAGCACTGCCTGCTCCATAGGAGTGATCTTCACAGTATTGGTCATGTCCATCTAGATAATCTAACATAATACGTCAGAGTCGCGCAGGCAATATCGTAGTATTATGTCAAGGTTACACAAGTATAACACCATGAGCAAAGCCTAGGAGTTCACTATACAAAACTTCTAAGTGGCAATTCTAGAATAATAAGTTCAAAAACAGCATATGAAACTTGTGTACAGTGAACCATGCAATGCATCATGCGTGCCTATGCAGATCAGAGTAAACATGCGCAGAAAACAGTATTTCCCTCTCGGTATATCAAAACAGTGCCACATGTCAGTTTTATCAAAACAATTCGCATTCAGTTTTTCAAACTTAGCTTATCTTTCATCAGTTTTTCCCAAAAATCGATTTTCTCATATCAGTGCCTCTTTCAGCATTCTTCAAATTTCATATATCTCTCACCACTCAAAAGTTATTGGTTCGTTTACGCCTCCTTTCAACTGACGATATCAACCTTTCCGCTCGAGACCCCGGCCATCGTGCATCACCGAACTTAACAGCCTGTTTGTACAATCCATCCACCCCGCGACTCACACGACACAATCCTGGGCGCCTTGCATCACCGAACTTAACAACTTGTTTGCAACGTTCGTTGTTCACCGTGTGTTGTGCACCCTTAGCCCAAACATCCAAGTTCTCTCTGCGAACTGGAAGTGGCGCTCTCGCTACATTACCGCATCAACCCATTCCTCCAAGTTCTCTCCGTGAACTTGAGATAGCAACAAATTCATCTCATCACATTTCATTTCATTTCCCGAAAATTTCATTTCTCTTTTCGAAAACTCATTTTCATTCTCATCTCTATTTTATCATCAATAGTTATCCAATTTTTCAAGTCTCATATCGTAACGTATTGTGTACGTGCTCAATGCTACATTCTCAAAATCATGCCCACGCAATATTCCATAAACTTTTCTTTCTAAAATTTATATTTTCCAAATAAGCATTTCCCACATAAAATCACCTATTTTAATGTACCAACTTTCCCCAAAAATAATATTTCCTCTAAAATTTTCTCACATAAAATCATGCACTTTAATGCATCATTAACTCTCTCCAAAAATAATATTTTCTTAAGAAATTTCCTCACATAAAATCATGCACTTTAATGCACCAACTCTCTCCAAAAATAATATTTCCTCAATTTCTCTATAAATTTTATTTCTCATCAAAAATCCAATTTCTTCCTTGTTCTCTTTCAAAACTATTTTAGTTCTTTTAAAAGAAATAAAATTAATCAACTTGCTCTTTCAAAATATGATTTAAACAAAAACTTCTTTTCTAGAAATTTCATACCAAAAATTTAACTCGACTAGTCATGAACTTTCTAAAAAAAATATTTAATCTCTCCAAAAATATATTCTTTATATCTCTAGAAAACTTTCTTTCTAACAAACTTAAATAAAACATCATTTTATATATCTAGTAAAATCACAACTTTCTCTCTAGAAAAATTTTAATCAACTCTTGAAATCTTCTTTTCACCATAACCATAAAATATACTCACTAATTTAATTAGTAAAAAATTTCCAGAAGAAATTTATTAAAAACTCTCTCTCATATTTATTTAGTAAAAACTTCATATTTTCTTACAAAAATTTTCATAAAACAATAGTAATTTTTTTCTAGTAAGAAACAAGTCCCTCATTAAATAAAGTTAATCTATTTATTTCAAGAAAAATAATCATCTAATTAGCAACCAATAATTTAATCAAATAGGATTAACTAGTTCTTCTAAGAAATATCAACAAAATAATACTAGAACTTTGTTTCAAAACACTCCTCTTCTAATCTCTTCTAATCACTTTAATCTCATTAAACCAACTTCTAATTCCATGTAGAACTATTCTAATTAGAACCTAATTAAACTCTTGTTGACCTTTCAACATGAAATCCTCTTTCTTAAACACTAAGTAAAATGCTTAGTAGCTATTAATAATACATGCAAAAATTAACCGAATCAAGCTTCAAAACTATGCTTAGAAGACTAATTAGAACATCAAAATGAAACTAGAAATAACTAATTAGAAGGTTAGTTTAGCAAATTACCTTGATTTCCGGGTGTAAACCGGAAGCCGATTAGCAATCCTTTGGTGTGGAGGCTCCTTAATCTACTGAACTTTCTTACTAAATTAAGGTTTAAATGGGTTGACTTTGGGGTGGTAGAAGTAGGTGGTTTGTTGGGAATTTTAGAGACATACATATATGGAAAGTGTAAAGTGGTCCCAAGGAACAAAAGGGTGGCTATTTATAGCAAATGAGACCTCCCTCTCTCCCTCTTGAAATTTTCGGTACTCCCTCCCTCTCCTTGGCCGAACCATACCCATGTGGGGTGTTAAATTGTGCACATGGGAAAGTACATGGGAAGTTACAAGTTAAGGAAATTTGGGGAAGTGAATGGGAACCAACGTGGGAAACAATGGTGGGGGAAAATATGCCTCTTGTTGTGTAGGTTTTTGCATGGTCACCTTTGTTATGGGTGTTTTTAGGGTTTATACACACAATATGCATGTGCATGCAAGATGTAGTTAGGGGTAGCCGTAATGGTTATACATAGGGAGAATATTGTAACGACCCAAATTTTCGTAAATAAAAATTTCGTTTAATAAACTGATAATTTATTTTATTTTTCTATTAATTGGAATATTTTCCTATTAAATTATTAATAAGTCCTTTTTAAATTGAAAAATCGAAATTCTAGTCGTGCATGTAAGCGTACGAGACCGAGTAACACATCCATTACATTACCGTAGCAACCGAAGGCCATTTTTAATACTCAGAACCACCCCAACCACCGCCAATATATCATCCAACTAACAGTACACCTTGGTTCCATCACCACATCACTTTGGAACTTGGTCCTTCAACCAAGTAAGTTAGAGAGAGAGAAAGAGAGAGAGGGAGATCGGTAGAGAGAGAGGGAGAGTGTGTGTGTGTGTGTGTGTGTGTGTGTGCATGTGATGTGTACTTATGCACATGCAATAGTTAATGCTTGTTCACTTATGCAAGCAAGTGGATGATTGAGGGAAGATTCCTAAGATAAGGTTTTGTACCCAAAACTAGTTAGAACAAGCCTTGCTATTTTAGGAGCAACTTATACATACACACACAATACATGCATTTGAGCACATGCTACACAACCTAGACATCAATAGGCTAGACCTTGGCCCCCAAGTCTCCATGGAACATGGTTTCCTGTTTTAAGGGAGAATATTCCCCCTACATTTAGCACACTAAGCCTACCCCTAGATATTTATTGCATTCACATGAATATTATGTATATAAGCCCTTAAAAACACTCCATAATAAAGGTGACCATGCAAAAACCTACACAACAAGTTGAGGTATATTTTTCCCCCACTATTACTTCCCATGTTGGTTTCCATGTGTCTTCCCATATTTGCTTAACTTGCAAGTATAAGAGCCTAGGACCTAGCCTACATCTAGAGTAGAAGTTAGAACCACTTGTGTACTTCCCATGTGCACATTTAGTGCACGATTTACACTCCCACATGGAGTGAGGTTCGGCCAACATAGAGAGAGGGAGGCCGAAAGTTTTGAGGGATCGAGGAGAGAGGGGCATTGTTTTGACTATAAATAGCCACCTTTTGTTCATTTGGGACCACATATACACTTCTATATTTGTATGTCCCTATTATTCTCAACAAACTACCAACTTCCACCACCACTTAGCCAACTTATTTAGGCCCTAGTTAACTTCTTACTAATTTAATTAGTAAGTAAGTTAGGAAGATAATTTAAGGAGCCTCCACACCAAAGGATTGCTTTTCGGCTTCTAGTTTACACCCGGAAATCAAGGTAGTTTACTAAACTAACCATCTATTTAGTTATTTCTAGCTTCATTAAGTTGTTCTAATTAATTTACTAAGTATAGTTTTGAAGCTTGATTGGGTTAATTTATGCATGTATAAGACTACTAAGCAAGTTACTTAGTGTTTAAGAAAGAGGATTTCATGTTGAAAAGTTAATAAGAATGTTAATTAGGTTTCAATTAGAATGGTTCTTCATGAAATTAGAAGTGGGATTAGTAAGGTTAAAGTGATTAGAAGTTGATTAGAAAGAATTAGAGGATGTGTATTTTAGTAGACAAGGATTTAGCATTATTATGTTGATATTTCTTGGAAGAACTAGTTAGTCTTGGTGGATTAAATCATTGGTTGCTGAATGAGATAAATTTTCTTAAATAAGTAGATTAACTTATTTTAAATGAGAGACTTGTTTCTTACTAGAAAGAAATATCTATTGCTTTATGAAATTTTTGCAAGAAAGTATGGAGTTTTTATTAAATAGATATGAAGGAAAGTTAAATAAATTTTCTTATAGAAAATTTTTACTAATTAATTAGTGAGTATATTTTGTGGTGAAAAGAGAGGTGTAACTAGTGTTGATTAAACTTTTTTTTATAAAGAAAGTTGTAATTTTACTAGATAGAGGAAAAGATGTTTTATTAGAAGGAAAATTTCTAGAAAATAAAGAGTATACTTTTGGAGAGGAAAGAAAATAAAATTATGATTTTTATTTATTTTAGAAAGATAATAACAAGTTGAGTTAACCTTTTCGCGAGAAATTTCTAAAAAATAAGTATTGTTCAAATTATTTTTGAAAGGGCAAGTTGATTAATTTTACTTCTTTTAGAAGGAATAAAATAGTTTTAAAAGAGAACAAGGAAGAAATGAGATTTTTGATGAGAAATAAAATTTGAGAGAATTGGAAAATATTATTTTGGAGAAAGATGGTGTAATAAATGTATGATTTTATGTGGGAAAGTTTCTAGAGGAAATATCATTTTTCTTGGGAGAGTTGGTGTATTAAAATGTACGAGTTTATGTGAGAAATGTCTATTAGGAGAAATATGAATTTTAGAAAGAAAATTATGGAATATTACATGGGCATGATTTTGAGCATGTGGCATTGAGCACGTACACAATACGTTACAACACCGGACTTGGAAAATTTTGAATAGCCGTAGATGAGGAAATAGAGATGAGAAAGAAAATGAGTTTTGGGAAAAAGAAATGAAATTTTTGAGAAATGAAATGAAATGTGATAAAATGGATTTGTTGCCACCTCAAGTTCGCGGAGAGAACTTGAAGGAATGGTTTTGATGCGGTAGTGCAGCAAGAGCGCCACTTCCAGTTCGCAGAGAGAACTTGGATGTTTAGACTAAGCGTGCACAACACACGGTGAATGGACCTCGTAAACAGACTAGTTAAGTTCAGTGACATGAGATGGCCGGAACTATGTTGTGTGAGTCGCGGGGCGGACAAACCATGCAAACAGGCTGTTAAGTTCGATGGTGCACGACAGCCGAAGCCTCAAGTGGAAAGGTTGGTACCATCAGCTGAAAGGAGGCAAAACGGACCAATAACTTTCGAGTGATGAGAGATATATGAAATTTGAAGAATGCTGAAAGAGGCAATGATATGAGAAAATTGATTTTTGGGAAACTGTTGGTAAATGAGTTAAGTTTGAGAAACTAAACGTTTTGAGAAAATGACATGTGGCATAGTTTTAAGATACTGAAATGAGATACTGTTTTCTGCGCATGTTTACCCTGATCCGCATAAATACGCATGGTGCATTGCATGGTTTTATTTCTCACAAGTTTCATATACTGTTTTTGAACTTATTGTTCTAAAATTGCTACTTTGAAGTTTAGCATAGTGAACTACTGGGCCTTGCTCATGGTGTTGAACTTGTGTAACCCTGACATAATACCGCGATGTTGCTTGGGCGACTCTGACGTATTATGTCAGATTATTTAGATGGACAGGACCAATACTGTGGAGACCAGTCTTATGGAGCAGATAGTGCTGCCGGAATGGGGAATGACCCGACATAGGGATAGACGAAGACCTAGAACAACCCCGGTTGTTATTTATGTAGTAATTGAAGACATTATTATTTGTATTGAAGTTTAAGGAGTAAACTTATTTATGGTTTGTAATAATAATTAACGTGCCCAAATTTTGGGGGAGTTACAAATATTCTCCTTTAAAACATGGAACCATGTTTCATGGAAGCTTGGAAGCCAAGGTCTAGCTTATTGAGGTCTAGGTTGTGTAGCATGTGCTCTATTACATGTATTGTGTGGGTATATATAGATTGCTCCTAAAATAGCAAGGCTTGTTCTAACTAGTTTTGGGTACAAAACCTTAGCTTGGAAAACTTCCCTCAAGCATATTCTTTGCCTGCACAAGTACGCATGCATTAACTCTTGCATGTCCAAGAGTACTTGCACACTACACATGCACACACTCCACTCTCTCTCTCTCTCTCTACCCGATCTCTCTCTCTCTCTCTCTCTCTCTCTCTCTCTCTCTACTTGGTCAAAGGACCAAGTTCCAAGGTATATGAGTGGTGCAACTAGGAAATACCGGTTTGGTTGGGAGTTATAATGGTGGTGGGTGGGGTAGTTCCGAGTATTAAAAACGGGCTCCGAGTGCTATGGTAGTGTAACGGGTGTGTTACTCGGTCTCGCACGCTCACATGTATGGCTAGAATTATAATTATTCGAATTAAAAGAATTTATTAATAATTTAATAGGAAAATATTCCAATTAATAGAAAAAGAAAATTAATTATCGAATTTTTAAACGAAATTTTTATTTACAAAAATTTGGTTCCTTATAGATACAAAGTAAAATGAGAATAATAATTGAAAATTGAAGTAAGAGGTAATTAAACAGTCTTCCTCTTTTCAGACATCACGTAAGTTTTCATCCCTATCAATTTAAATAGTTATGTTTTCATATTTTTCTTTTGTGATATACCATATCTACCCTTATTTAATATATTATTTAGTTTTCTAATTAAGTGAGACTCTAATTAGGTGTTAGTTACCTTAAATCAAGGGATTTGACCAATTCTATCACAACCAAATTTCAAAATATTAACAGAAAAGGAAATGGAAATTTTGAATTCTTAATTTCAAATCTTTATAGGATATATTTTTGAATCTTTAACTCTTATTTTTCAATTAAATTTTGAATTCTCAATTCAGATTATTTTTGTATCACACTTGTTTTTTTACCATAATTTATGTAATGCACTTATTTTTTTCCATAATTTTTTAATACATACAAATTGATCACATGTCATGGTAAATTTAATATATCAAACTTAATTATCATTTTTACCATGATCCTTGAAAATAGAAAATCATCCTAATTGATTTTTTATTTTCATTATAAACTTGAATACCAAATTAACATATTTCATGGTAAACTTTGAATACCATCTCAACTAATTTCATGGTAAACTTAAATACCATGAACACCATCCAATAATCCAAAATCCAAACACATGACATGGTAAAATTAGCGAATAGAAATTTGAATTGTAGAGGAATCATGGTAAAAAAATCTTACAATCCACCCAGCTAAAATCATGGTAAAAAACATATCTCTAGCAATGAACATGGTAAATAGAAATAAACATAAATCTATGAATCGGTCAAGGAAAAAAAAGATTGATCTTCATCCAAATTTAGGACGAATTCTTCACCCATCGCAATCACAATCGCTGTCGAGAGTCCTTTTTTCTAGTGAACAAGGCGTCGACAACATGCTTCATAAATTCTTTGTTGACTTTTCGATTGGTTCCCATCAAAATCTGCCCGTCAAGTAGAAGACCACCGGCCGGAGCCTCGTCAATGATGCAGTTGAAGGCGGCGCCGGGTGTAGAAAAGCCTCTCTGATCAGTTATCTGTAAAATGTACTTCTGATGAAGACAGTTGAAGAAGGTACAGGAAAAAGACCGACAAAACAGAACCATTTTCCACCAGGAATGCATATTCCAAGCATTTTAAGAAGTTCCATACCCCTTATATTTTACCACTCAAAGTAAAATCATCATCATCCTTGCCCTCTACAAATTTTTTCTCTTTTTGTCTGAAAAGATAGCAAAAATCAAAGTCAATCGCACTGGGTATGATAACTGTTATTCAAAATGATCCAAAAATATACATACACCAATAAAAAGTATGGACAGAGAAGCCCATAGAGAGGACAGAGAAGAAAAAGAATCAGACACCACAAGAGTAATAAGCCAACCCCAATGTATTGGTACATTAAATATGGTTGGGTTTGGGATCCACATTCACAATATTTCATCCTAAACTGCTGCTTGAGAAACCCATTCTCTAGTTTACGTTTTATAGAAGGAAAAAGACGAGGGGCTAGTGTGATCTGTGGGATTGAGATTTATCCCAATCCCGTAATTACAAGGGAGGACCTCATAATTTTGAAAAAGGTCCACTATCTACCACCCATATATGCAACTTTTAATTCAGTCCTCAATCCCTCAGTATGTTACAATTATTTAATTATATATAAGGGCATTTTAGGGTTTATTTGAATATTGGGATGAAAACATAACTCCTGAATATGTTCAAGATGATTTTCCAAGTTCAAGTGACTAAAATGATGATTAATTAAGTGCCCCTTGAAGTAATGAATGGAGAGAGAAATAAGATAGTGATTGGAAAAACTAAACTAAACTAAAATAGGCAAACGAACACACAGCTTATTACCTTTCTCTTCTTTTCTTTTATCATAAAACTTCTCCATTAAAATGAGCACTTAAAGCATCTCTAATATTGACCCATTTTGAGACTCATACCCAAAATTGGGGTAAAACATCAAAAATCCATCGCCAACCTTTACCTAGGCCCTTCCCATTTTTTGCTTTTACCCATTTATTTCCCCATTTTGGGGACGCCCCAAACCTTTACCCATTTTTCCCAGCATCTACCTTGCTTCATCGGAGCTCCATTGGACATCTCAAAAGGATGTCAGATCTTCTCTGAAGCTTCGCTGGTTGTCTTGAAATGATGAGAGAGCTTTCGTCGGAGCTTCTAATTTGATGCCAAAACTTCACCGGAACTACTATAGGGTCACTGGACATTCGCCGGATTTGAATCTATCATTTACTTATTTGCATATTTTGCCATTCATAATTATAAAAAAAAAAAGTTGAAAATGGCGTTTTCCATTGGAGATCACTTTACCCAAATTGAAGATTTAGACAATTTTTTACACAAATCTGGGTTTTAAAAAAAAGGGTGAGGAACGAAGAAGCTCATGAGATTCAATTCTGTTACATTATCTGGGGCGTCGCATGCATTTTATTGTACCCTGTAGTAGGGGAAGCAGTGCCAGATTGAGACTCTAACCATGTTCTATTTGTTATTGTTGTTGGTATTTTATTTTTCATTTGGTCATTTATTAGACACACTAACACAGGTGTCAAACCCGCAACCAAAGGATGGTTGATTCTGTCCATCGAGTTTCCTACCCCGTTGATGTGGGGACTGGTTTTGAGGTCACGGAGTGTAACATATGTCTAAAAGAGTTTGTCGAGGGAGTTCGACTAATTCTACTTCCCTTGGAAAATGCTACATTGCACACCCCTTATCTGGGTGTGTATGATACACACCCCTATAAAAGTTACGATTTTTTGCGAAAAGTTACGAATTTTTTGGAAAAGTTATGAATTTTTTGTAACAGTTACGAATTTTTTTTGTAAAAGTTACGAGATGCACCAAAATGTTATGAATCATATTGCTGAAAAGTTACGAAAAACTAAAAATGTTACGATTGTTGATGAGGTGGCACAATCTGGACCATACAAATAGGTGCATATGATACATCCAAATAAGAAGTGTTTATTGTAGCCATTTCCTTTTTTTAAGCACATTTATCACCTTGACTGCCTTCACACTTGGACAGGGGCAGAGCCAGCTAAAGACGGGGGCACGCACCCCCCTGGATTTTTATCCCTGCAGTTTTTTTTTTCCCAACCGGTTTTATAGTTAAGTATATTTTATATAATTATCTCCTTTCTAACATTGGGCTCAATCCAGTGGCCAAGTGTCAACCTTCCCTCCCCAGACGCCTGGGTTCAATTCCTAGCATGTGCGTTGCTATTTATTTTTGGTTGGATTACCGTTTTCTTTTTTCTTTATGTTTTTCCACACAGTATAATTAATAGTGTACATATATTGATCTTTATTACAGTTGATTTAATTTTTGTTTTAAAGATTAAGAACCAAGTAGTTAATTGAGCTATCATAATTTTATGATCTCTTCAAAAATAAACTTAGCTAGAGTCTTTGAGCCAGCACTAACAATATTTGTGAAGCAAGATGTTTTTATGGGATTAGGAATGAAACAATTATGCAAAACTTTCTAATAATGAAAACTTGTCTGGGTCAATTGTAAATAAATTACCAACAAATAATTAGTTTTTTCTTATGTTTAGAAGCGGTTTTAAAATATCATGCTAAGTTTGTGTCTAATGGAGAATGTTTAAACTTTTGTTCTTGTTGCTTCTTTATTCTTTATATTTCACTAAGATTTATTGTGACAAAGTGTCCCTTTGAATGAAATTTCTGGCTCCATCACTGCATTTAGATGATTTCCAGACGTCCTCACTGTCCCCATTGTGGCCGTGATTACACCTCATGTGGGACAGGAAGGCCAACGTCTTGATTTGTTCACCTTTGATTTTTGCGCACTATTTTCCTTTGTTTTGTACTTTTAACCTATAAAGAACAGTTGATAATATATATATATATATATATATATATATATATAGAGAGAGAGAGAGAGAGAGAGAGAGAGTCTCCTTCCTACCCAAACCACAAAATGCGGACCTACCGTCCAGACCTCACTTTCCAAACCAAATTTTGACGATCCGAACCGTTAGATGTGTTCAAAACGTAATAGCATTTTATGAAAACCTGCTCCAATCAAGCCCTTCTGGGTTTTTTATTTGTCAAATCTTCGCGGGGATCTTAAAAACACTTTTTAAACACATCTAACGGTTCGGATCATCAAAATTTGGTCCAAAAAGTGGAGGTCCGGAGCTTTATAAGTTGCGAGAGTTTGGACTGGAAATTTGGTATACATATGTGATGATTTTTCTAAGGACACACATGTCACAAATGAAACTCCCAAACTTTATTGATGATTTTTCTTTGATTGCTAAGTTTTTTTGGAGTGGGACGGATGATGGAAGGAAGATTCATTGGATGAGTTGGGAGAGGGTGACTCAGGTTAAAGGCATGGGAGGATTGGGCTTTCGAGACATGAAAGCATTCAATTTAGCTATGCTGGCAAAACAAGGATGGAGACTGACTGTTGGTGACGACTCCTTGTTTTTCAAAGTTTACAAGGCCAAGTACTTCCCTAATTATTCATTTCTTGAGGCTCAATCAAAACCACTATCATCATGGGCGTGGCAGAGTATCTTAGTAAGTAAGGAGGTAATTATGAAAGGTGGGAGATGGAGAGTGGGCAATGGGTTGAAGGTGAAGATTTGGGAGGACCCATGGTTGACTGATGAGCACTATTCTAAAATTTTAACTCTTAAAAATGGTAGTAATCTTATGAAGGTTAGTGAGCTGATTGACACAGATCTTGGGGTATGGAAGGAGTCTCTGATCAAACAAACCTTTGTGGATCGGAACGTGGATCAAATCTTGGGCATTCCATTAAGTGTGACTGGTATGGAGGATAAGATGATTTGGAAGGGTACGACCTCTGGGCAGTTTTCAGTGAAGTCGGCTTATGTTCTTGCGAAGGATTTAATACAGAGTAGAAGGATTCTAATAGGGGGGAGAGGCCAATCGAGTGGAGATAGTGATGACGAAGGGGCATGGAAAAGGGTATGGCACATGAAGGCACCAATGAAGATGAAGATGTTCCTTTGGCGATGTTTACACGGGATTATACCTCCAACACAAATAGCTATCCTGAGGAAAGTTCCGTGGACCCGATTTGCTCCCCTGGATGGTGGATTTGGCGGAGGAAACACCATCTCACATGTTTTTTAATTGTGTTAGAGCCACGAAAGTTTGGTTACTATCTCCCTTTAGATATCGACCAGAAATGACAAGCGTTACACAATTGAGGGAGTTGTGGAAGGAGTTGGGCACTAAAACTAATGGTGCGATACAAGCAGAAGCTGCGGGTTTATTTGCTATTATTGGTTGGCACATTTGGATTGCAAGGAACAAGTGGGTTTTTAAGCCACAGTGGACGAAAGAAACGGAAATTCTAGATCGTGCCTTAGAGGAACATGATATGTTTTTACAAGCCGTTCAAAAAATACGTGGTGTTGACCAAGGGATTGTTGCTGCCGAGGTTCAACAGTGGCATCCACCTGAGGCAAGAACTTTGAAAATTAATGTGGATGGTGCATTTGATGGGGCCAAAAGTAAGGGTGGTGTTGGTGTAGTGATACGTGATCAGTATGGGAATATTATGAGTGTTGCTACCTTACCACTCAAATGGTGTATGTCTGCTGAATTGGTTGAGGCCGCAGGTATCCGCTTTGCTTTGGGGTCTGAAATCTGCTCTCGGGATAGAAGATATGTGATGGAAGGAGATGCACAAACAGTGATCAAGATGCTTCAAGGCCAATCTCCAGTCAAAGCTTGCTTGGATGTTATCATTGAGGATGCACTTGTGCTAGCTAATAAGTTTGTTTCTTGTTCTTTTAATTTTGTTCCTCGCAGTTGTAATAGAGTGGCTAATGCGATAGCCAAATTTGCCCTATCTTTGGATGACCCTCTAATCTGGAAGTAGAGTGTTCCAAACTGGATTAGTAGGGAATCGATCCTTGATGTGTCTAGTTTGCCGTTGAGTTAAATAAAATTCTTAACGATTGACAAAAAAAAAAACTTTATTATATCAAATTTATCGTCTGAACCATAAGGAATCACACTCCATGAAGCTTTAATACCTCAGTTTAGGAGTTGTTCCATTCTTAGTAACTACTCCTCCTCTTTCTCCTTCTCCTTCTCCTACTCCTCCACTGCGTTGTCCATTTGATTCCTTCTCCTTCTTCATCTTCTTGAATGCTCCATTTCCTATTACCCTGAGTCTTTCTTTTCTAGTATGTCCTGATGTCTCTTTTTCGCTGAATCTCTTGTTATGCACGGTCTTTTTTCGCTTAATTAGCCTGTCTGTTTTCTACAAGCCACAATCCTAGGCTCCAAGGGACCATGATGCCTCAGTGCCCTTGTAACACTTTCAAACACTAGCTTAGCAATATATATATATATATATATATATATATATATATATATACAATAAGGATCTAATAAGGGTGTCCTCACAAATTTTGTGCGGGAAAAAGACTCTGGGCCGTTGGATCGCTTAAGAGGAGTGAACGGCTGAGATCTGGAGGTGTGACACGCGGGTCTCAATCCGGGTAAAAAAAGACACCCGAGTTAGGATCTGGGTTTAAATCCCCATCCGGATCCTGACCCCCTCATTTCGACGATCGAACCAGAGAGAACAAGGGGGAGAGGCAATTTCGAAAACCCCAGGCGATTTCGATAACCCCATCGCGATTTCAAACCAAACCACTCTAGATCTTTTCGATTTCGAAGGTATTCACCTCTCTTCTCTCTCTTCCCTCGCTGTATGTCGTTCGTGATCTCGATTTATGAAGGGGGTTTTTCAAATTTTAGGGTTTCAGAAAAACGCGATTTTGAAGAAGTCGATCGAACCAGGTCCTCTCTCTCTCTCTCTCTAAGAAGTCGATTTCAAAAATGCGATTTTTTAGGATCTAATAGGTTCATTGTTAGTTTCTTCCTTATTTTCGTAACTTTCTCCCCAAAATTATTCTTTACATGGTAACTTCTAACTAAATGCTGGAGTTCATATTCTTTGTGGATGAATTTCATAGGATGTGCCTGCAAGAAGGTAATAAATTAGAACATTCCAATTTATGTTACATGATATGTGGGTTGATTGTATAGAACTTCAAATTAATTTGAAGTGGTAACATTTGTATGCATCCCTTGGGGGGGACTTTTACCATATCAAATCATTGAAATTCTTCTGTAAGGGGAATTTTAGCCGGAGTGGCATATTGTCATTAACTCTTCTGAGTATTGAGACCAGGATCTCCTTTGGGTAAAAAACCACTTTTTGGTTTTTTTAAAAACCATTTTGTCCTTATTCAATTCTTTTTTTGCATTCGTTAGTTTTACGTCAAGATTTTGTGGTTTCTGGATTCCTCTCAACGAGACAAATCTAACAAGTATAAATTTATGGTCAAAACTCAAATTTTTTTGAATAAAGCCAAAATAGTTGGATTATTGGCTCTCAATCCAAGTATTTTGGCTTTATTAGGGTTTCAGAAAAACGCGATTTCGAAGAAGAAGTCGATCGAACCAGGTCCTCTCTCTCTCTCTCTCTCTCTCTCTCTCTCTCTCTCTCTCTCTTGCTCTTGTTATCGTTTGATTTAGGGGATTTTTTGGATTTTTTGAACTGCGTTTAATTTTGATTCGATGATTAGTCAGATATTGTGTCACATACAGTAAAAGTGCTTCATAGTAGCACTTTATTTGCTCAGCTTGGAACCAGAATGTTACCTTCTAGTCGTCTACTCTACTACTACTATCTTTGCTTACTTCCTATTGAAGTGTCTGGCTAAACGTATTGAATATAAGCCCACTTGATGCACATCAAACAGGGGGATTATCATTGACTGACCATTACCAATAAATAGATTCCTAAACTGGTTCAAAAATACTTTTGAACCATTCAATTTGTTTAAAGCATCCATCTTAAATCTTTGAATCTTTAATTTTTGCCATCGTTTAGGACTTCAAGACTTCTTGCTATCGTTTTAGAAAATTGTATTTAGAAAATTGCTATCAATTTGTTTACCAATGTGGTGTTCTCATGACACAACCACAATATTTATACAAGTTGGATTTAGTTCTATTTTGGTTGTCCTTTCATTGTATCTTTCCATCCACTGGTTTTGATTTACTACTTAATGAACAACATGTCTATTGAATCTGTTAGGGGCTTCTGTTACCTAACGTGTCCTTTTTTGTTTTTTTGTTTTTGGTTTGTTAACAGTTTACATCATATAGAAGGGATTGAGCATGAGCGACAACCAAGAACCCCCTGTCGCCTTGCCCCCTCCCCCGCAAGGGTATCCTCAAGGATATCCTCCTCCTCCTCCACAGGGGTATGTGCCTCCTCCACAGGTGTATCCTCAAGGATATTTTTTACCTCCTCCTCCTCCACAGGGGTATGGGCCTCCTCCACAGGGGTATTCGCAAGGATATCCTCCTGCTCCACAGGGGTATTGGCCTTCTCCACAAGGGTATCCGCCACAAGGCTATCCTCCACAAGGGTATCCGCCACAAGGGTACCCAATGGGAGGGTACCCTACCCAATATGCCCCTCAAATTAGGTAATCTATAAATGGTTTTCTGTTTTGTGTTTCATTTACCATTTATGGTTCATATGTTATGGTTAAATAATTGCTTCTACATAATTGTTACTAGGATGCAAAATTTGGATGCTACTTTACAGTCATCGTCAACATCTCAACAATGTCAATCATCTCACTCATCTACTAATTCTTCTCAAATACTTTTCACACCCCAAGTCAATAACGATTTCATACCAAAAATTGGACAAGTGTTTGATACTTTAGATGATGTTCATAAATTTTACAACAATTATGGTAAAGAGGGTGGTTTTGGTACGCAACTCCATTCTAGCAAGAAGAATAAGGAAGGTGAAGTCGTTAGAAAAGAGTATGTTTGTTTCAAAGAAGGGGTGAGGGCCACAAAAGATAAACCACAAACTTCTCAAAACACACTACGTAGACGGGGCTTAACTAGAGAGGGTTGTGGTGCAAAATTGTATGTTGTTAAAAACCGGGAAGGTGCGGGATATATTGTAAAGGGATTTGTCAAGGGTCATAACCACCCTCTTACGACGCCAAGTAGGGTCCATTTGTTGCGATCTCATCGTGAGATCTCAGTAGCAAAAAGGAACTTATCACAACAATTATCCGATGCAAATGTGTCTGCCTCCCAACAAATGAGTTTTTTCGAGGTCCAATCCGGAGGTCTTGATAAGGTCGGGTTTTTACAACGTGATCTTTATAATGCGGAAAAGGATAGGAGGCAGGAGTTAAAGGGACATGATGCTAATCTCATGTATGAGCATTTTCGAAGTCAACAAAAAAAGAATCCATGTTTTACATTTAAATTTCAAGATGATGGTACGGGGTTCATGAGTCATTGCTTTTGGGCCCATGAAACTTGTAAGAAGGCGTACCTACATTTTGGTGATGTGGTGGTGTTCGATACAACTTACCAAACCAACAGATATGATTTGATATTTGCACCGATTTTAGGGGTTAACCACCACGGGCAAACAACTCTATTTGGGTGTGCATTCTTAAATCATGAGAATGTGTCCTCTTTTCAATGGCTTTTGGAGGAATGGTTGAAGGCGATGCCGGCTGGGCCGCCCAAAATGATTATTACTGATCAGGATCCAGCGATGAAACAAGTTGTTGCTGAGCTTCTTCCAAATACGCTTCATAGGTTTTGCATTTGGCACATTGTGAGTAAATTCTCTGAAAAAATAGGTGCAATAGCCTATAAGCAACACTACGACGATTTTAGTAGTTGTATATGGAATTCGAGTCCCCCGGAGGAGTTTGAAACTAGATGGTTGGAGATTGTAGCAAAAGCTAACTTGATAGGGAATGAATGGTTAGATTCGTTGTATCAAATTCGTCACCAATGGATTCCTGCATTTACGAGACACATTTTTTCTGCTCACATGACTAGTAGTCAAAGAGCTGAAGGTGCTCATTCATTCTTCAAAAAGTACGTGTTGAGATAAAATTCTTTGTTGGATTTTGTGACACGTTTTGATAGGGCCCTTGCAAAGATACACCATAATGAAATTGATCTAGATCATAAAGATGTCAATGAGAAGCCACTTCTTGCAACCAAGCGGGTCATGGAGTTGAAATTGAGTGAAGTGTACACACGGAATATTTTTTATAAGTTCCAAGAGGAACTCTTGCAAAGTGGTGCATACTTGACTAAGAGTACATTTAAAGATGACCACTGATGTTTGTACAATGTTTAGAGAGAAACAGAGAATGAGTCCAAGGGTCGTGAAATCTCATTAGACAAGTCATCAAACTATGTTAAATGTACTTGTATGAAGTTTGAGTGTGATGGAATTCCATGTCGGCACATGTTGGCATACTTCACTAAAAAACTCATTACGGAAGTACCTGATCAATACATCTTATGAAGGTAGACCAAAGCAGTAAAAATACGTTCAGTTGCGGGAGATTTGGATGGGACAAGGAAGGAAGTATGTGACACTTCTTTGGTAGTGAGACACAATAGGCTCTCCACACTTTCTTCTTCAGTTGTTGAGCATGTTGTATTCAGTGAACATGAGAGTCAAGCTTATGAGGACTATTTGTTATCGACGCTCAAAAGGTTTGATAACGTGAATTTAGGGAGTGGAGATGGTGAAGGGAGTGGTACTAAAACGCGTGTTTCGTTTCCAACTAAACATCATTTTAAAGAACCACCTAAGGTTAGGTCTAAAGGTTGTGGTAAACGATTGAAAGGGGGAAAGAGAAGGCAATCAAGAAAGCGAGGCGTTGTATTGGATGCGGGTTAACAGGACAGTCCCATGACAAAAGGAATTGTTCTAAACTTCGAAATATGTACGTGCATTCAACTAATTATTAATGTGCTCACTTATAAATAATGTGGCATGAATTACAATATTAATTGGTCTATTCAATTTTTTAGGTCTTTGCAAGATGTTGTCTTCACTGACGGCGAAGATGATGACGATGAGGATGGTGACAACGATTTTGACTCTGACAATGATTGTAAGTTATGTGTGAGTTATTTTGGTCATATTATGGTCTTCATGTGTTTTAAAGGTTATCTGAATTTTAATCTCTTTCTGTTTTCTTGCTGGTTGTGTATTAGGAATTCTTATGATGAACTTTGGAGCTGTCGTGTGTGATCATGAGGTTCGTGTGGTCCAATTTCGAGCTGCTATTTGAGTTCAAATGTATGGGATGGCGTATCTGAATCTCCAAGTTTTTTTTCTGGAACTTTGAATCTAGAAGTTATTGTATGAATCTGTTCGTGTACTGGAAAATTGAAAGTGGAAGTTATTGTATGAATCTGTTCATGTGGTCCAATTTAGAACTTGTTTGAATCTATTGGTGTACTGGAACTTTCAAATGTTTGATTGCTGTCAAAAAATTGACTATGCTATTTTTCCATGCAATTAGAAGTGTCGGACCTAAGTCCTGACTACTAGTTTTCCACGATTTTAAATCCGACTAACTCATTTTCATGTAGCATTTGTTAGATGCAAATCCAGAATGTGGTTGGTGCATATTCTTGTTGCTTCCATGCCCAAATTCCTGGGGACAAACTGATTTATGAAAATGGTTTACTAGCCTGGGGACAAACTCATTTTCACAAACTGATCTATGAAAATGGAGCTCGTAATCCACGTGATTATGGTGTCACTAAAAGTTTATTTTCCATATAATCATGTAATTGCTCAAGACAATGAGTTACTTCTTCATAGAAAACACAACAATGAACCACGTCTTAGTATATATTTTCGTCACTTAAGATATGCAATAAAAGCTATCACTAAGGCAAATAAGAAGATGGTTACATTAAGATTGGCCATTTTCACTTCAATGACTTGAACCCGTGCTTAATTTCGTGCAACCTTTGCATTGGGTTGGTGATATCCAATTGGGTTGCACCATTCCCAATACGCGCATGTTCCTTTTTCCTTCTCCTTTGGGCACCCATAGTAGAGTCTTCCAGGATTAGCATTTGACTTCGAAATTCTCACCACCGCTCTCAAACCACACCCACACGTCGTGTTTCGAAATCGAGGGTAATGAGTTTCATTGGAACCCATGTTGTTTGACGTAGACATCACATGGCTGCAGAGCAAGATAAACAAAGAATGGAATGGAATGTCCAACTACCATTGTTTTTTTTTAGCAACAAACATAATTAGCTACTATTATGGAAAATTTACTTTTTAACGTAAACAAATATATACTAAAATCTTTCGTCTTTCGACAAGCAATCAGCAATAGTAACTAGCTTTTCATGGTATAACAGCAGTATAGTTCTTTGTCACAATCATCACAACCAGAATTACAACTGAAATCCCACTAAATGCAAGTAAGAACAGTACCAAGGCTCAGAAACATGTCATGACAGTTAGAATTTGAAATGATTTCCCACTAAGTGCAAGTAAAACCGTAGCAAGGCTCAGAAACAGGTCATCACAGCCACAATTTGAACTGATTTCCCACTAAATGCAACTAAAAACAGTAGCAAGCCTCAGAAACTGGAAGTTACAGCCAGAATTTCAACTGAAATCCCACTAACAGCAAGTAAGAACAGTAGCAAGGCTTAGAAACAATTCATCACAGCCAGAATTCCAACTGAAATCTCACTAAATGCAAGTAAAAACAGTAGCAAGGCTCACAAACAAGTCATCACATCCAGAATTTCAAGTGAAATCCCACTAAATGCAAGTAAAAACAGTAGCAAGCCTCAGAAACTGGAAGTTACAGCCACAATATCAACTGAAATCCCACTAACAGCAAGTAAGAACAGTACCAAGGCTCAGAAACAATTCATCACAGCCAGAATTCCAACTGAAATCTCACTAAATGCAAGTAAAAACAGTAGCAAGGCTTACAAACAAGTCATCCCATCCAGAATTTCAAGTGGGATTACAGTAGCAAGCCTCAGAAACTGGAAGTTGCAGCCAGAATATCATCTGAAATCCCACTAACAACAAGTATGAACAGTAGCAAGGCTCAGAAACAATTCATCACAGCCAGAATTTCAAGTGAAATCTCACTAAATGCAAGTAAAACAGTAGCAAGGCTCAGAAACAAGTCATCAAACCCAGAAATTAAGCTCAAATCCCACTAAATGCAAATCAAAACAGTAGCAAGGCTATGTTCCTCATCTTTCTGTATAAGTCTGCCTAATGGCTTTACCATATCGTCCTACAATGCCAACACACCCTTACGTAAGTACAAATAATTCTAATATAGGAAACACAAATATTTCACTCAACCAGTGTTGTAAAGAAGTTAGTTAGGACCTTAGGTGCAGTTTGTTTCCCATCATATTTTGAAAGGAAAAAAAATTACGGTTTAAAATTTCTAAAATTCAAATTTTTACGTATTGAAAAATTAGGGTTTAAAATTTGGGCTGGCCGAAATTCACTTACCTCTTCTTCTTATTTGAAAATCAACAACTTTGGATGTACCTGAGTACCTTTTCTTCTTCTTCTGGAAACAATAAACATCGAAAACATAAAAAAACGAGTTAAAAATTGCACGAACGGCAAACCCTAAATCAAACGATAACAAGAGAGAGAGAGAGAGAGAGAGAGAGGACCTGGTTCGATCGACTTCTTCTTCGAAATTGCATTTTTCTGAAACCCTAAAATTTGAAAAACCCACTTCATAAATTGAGATCACGAATGACATACAGCGAGCGAAGAGAGAGAAGAGAGGTGAATACCTTCGAAATCGAAAAGATCTGGAGTGGTTTGGTTCGAATCGCCTGTGGTTTTTGAAATCGCCTCTCCCTCTTGTTCTCTCTAATTCGATCGTCAAAATGAGGGGGTCAAGATCCGGATGGGGGTTTAAACCCGGATCCTGACCCGGGTGTCTATTTTTACCCGGATTGAGACCCGCGTGTCACACCTCCAGATCTCAGTCGTTCACTCCTCTTAAGTGATCCAACGGCCCAGAGTCTTTTTCCCGCACAAAATTTGTGAGGACACCCTTATTAGATCCTTATTGTATATATATATATATATATATATATATATATATATATACCTCATCAGTTCTCACAAATGCTTGAATAGCAAAAGCACGTACGAGGACATTTCTGTATTTGTAGATATTACAATACTTCATGTATGGCCTAAAGTGAACGATACTACAAATTTCCAGGTAAATATCTAGGGAGTGTTTTATGTATAGGTAGCAATATAAGAGCATCACAGGCTTAACCAAAATCAAAAAGTTGGTAAGGTTAGCAATGTTTGTTAAAAAAAGTGCTCACATTGGACTAACCAAACTTAGCAACTAACCAAATTTTGTTACTTGGTGTTTGGTTCTTTTTACTTCTTTGCAATGGAAAATGATTGTGTGCGAACGTGCCACAGAGAGTTTCAATCTCCTCCCTCAGATTAACTTTGGAAAAACCAAACCTAATCAGACGATTGTGTTTTGTTGGTTCAATTACCTCAATTAAGAGGATTTTTCTTAATAAGTGAAGAAATGCAAACCAATAAACTTAGGAAATCAAAGAACAATAAATAAACAAGACACTTCGATTGATGAATCAAAGATAAACTTATTTCGAAATTGCCTCCAACTTCAAATACAGAGTAACAGAACTTCGAACAGGTGATTGTTACAAGAACAACCGTGATAGGGGTGATTGTTGCAATCGAGATAAATCCTAATCTAATTCCTAATCTACTTCCTAACCTACTTTGAACTGAGTCCGAAATCCTAAACTACTTCGAACTGGGTTCGAAATCCTAAACTACTTTGCCAATGAACAAACCAAGCATCAGTTTTTTGATAGCTGTTTGTTGAAGATTTGTCCGGGGCTTTCACTCTTCAATTTCTTCTATTTATAGACGTTGCTTGCAGTTTGAACTTCCCGCTCTATGAGTTTGAATTTGGATTGCTTTGAACTCTAACTTCCACTCTGAAAGTTGACAGCTGTTCCTCCTCCACGTATGAATTTGAATTCTTTCTTCTCCCAGAAGCTTTAAATCTGCACGTTTATTTACCAACTCAAATGATAACATGATAAGGGAATAACTGCCTTCCAAAAGTATTCCACGTGTTCTAACTGCCAATTGCCTTGTTTCGCAAGTTTACACGTGGGGCTTGTGTGCTCAGCAGTTAATATTATTGCTTCGAAGCCAATCTGTATTTTAATAATGGCTTGTAACTGCCAATAATCGTCTCTTTAAACTGAGAGGTAATACGACATCGTATTTAATCCACTTCATCTTACTAATCCAGTGTATCTCCATTGACGAGTAATTGTCAATGTTTGACACTTTTGATTACGTGTCAATTAGTTATTGGACTGGTTAATTTTATATGTAAACATACCCCCCACATTAACATCTTTGTTCAAGGGATTTGAACAAGTGTTAATGTGCCTTTTTGCCGCTTTGAATTCCTATAAACTTCCAAAGCAGAAGTTATTGGCAGTTCTAGTCACTTCCCAAGATGCAGTTATCATTAAATCTCTTCACTCTCGTGAGAGATTCATGGATAGTGGGCAGTTAATGCCCACGTTCACCATTTCGTCAGAATTTGAATCGTTTCAAACTAAAAATTTTGCTTATAAAAAAGACTTAACCATTGGTAAAAATCAATCACAAATTCTCTTTGTAAATCGACTTTCATCTTAATTCTACCATGGCTGATATTTCTAGTACCCAAGATGCCTTCGAAAACTTGGTTCTTAATGACCCAATCTCTGCTGATACTAGAAACATTGTCACGCCAATTGTTGGTGAGATTCGAAGGGATCGATCTTACATAGTGGCTCAAGTAGAAACTTCTGAGCCTACCGATCCATGGAATCCTCCAATTTCCCCTACTCACAATCCCTTTTTATGTGGTTTACCATCTGAAATAGTGGTGGTCAAAATGGATGATCCTGCTGGCTACAAAGATTGGAGCCACTATCGCTCATTAGCTATGAGTAGATATTTGTCCCCTTTCATCAAACAAGATCCTAACATAATGTTGCTTGATAGCCTCATTGCCACTTGTCTTACTCCTGGCTTCTTTAAAGTCCATGAGGATGAAAGGTCAGGTTTTGCTGGATATGGAGAACTTAAGCAGAAGGCAAGTTCTCAATTCATATATTGGTTGAATGAGGTTTGAAGGCCTCATTTCGAAGGAGATTTCGTTGATCCTGCCAATCTTTCTCTTCGAGACCTTCCTAAGAACATGGATTGGTTTCAAGAGTTAAAGAATATCAAGTTCGACCCTACTCCTTTTCATGCTAACCTCTCTTATTCTCTTTATCCGCATTATGATTCTATCAAAGCCAAAGAACTATTGGCTGCTTTTGCTTTTCTGGATATAGGTATTCTTGAAGAGGATGTACCTTATAAGAACTTTCTCTGGGCTTGCGAGACTCTCCAATGTAATATCCAAGCCAGCCCATTTCTTCATTCTTTCCTAAGTCAGCTTCCTCTACTTCGAATATGGATGAAGAATACTTCATCGCGACGTATAAAATCTAGGGCTTGGAACGTTTTCATTACACGTTCAAACTTTCAAACGCTTCGCTCTCCCTCCTCCATTCTCAAACCCTTACATTCATGGCTTCTGATAGTGAGTTGTTGAAGGGTACCCCCTCCTTTGTGCTTAGGAGTTTGGTTACCAGAGAGGTTCTGAAATCTAAGTCTGGTTCTGGTCCATTACAAAATCGTACTTTTATCGAACATCCAGCTGCGAGTAATACCCAAATTCTTGGACCGGCATTTTTGGAACTTCCTTTGGCATTTACAGCGTGTTATCCTGTCCTCGAAGGGAGTGACCTTGTAAAGGATAGACCTTTGGATTTCTCCCACTGGGCCAAGAAGAATTTTATCTGCTGGCCGAACTATGATAAAGAATGGGAAGGATGGTCTATCTGAATGGTTAAAGCTAAAGAGAGAGAGTTAGAAGATACTGGGTTGTCACATGCTATATCTTTGCTTCGAAATGCTATCTTGCAAAACCCTTCACTTATACATGCTGCCTTAGCATTCTGGGATCCATCATATAACTGCTTTAGATTTAACTGTGGCATGATGGCCCCCACAGTTTTAGATGTGTCTTTCCTCATTGTGCTTCCTCCATACGGCACTTACTTTGACATTGCCTCATACACGGAAGTTCCCTTTCTGAGTGAAATTGAGTACGTTGGAAAGAATGCTTCTTATAGCAAATTCCTAGATACTGAAAGGAAATATTCAGATGAAGTTTCTAACAGAGAATTATTTGCATATATTTGGTATACCTTATGCAAGATGATCTTTTGCCATGGTGGTAAGAAAATGGTACTCGAGTTCGCACCTCTGGCCTATGCTCTCTCACAAGGGGAATCCATTGATTTGGCTTCTTACTTCTTAGGCTATGTCTACAAGATAGGGTCTGATAATCATGCCAAACCACTTTATCAAAATTTAGGAGGTCCTCTTTGGTTTCTGCAAATATGGTTACTAGCTTACTTCCAAGACCACAAAGTTGCAGTAAGGTATCCTCTTAGTGTTCATGGAGATAAATTCGTCATGCTAGCTTTAACTCCCCTTACCTTAGTAGGGTATCTCCAATACTTTCACCAACTGAAGGAAGATAAAGAAGGAGATTTCTTACCTTTCCACAACTGGGATATAGGGCCAATGTGGATACAAAGACTTATGGCACAACGGGGTGGTTCTACCTATCATGAAGCATGGGCAAGTATTCTCCTTCCAAGGGAAATTATTATAGGGGCTTATGTGGGTGGTTGTAGACAAGCCCATGCTGAAATCTACTGCCCTGCTCAATTTGCTAGGCAGTTTGGATTGGTAAAAGCCATCCCTTGCCCTTACCCTGGTGAACTCAACATTGCCCTTTCTGCAAGAAACAAGATTGATAGAAATCATATTGCACGTCTCAATGCTGAATTTATGGAGTTAAGGATGCAGTTTCAACCATAGAGATTTTCAGTAGTTTATGAGCCCCCTCTTCCAACATTCTTTAGGTGGTGGCACAATGCTATAGAGTTATATCTCAGGACTGCACCTGTCAAAACTTTTGCCAGAGAAATTGGTATTGCTATCGAAGAAATGACTCATTCTGACTCGATATCAGATGATGGTTTTGGAGTAGACTCAAGAAATACATCTCAATCGAACCAACAAGAAAAAGAAACATCAGAAGTGCAGTCTTCTGCTTCAGTGCCTATTGCTTTGGATGTTAAACCTCTCAGGTTTGTGCCCTATATGGTAACTAGATCACAACAACAAAGCACTACTCACATTCCTTCTTCTCCGTCAGGTAATCTTTTGATGAGTTGTGTAATTGTCATAACTCCGAAGTCTTTTCTGCTTCTTACCTTTTGATCCAATTCACAGAATCTATCTTGAAGAAGAAGGCTATGAAGGAAAAAGAATCCACTACAACTTCTGTTTCTACAATTTCAAAGCCAGGTAGATCTTTTGTCTTTAAATACTCATGCTGATATTCGAATTTCCTCTTTGCCAAGAGTTTTCACTTCCTTTTGTTCTTTTGAACAGGTAGTAAAAGAAAGAATAATTTGGAGCAAAACCCAGAAGGGGTAAATCTTGGCGAGGCTCATGAGGTTTCGAAGAAAAGAAAGTATATTTTGGTTGAAGAACCAGAGGATGTCACAATAAGCCAGATTATAAAAGGTTAATTTTATAGTTTTTGCTTCATTATGCCTCTTTTATTCTCAAATTCATGTTTTCTCATCTTCAAGTAATATTCCTTTAGAGAAAACAACAACAACAACAACAAAGCCTGCTAGACCTTCGAAGGCTTTTTCAAAGTCTACTCAGCATATTCCTGTCGAAATTCAAAAGCCAGCTGGTCCATCTACCATTGAAGGTTCAAAACCTAGCATGATTGTAACACACGAAGCTACCCCTGCCACTAGGAAAAAACTTGCTGAGAGAGTCAAAGCTCTTAAATCCTACACACAAGCTACAGTGCAAGACATGTCTCCTCCTGTTATTAGCATTGTGGCAAGATCCTTTGCTACAGAAGGCTTTCGAAGCGATCCTCTTGAATTGCCAGCAATCGGGAGTTCTACTGTAAGGACCCCTACCTCTGAAGGTGATATTGGTCTTATAGAAGTGTTGCCAGGGGAGGTCCTCATTGGAACTTCTGTTCCCAAAGATAGTAGCAACTTACCCCCTGAGATTGTACCAAACACTCCAATTTTCTAAGCTACTGATCAACCAACAAAGGTGATTGAGGGGATTGCTTCTGATCAAATCCCAAGAGCTGATATCTCCACAGAACAAATCTCCTCAGGCCAAATCCCTCAATCTGAGGTATTGTGGTCCATCATGCTTAAACTTGTATCTATTACATATTATTTATAAGATTTAAGCCTAAAAACACTTAACATATTCCCCTTGACAAGAAATTGGTGCTCCTGTTAGCACCATTGTTGGTGATCCCCTCTCACTGGAGCAGTTTAAGCTGAAAGTGAGTGATTTCTGCAATAGAATCACCAATCCTAAGGCTCCAACCCCTTCTCCAGAATCTCCTATCATCCAACTCAAGGTTCAACAAAGTGCATCTACATCTGAGTTGGTCAAGCCTACTTTCTCACAGGAAGAGATTCAAGAGTTGAGGGAGATTCTCCAGCAATTCTCCAGATTGGATTTTGAAACTTTAGCTGAAGGAGATCTAAAAGTACATTTGGACATCTGCTATCAAGCTGCCTGGGTGTTAAAGCCTGCTTCTTCAGAGCTACATACACACCTTTTGGCTAAGGCTTCTGAATTCCAAATGAAGGCCCTTCAACTCTGTGAAGTTCAAGAAAGACATCTTCAAAGACAGAGTTGGAAAGCAGCTTTGGCAAATGCAGAAGATAAAGCTCAGAATGTAATCTCCTCCTATGATCGAGATGCTGCCAGGCTAAATCAGTTGAAAGAAGAAGAAGCTCGTCTTGAAGAAGCCTTGCTTGCAGTTAGAGGTGAGATTGCTCAAACCACTTCCCACATGCAGACTTATATGGGCAAGGCTTCTTCAACAGTCGAAACTATCAGAGAACTTAAGAATCAACTGCAAAGAACAACTGATCAAGGAGAATTCTATGAATTTGTTTGTAACAAGGGTGCTTCTGTATTGGTTAGCTTAGTAGACACCATTGTATAGTTTCTGAGTTAATCAATGAAATATTTTGTTACTCCAATCTCGTAACTGTTCTTAGAATGCTGATCTCATCCATTGAATTATGAGTTTCAATCAACAGAAAATTGTTTATTCTTATGGCTTACCTTGACCAACACAAGCAATGGGAGATGAACTACTTTACAGCTTTATCTTCTATTAAAGGACTCCCATATAGTTGGAACATAGACCTTTAGATGTCTCCCATTAATCTTTCTTCTATGGACATAACCATTTAAATCCTTTAAATGATATGCCCCTTTTTTAAGGACTCTATGAATTTGGAAAGGTCCCTCCCAATTTGGAGCCCATTTTCCAAGTCCTTGCTTTCTTTCTTTGATAGGCAGCACTACTTTCCATACTAAGTCTCCTATATCAAAGCTTCAAACAACCACTTTCTTGTTATAACTTCTGGCTATTCTTAATTTTTGCAGCAGAATCTGATTTAGAGCCTTAATTCTTTCTTCATCTATTTCTTCGAGCTCCATATACATTGCTTGGTGGTATGCTCTAGTATCTAATTCATTCTGAGAAGCAACTCTTTGTGATTTTACCACAATCTCCACTGGTAAAACAGCATCATGCCCATAAGTTAGAGCAAAAGGAGTAGTTCCAGTACTAGTTCTTTTAGTGGTTCAATATGCCCATAACACATTTAACAGCAAATTTGGCCATTCTTTTGGGTTCTTATCAACCATTCTTTGGATACCTCTTTTGATGATCTTGTTGGTTGATTCAGCTTGACCATTCGATTGAGCATAATAGGGTGTAGAATTAATCAAAGATACTCCATGAAAGGCTGCAAAAGCTTTCACTGCTCTACCTTCAAAAATGGATCCATTATCTACTGTTATAGTTTCTGGAGATCCAAACCTATAAATGATATTCTTAATGAATTCAATCACTTGCTCTTGACAGACACTCTCAAAGGCTTGAGCCTCCACCCATTTGGTGAAGTAATCAGTAGCAACTAGTATAAATTTATCCCCACCCCTAGATGGAGGGTAAATCATACCAATCATATCCATTGCCCAACCCCTAAATGGCCAAGGTTTGATTACATGCTGTAGTTCAGTAACTGGTAATCTTTTGAGAGGTCCTGTCTTTTGACAAGCCTGGCACCCCTTTGCATAATCAATACAGTCCTTGATGATAGTAGGCCAATAATATTCATACCTTCGAATCAACCATCTCATCTTGATTCCTGCTTGATGAGCTCCACAGATACCTTCATGAACTTCTGCCATAATCTTAAAAGCATCAACTTTGTTTAAGCACTTAAGCAATAATCCATCTGCTCCTCTCTTAAACAGCTCTCCATTATACATGATATAATTGACAGATCTCAGCCTTGTTGCTCTATCTGCTTTGCCGTCAGGTCTAGTTAAATAATCAATTAATGGCTGTCTCCAGTCATTCGAACTAGGAAAGGTAGTGATTTCACAAACTTCAAAATTTATGTTCCTGTCTTTAAGCATTGGCAAAGATTTTCTTAGAGTTAATTGACAAAATTCTCAACTATCATCAGGAATAAACTTGAATCCTGATGCTCTTTGAGCCACTGCATCAGCTTTTTCATTGAAGAACTTTGGAACATATATAAAAGAAATCATGTGAAAATGCCTAATCAATGACTTCACATATTCATAATAAGGTTTTAAACCAATATTATGACAACCAAATTCTCCATTCACCTGGTTTATAACCAACTGAGAATCTCCAAAGACCTCAACTATATCAATTTTCATAATAAGCAAGAGTTCTAGACCCAGAATTAAGGCTTCATATTCTGCTTGATTATTGGTGCACTCCCCTTCATTTATTAGAAAACCAAATTTGGTTTTAAACCTTAAGGAGTTTCCAAAATAACTCCAATTCCAGCCATTTGAGAAGTTTTCGAACCATCGAACCACATTTTCCATGGTTTAACTGTTACTGTATTAACATCTGCTATTTCAGGAGTTTCAATTTCATTTGGATGATCAGTCAAAAAATTAGCCAAAACTTGCCCTTTAACTGATTTCTGAGGAATGTACTCTAAACTGAATTCAATTAAAGATACAATCCATTTCCCAATTCTGTCACTGAGTACAGGTTGGGACAACATATACTTCATAACATCAGTCTGAGAAATTACATAGGTTACTCTAGGCATCATATAGTACCTGAGTTTCTTCGAAGCAAAGAACAAGGTTAAACATAATTTTTCTACTGCAGAATACCTACTTTCACAATCATTAAGAAACCTACTTAGATAATAGATAGCTTGTTCCTTCCCTTCTTCATTGTCTGGAGCCAATAAAACTCCTATTGAGTCATGGTTTGCTGCCAAATATAGTTTGACAGGCTCTCCCTTTCTAGGTGGAGCAAGAACTGGTGGATTAATTAAGTACTTCTTGATGGCCTTGAAAGCATCATCATGCTCCTTTGTCCATTCGAAGTCCTCTCCATCCTTCAATTTCAATAAAGAAGAAAAGACTTTAGTTTTCCCTGCAGTATTAGATATAAATCTTCGAAGAAAATTCAATTGACCAAGAAATTTTTGTAGTTCTTTCTTGTTTGAGAGAGTTTTTGCTTCAATAATAGGTTTAGCTTTATTTTTATCAACTTGAATACCTTTGCTATGGACTAGATATCCCAAGAAATTCTCTGCCATTACTCCAAAGGCACATTTGACAGGATTTAACTTCAGTTGATAATGCTTCATCTTTGAAAAAGCCACTTTCAAATGCTCCACATGATCATCAATAGATCCTGATTTGACAATTATGTCATCTATGTAGCATTCTAGAAAACCCCCTATTATTTCATGAAAGATAGCATTCATAGCTCTTTGATAAGTAGCACCAACATTCTTAAGCCCAAAGGGCATCTTGACCCACTCAAAAGTCCCAAGATTGCCAGGGGCTCTAAATGCAGTTTTATGAACATCTTCCTCAGCTATACAAATTTGATTATATCCTGAATGTCCATCCATAATAGACATGATTTTGTGGCCTGTAGAACTATCCACAAGCATGTCTACCACAGGCATTGGTACTCATCTTTAGGAGTTGCAGTGTTTAAGTTTCTAAAATCAATGCACACCCTAATTTTTCCATTTTTCTTGACAACAGGGACAATATTTGATAGCCACTCTACATATCTTGTTGTTCTAATAAAATCAGCATTTAAAAGATTTTGAACTTCCTTTTTAACCAATAAAATGGTTTCAGGAGACATTTTTCTTAAAAGTTGTTTGAAAGGTTTGCAATTAGGTTTGATAGGTAGTCTGTGCTCAACCAAATTTCTACTCAAACATGTTAACTCTTTGTAACTCCAAGCAAAGCATTCTTTGTTCTCTTTAAGTACTGTGATCAATTTGGCCTTCGAAGCAGCATCAAGCCCCTTGTTGATTTGCACAGTGTTTGGAACAACTCCTTCTCCCAATTCCACCTCTTCCACAGGATCTTGGGATTCAACATGACCTATAAAGGCCTCCTCGAGTTCAACTGGCTTCAACCCCCAGTCAGATTTCTCAACCAATAATTCCTCCCAATCACTTGTTTCTTGTAATTTCTGCTCTATTTCTAGAGTCATAAATTTAACTAAAGCCAAAGAGTTGGCCTCTTCGAACTCCTGTCTTGGACTCACATCCAAGCGACCTGCGTCACCGTGGATTGTCTGATTCATAATCAACTGCTTGTTTGAGTTTAGATTTCAGCTCTGCCAATTCTCCCATTTCCAACACATTGGATGGAGGGGTGGCAGTTTGTGCAATTTCACTCAGAGAGATGATTTCAGGCTTATACATTTCTGCCTCTACACAATTTGTTGAAGTGCTAAAGGGATGTGGGTCTGCTTTCACTTCTTCAACCCCCACTTCTTTCCCATTTTCATACTTCACAATCATCAGGGCTTGATGCATTGAAGATGGAATGCAGCCATTGACATGTATCCAATCCCTACCAAGTAAAGCATTATACTTACTTGTAAAAGTATCCACCACAAAAAAGGCTGTATCAGTTTCTACTTGGCCAACTTCCAGGCGTATAGAAATAATTCCTTTGGGGTTTTTACTCTCACCAGTGAAACCAGCGATGGATATGCTTGTTGAGATCAATCGAACCTTTTCTTTTCCCATTTTATTCAAAGTCCTAGAAGGCAAAATGTTCACCGTTGCACCATTATCAACCAAAATTCTGTTTAACAAAATTCCATCAAAGAATGCAGATATGTATAATGGTTTCAAATGGTGCCTCATATCATTCGAAGGTGATTTGAAAGGATAAGAAAGATCAGCACAATCTAAATCAACAATCAAAGGATACTTAGAATCATTTTCTAATTCTGGAATGAAAATTACTTTCTCTTTGAAGGTTACTTCTGGTTCTTCTGTTGTATTCACCATAATCATGAAATCCTCCTCCTCTTCTTCCTTTTGAATCTTGGAAATTAAAGCTCCCCAACTATCATTCCAACCATTATCATATGTGAGATTATATTCCTCATCACTTGATACATCAATAACCTCCATAGGAGTAACTGTTGGTTGTAATGCTCTTCTTGGTTAGTGAACAATCACGGTCCAAAAGGTCCAAAGTTAACAAATGAAGGAATTACCATGTTAATCTGGACTTCAGGTAGAGTCCCGAACTGAATGGTACTTTTTTCCTGCATTGGTAGTCCTGATCCCACTTCTGATGTGTTCATTTTCTCAGAGAACTCTGCTATAGAAGTTTCCATAGGGGAGAATGTTCCAACAGGAGACGAATTTGTTTCCCCACCTTCCTCCTGTTCCACTATCATGGCTTCTAACAAGCCAGATTGATAGCTTGCCAAGGAATTTGGAGAAGTTGGATTATCTTGAGGTACTTCACTGTCCATCCTCGTAGCCAAGTTTTCCAGAGTTTCTCTTTTTGATTGAGAAAACCCCCCTTCGAAAAGATTCTTCAGAATCTTCTCTTCGAAGTCTATCAAACCTTGGGTTGAATTTATCACCCCCATTAGGATTCTCCTTGGAAGCATATTCCTCCATTTAGAAACTGGTATACCTCCTTTGTAATTTCCTTTTCTGTGTTCTTGTCAACATAGGAATCATTTGAGTTACCTTGGTCTTTGGATCTCTGACCACTACCCATTGACCAGTAGGAGCACTTGGAGGTTTAACCATTTTGTTCCCAATTTTAGAAGAAGTTCTACAATCTTGGAAGAGTTCAGGTTTAATTTTTTTTAGAAACCAATCAGGAACTCCTTTCACCAAGGTAAATTGTTTCTCTTCTCCTCCATTTCTTTGGCCTATCGGGGCCTTCACAGTGTTAACCTTCTTCGAAGGAGGATAATCCCTTTTCGAAGCTGGTGGGACTGGACTAGAAGGCATATTTCTCTTTGAAACAGACCAAGGCCTTTCATTTCTTCCATGATTTGGATTGATCCAAGGCTTTCTTTCATTATTTTGATCCAAAGCTTTTCTTTCCATCCTCTTTGGAAAGAAATCAACCCCCTGCCTATCCAAATCCTTGAAGATCAAATAGTTGGCCCTGCATTCCATGCATAAACACTCCAAAAAGGATGCCTCGAGCATGGGAAGATTAGACTGCTTAAAACCTTTGCTAAAAGAACTTCCTGGTGAAGTGTTTTGACGGTAGGTCTTCCTATCATCATTTCGAAGTTGGCCAACTTTTGGCTTTCCTTTACCAAACTGCACTGAATTCATTTCCACTTGCACCTGCTTGTTTTGCCACATTTCCTTGACAGTTTTAGCCAGAGATGTTGGCAAATTAGTGTTGGCAGTGACTTCTTCAATTTTTGGAAATGGATCAGTATCAATTCCCATAGCCTTTTTTGGAAACATGATTCTTCCTTTCTTGATCTGCTCTTGAATCCTATCACGGAAAACATTACAATTTTTAGTGGAATGAGTCCATGAAGCATGCCATTTGCAATAACTTTTCCCTTTTGTTTCTTCCAAAGTTGGAAGTTTAATATTTTCAGGGAGTTGGATAAACTTTTTCTTCAAAAGATAATCAAAAATTTTATTTGCCTTTGAAACATCAAATGAGTATACTTTACTAACTGTTTTCTTGTTGTTCCTTGGTGCTATGGAGGAATCCTTTCGAACTAGACATTCACACTCACAAGGCTCATGATCAACAATTTCAGCAGCATCAATCTCATAAATGGGTTCTTTATAATAGGTTGAGTAAGAAGAGTTATTTCTATCAACATCCTCTTCTAACAAAGACTCATACCTTGATGCTTTGTAAGTTAAATCAACCAAATCCCTAAGAGTTATTCATTCGCTGTGCCATATTTTTAATCTCTTGTTCCATTTGCTTCCTTTATTTCCAAGACTTTCCTCATAGTCTTGGGTTTCTCTTGCATAAGACTTTGATGATTTTCTTCAATCCTTGTTCGCGGGGAGTCTTAATGCGCCCCTTACGTTTCTCTGGCTTCTTCCTTGTCGAACGCCTTTGTATGTGCGTCTTTTGCATTGCTTTCTTCGTAGCATTATAGGCGCGGACGGCTTTTGATCTCTTTCGTCACCTTCACATGGTGTGTTTCGTTTCAATCCACATTGTTGATCTTTTTCAGATTTTCGTTTCCCACAGACGGCGCCAATTGTAGAGGGGAAAAATCTGGGTATACATCTTCCACGCTCTATGAGATCAACAATGCGCACCCTTCGCCGAAACCCTAGCTCTGCAAGACAATAAACGGTGAGAAGCACCCACGCCTCTCGTCGGCGGTGGGCCCTCCGATGCTTAAGTCAGTATCACGTACTAAAATAAGCCAAAGCACACAAAAACATGTAAATCATTAATTCTGCAGTACCTTTTATCATAAATTTGAGCGTCTTATTTATAGACTCTGGTCATTGTACTCCCCTAGGCCTCTCGTGCCAGAGATTTCCTTATTGCATTGGGAGACCTTTCCAATTAGGACTTATCCCTCATAGGTCAACAGAGTTTCCTTATACAAGACCTCGCATCGTTTTAGGACTTAATTCCATGTTGGACTCTTCGTCCCATTATGGAATCTCCATCCCGCTCCCTTTAAACTCGGGGTTCGTCCTTTATCACGTAAAGGATCTCTCTAGAACCTTCCAGATAGCCATGCCAAGCTATCCTGCAGGGGGATCTAAGCGCAGAGCTACAAACCGCATGCAAAGAAAGCCTTCATTTCTTGGGTACGTAAAGTGCTTGAGCTACCAATAGCTCGGCACTTATTACAACTACATCCTTTCGTGATGTTACAGTTCGGCCCAGCTATACACATGGCCCTATCAGCTCGGTATTGCCTTAGGGACCCTTCCCGTGGTACCGCCGAAATACTATACCCTCACGTGGTATTAACGTCGTGCACGTGACGTTGTATTGCTCGGGAAAATACCCCTCACAGGTTGGATGTTCCCCTAAAGGTACCTTGGAATTAACAGGTGGTTCCCAAGTGACATTTCTAGGCATGTGATCTTCAGGAATCCTCTGATAAGGATCATCAAAAGGCCTAGTTTGCTTGAAACCTCCCTGCTGTAAAGGTTCATAAAGGTAGTTCGAATGTATCCTTCCCATCTCTGGTATTCCAGAATACTTAGGAATCCCAATCTCTGGATTAGGCCTTATCGCACTAGTCCTGTCCTTTTCATTAAAATGATTTCTAGGAGTATACATATACTCATCAAATCCGTAATCATAATTCCTGAAGTACTTTTCCTCATTTACACCATCAAAGTTTGGTTCGAATGGGATATTAGTGTTTTGCTTGAACACTTTTTTAGGCTTAGGTGTTTGATAATCATGATTTTTTGCAGGCTCATACCAAGATTCTGGTATATCCTCTATATTTATAGGTTCTTTTCAAGGCCTTGACCTGAATTTGCTTGTGCTAGCCTCTCCTTTACCCTTCTCAAATGAAGGCAAAGGATCACCTCTAAGCCCTGATTGTTCTTCCAAATTTTGTAATATCAGCCTTTGGGTCTGAGCCAATTCTTTAAATGTAGCAATCATTTCAATAAACTGGCTAGATGACATATTCCCTCCAACTTCTGGATTCTTTGGGTCATCAATTTGCACAGTTTTATTATTCCTAGTATTCATTCGAGAAGTCTGGCCAATTCCCATATTTAAGTCTTGACCAGCACAAGTCTCTGGTCCTATTTGAAGGCCTTCGACTTGTTCATTCTCTTTAGAATTAACATTGTTCTCATCTTCTGGCGTTTGCCCAACCTGAGAATCATCCACTTGCTTCCTAAGTTTTGGAGCCATCTAACACTTTCTGGTGTCCCACCAGGCGTGCCAAAAAAGATTTGTTTGGTTCTTTTTACTTCTTTGCAATGGAAAATGATTATGTGCGAGCGTGCCAGAGAGAGTTTCAATCTCCTCCCTCAGATTAACTTTGGAAAAACTAAACCTAATCAGACGATTGTGTTTTGTTGGTTCAATTACCTCAATTAAGAGGATTTTTCTTAATAAGTGAAGAAATGCAAACCAATAAACTTAGGAAATCAAAGAACAATAAAGAAACAAGACACTTCGATTGATGAATCAAAGATAAACTTACTTGAAATTGCCTCCAACTTCAAATCTGAATAATGAGCTTGAGCGGTGATTGTTCAAAGAACAACCGAGATAGGGGTGATTGTTGCAAGAACAATCGAGATAAATCATAATCTAATTCCTAATCTACTTCCTAACCTACTTGACCGAGTCCAAAATCCTAAAACTACTTTGAACCCGGTTTGAAATCCTAAACTACTTTCTTGGAATGAACAAACCAAAGATCGGGTTTTTGAAAGTTGTTTGTTGAAGATTTGTCCGGCTTTTCACTCTTCAATTTCTTCTATATATAGGCGTTAACTTTGCAGTTTGAACTTCCCAGCCGGTATGAGTTTGAATCTGGATTCTTTGAACTCTAACTTCCACTCGAAAGTTGGCGGTATTCCTCCCCATTATGAATTTGAATTATTTCTTCTCCCAGAAGCTTTAAATCTGCACGTTTATTTACCAACTCAAATGATAACATGTTAAGGGAATAACTGTCTTCCAAAAGTATTCCACATGTTCTAACCTATCCAATGCCTTGTTTATGCAGTTTTACATGGAGGCTTGTGTCTTTCGGCCGCTTAATATTATTCTTGAAGCCAATCAGATTTTAATAATGACTTGTAACTGCCAATAATCGTCTCTTTAAACTGAGAGGTAATACGACATCGTATTTAATCCACTTCATCTTACTAATCCAGTGTATCTCCATTGACGAGTAATTGTCAACGTTTGACACTTTTGATTACGTGTTAATTAGTTATTGGACTGGTTAATTTTATATGTAAACACTTGGATAACCAAAACTAACAACCTTTTGCCAATAACCAAATCTAATGGACCTCACATCTACCCAATCAAATACACCCACTATTATACAAAATGACAAAAACCTTCTCTCTCCTCTCTCCTCTCTCCTCTCCTCTCTCAACAATGTTTTCAAAAGTTTAATTTAAAAAACTGTTTTTCTTTTTCAAAAGTGTAATTTAAAAAACTGTTTTTTTTCAAAAGTTTATTTTAAAAAACTGCTTTTTTTTCAAAAGTTTATTTTAAAAAACTATTTTTTTCAAAAGTTCATTTTAAAAAACTGTTTTTTTTTTCAAAAGTTCCTATTAAAAACTGTTTTTTTTTTCAAAAGTTCATTTTAAAAACTGTTTTTTTCAAAAGTTTATTTTTTAAAACTGTTTTTTTTTCAAAATTTATTTTTAAAAACTGTTTTTTTTTTTAACTGTTTTGTACTTAAAGAATATACAAAATATTTTTGAAAAAAAATTTTCAAAACTATCTTTTGTAGTTTAAAAAAATGATGTGGCAAGTTTTGTTTATCATTTGAATAAGTGATAGAAGGTGTCCATTGTTTATCACCAACGTGAGACTTGACATTTCTAACTTTAGTAACCTCTAAATGGATAACCAAAAGCTTATGTGGCAACTTTGATTATCCAATTTTAGTTAGGCCATTGTGGATGCTCTAACATAGAAAACAATGAACACTATCTCTCACCTTGATTTGGATTAGCTGCCATAAGACGACCAACGACTCTTCCTTTCCTTCCACGCTCTTTCACAATAAGACAGGACGAAATGCCAAATCTAAGCACAACCTATTCAGTTGGCGCAAATATTTCTCAAAGAATAATAGCAGGATTAGCGAGTGCAAACCAAATGCTGAACACAATCAATAAAAGATGTCACAAAATGTGGTCTGGGTTACTAAAGGTGCACAAATAAATGCTAATAAATCACTAACGCTGAACACAATCAACCGATTCAATTGGCGCAAATATTTATCATTAACGTATAAATCACATAGTAAAACTCAAAGGGTAGTCAAAAGTGGCCCAGCAATAGTCGTGAAAAGGAAGAAATGAACATCAATTACACAAAGTTACAGGATCACCCATCCTCACCCAAAATTTTACCCATATTGAGATAAAAATTTAGGTAAAAAACTTAATTTGGGTATGTCATCTTCATTATTAAACCATTTCTTTATCCAATTCTTGTGTTTTCTACGTTTTCTCTTCAAAAGAAAAGCGATAGGATTAGGCGTACATAAATTTAAATGTATAAATCAGTTGGTTTGGAACTATTTTAGGTCTCACACGAATGATCGAGCCATTCATGTTCTTTAAAATAATGTTTACTTGTACCCCGTAAAAAGCCAGCTAAATCTGATACCGCTAAATGCTCAATCAATTTATCCATTTTTTTTATTATGAACTAAAAACTGGATAAACGGATAGAGTATTTACTGATATTCGATTGAACTAATTTTTTCAAAGATTACAAGTAAACATTATTTTAAAGAACATGAACAGCTCTGGTCATGTGTGTGAAACCCGGAGTGGGCAAAAAAAAAAAGCACATTTTATGAACAGAAATTCTGTACCCAATATGTTTTCCAAGAAAAATGGGCTAAAATGACACAATTATAAATAGGGGAGTGATATTGACACTCACATTTTTTCTATTGACACTCATTTTTTTTGTCTTTACTGGAGGTTCTTCCTTAATAATTTGGATCTTGCTAATGTGTGTCTAAGGGCATCCACAGTGAGCTCCCTAAAAATAGCTCCTAAGTTGACTTCTACAGTGTATACATAAGCCTAATTGGGGTCTATTTGACACTTCTAGAGTTTGCTAAATATAGAGAGCATACGTGCATCCAATGGACTAACAAGAAAATTTTCTATTTTGTAAAGAAAGTAATCAAAAAAGTGTGAGCCCCATAAAAAAGATTAAAAAGGCTTAGAACTCACTTGGAGCTAGCTATAAGGCTAGTTAGATTTAGCTAATGGTTTAGAAATCATGCTTAAAAGCCACCATTGAGAGCTTGTATTGGAAGTCCATTGAAGACCATAATTAATCAAATAACTTGTTAAATGTTAGGAGTCTCATCTAAAAGTCATTTTAAAAGTCCATTATAAAAGCCCTAACCGGCACACAATAAACACATGCACACAAAAAAAAAACACACACACACTTCAATGCATATTTTACACTTTTCAATATGCTGGTCAAATTGGAAGAGATGCGCACCGAGAGAAGAAAATACTAAAAAAGAAGAAAGTGGTTCGTAATTCGTAATTCTGGGTAGCAGTCAAATTCGTAATCCTGGAATTCTCCCACTGTATGCAGACGAAACCTTGGGCCAATCTGCCCGCCTTATCCTAACCAACCTTTCAGTCCGCCAATCTTCCCTCTGAGAAAAACCCTCCTCTCAAACTTGCATCCAAGAACACAGACAGATAACAGCAATGCTGACTCCCAATCTCTCCGCTTCTACTACTACATTTTCACCCTTCTTATCTTCTCCTTCTTCTGTAACTTCAATCACTTCTTCTGCTACAACTTCTTGTGCATCAACCCTGGTTAGATGCAGGACTAAAACCCTGACTACAGCCCTTGCGACATCATCAAGAACTAACCTTTTTCGGGTGCACGCATCGTCAATGATCGAGAAGGAGACACCGGAGACTCAGCGACCCCTCACTTTCCTCCGTGAATCCGATGGCCAGCTTCGGGGCTCCGATTCGAGTACTAGTAATTCGGTTCGGGCCCGGTTCGAGAAGATGATAAGGGAGGCGCAGGACACCGTTTGCGCCGCCATCGAGGCGGTGGACGGAGGAGGGAAGTTCAAGGAGGATGTTTGGTCGAGGCCGGGTGGGGGTGGAGGGATCAGTAGGGTTTTGCAAGACGGTGCCGTTTGGGAAAAGGCTGGGGTGAATGTGTCTGTGGTTTATGGAGTCATGCCTCCTGAAGCTTATAGGGCTGCCAAGCCTGCCGGTTCGGAGGAGAAACTGGGCCCTGTTCCGTTTTTCGCTGCTGGGATCAGCTCGGTAATTTCCTCCATTCCATAACTTGTCATCTCTAATTTTATACTGACTCAAATTTCAGTTTCTAGAAAATTTTCAATTGGGTGGTTCCTTTGATTTAAGGCAGTGTGTTTTGGTTGAAGAGTAACATCAAGTGTGTGATGTTGAATAGTAAGTTCCTCCGTTGCATAACTGTGAACTGTGGTGATTCATCTATAATTTTCTTAAATAGTTTAGTAAATACAAGAAGTGATAGTTATTAGAATAGTTGCCTCTTACTACGAGGTGAGGGTCCAATCCCCAGCATGAAATGTGATTTAATGATACATTGTGATTAAGCCATGACTCAGTTTAATTCACACACATACTAATGTTTGAAAACTAAGAAAGGGAACACAAGTTTAGGCTTTCAGACCATCGAATTGAGATGACTTTGACACAATATGCATTCTATAAGATAGTAGTAGATGTGCCTAAGGTTTTTTGTTTTCTGTTCTTCAATCTTTATCAAATGGGAGAATAGTAACAAATAATTACAACTTATTTAATCCATAAACATTTCGAAAAGGCTTTTTGTACTCAAATCACACATGGTTTCAAACATTTAACTTGATAACTTCAAATTATTCCTTTTGCAAGTAAAACATGCTGATAAATTGAATTGATTTGTAGGTGCATTGAACCAAGTTGTGTGATTTGTATCTCCAATATTGTGATTATACTATGGTTTGTGCTTGCAGTGATTCAACTCAATGTTACAAATTGATAGCTCGGTGTATCGACAGTAGTTGAGCAATATGTGTCATGATTGTTGATCAATAAACCTCCTACATCCTCAACATTTAAAGTGTGGCATCTTTTTTAAATAATCTATAATTTTTGTTTTTCGCCATGTTGGTACGTAAGATGAGCGCTTTTAAATGCTGTTTCTTGTCACGATTGAGAAAACAAATGAAGTTCTCTACCAGAGATAAGAGTAGCACATTGGTCATGTTGTTAGACCGTGCAATTGTCCATGAGTTGTATTGTCAAAAACTTGAAATGATATGACGAGTGCCTATTGGCTTGTGCATCAGCATTGCAGCTTGACTGACTGAGGTTATATGTAACTTGTGTTGTATGTCTTGCATGTCATTTTGGCCACTTTACTCCCAATATCTTGTTGAGTAGATTCAGACTAGGCTGATATATAAACACTTACGTGGATAAAAAGTTGACTCTGGGTAGTTTAGCTTTTGCCGAACAGGAATACAATGTGTATCAACTATTTTATCCTTGTGCCTATGTGATTGTTATTTAACCCTTTTAGTATATCTCCCCTTTTGTTTTTCAGGTATTACATCCAAAGAATCCTTTTGCCCCGACATTACATTTTAATTATCGGTACTTTGAGACTGATGCTCCAAAAGGTATTCATGTATTTAATTCTTGCAAATTTATGTTGCTTTGTTTGTTCATTTGCTTTTGTTTCCCCTGACCTAAATGGATGCATGGTGCTATACTATTGACCGTTGACATTAAATGTTGAGCCCTGAACACATGAAGTTTCACATGAGGCTTTTGAAGAGTTGTACATTTTCTATAGGGTTGTACTTGTTGATCTTTCACAGTTTTTATTAGGTTTAGTATTTCGTAGTTGGTCAAATTTCCGTTGTTTCTAGACCCTGAATCATACTCCCAAATCAATTTAGGAGAGCCTTCCATTATTTGGATAGAGAAGTATTTCTTCTATTCTATCGAGAGTTGAGTTTTCTAGAGCTTGTGTGCTCTGTTATAAAAATCATTTGATTCATCATCCATGATACATACATGATGTTGTTTGATTACCAATCAATTCATTTGCGTCTTGGGGTGAATTGATAAAAGCAAGAATCAGATACAAATCGCCTAATTGGCGATGGGGATCGCACACTTGTTTCAGTACTCCAATCTACAGATTGATCCATATGTTTTACATAAAAATAATTGTTTAGGAGGCATCCTTTGATAAGTTTTAAAAAGCAGTGTGATTTGTACTATTGGGCATGTGAGATGAACACAAAATGATGAGAATTTAGTTCTTCGCGGACTCTCAAGGCTTGATCTTCAGCGGAAAATACGTATATAAAGTGGTATAAACCAAGAGGTGGTAGCATTGGGAAGTGGAGACTTATGGTGGAGATCATTTGGTCGTCTGTTCACTCATATGTTCGTAATAAATTGTAAAATTTAGTTTCTTGCCGTTTGAATGAAGAATTGAAGAAATTTGGGGTTTTAGTTGTTGGATGATAGCTTTAGCTTGATATACTTTATTCATTTGTTCCCCATTTGCATTATGCTTCTTCCCTTTCCAATTCTTTCGCTTTATGTAAGGTTTTTGCATTTCCTCTATCAAGACAGAGTTGTATGTTATAGATGGTGTTAGATGATAGGTTGATATACACTGGTGCCCCCTTCTTCTAATAGCTTAATGCTTTGGGGACAATTTTGTAACTTTTTTGTGTCCTAACTTTTTCTTCTACATGAAATTGGTCTCTTTCCAATAGGGTAGATGGACTAGTGTTCTAAGAATTGAATCCTGTGTCGGGGGTTTTAGGAAAGAAGGCAGCCTCATGGACATCAGGAAATTAGGTCCTTGGAAGGTTTCTAGCAAGGTGACTGACACTGCTTATCAATTGCAGCTGCCAGTGCAGTTGGATATCTTTGATATGAACACCTTATGATAACATTCATTGTAATCGGTTTTTCAGATTTAGATTTATAAAATCTACATTAGAGCCTAAGCCCGATCCTTTTCTACTCAAATCCTCGTTTTCTAGAAAATTAGTAATTTAGGGTTTAGGGATTTACTTCCCTCTATCCAATAGTTGATTTTGAGTTGCGTTTTTTCATGGCTTTAAGCTGAGAACTGGCTACCCCCTTTATAATTACGTAATCTTTGCTTTCAAAAACTGTCAGAGTTAGTGGAGACGCCATACATTCAGTATAAACCAATACATCAACACAGTAATGTAATTTTTTGTAATTCACCCAATGTAGGCTGGCCAATTGACAATCCTCCGGCTGTGCCATTGAAAATTCGGATGCATGTCTATGTTTTTTGTCATTTTGTGCTTTGCAAGGTAAACCCTATGAGATGCATAATGGTAATTATTCATTTGCAATGATTGCAGATACTCCAGGAGCGCCAAGACAATGGTGGTTTGGTGGAGGTACTGATCTGACACCTGCATACATCTTTGAGGAGGATGTGAAGCACTTTCATTCGGTACTCTAAGAACGCATCAAAATCTTGAATTCTGTTTTTATGCATTAAAGCTAAGGGTCTTCGTAGAAGATTCCCATTTTCAGATGGCAATGCAGCTTTCTCACTAGTTACTGATTAACAAAACCCCAATAGTAAACTTAGAAGTTCAAGGCGTTAGACTCTCTTTCTGAGACTTTTTTCAAGTTAGTCTGTGGCCTGTGGAGGAAGAAGGTAAAAGTATGGGTGCAACCTATGAAGCACAGTTACGCTGAAAAACTGGCCTTATGCTCACCGGGTGCGTACCAAAGATGGGTATGGCTCTGGTACGGCAAAATATGTACCGGGTATGGCGAAAACAAACCAGGTATTTTTGTTTGTTTTGGTACGACATGGGTACGTGAAATACTTGGTTGGATACATTGTGAGCTATGTTACTTGGACTCGGGTATGGGTGTCGGGTGCGGGTACGTATCTAGGTGTCGGGTTCAACTATTTCTCATTTCAAGGATACGGGGACACGGCAAAATATTCAAATTTGTTTCTATTTTTTGTGTATTTTCTTATGTAAAATTGTGCTTTAAGGTTCTATAGCGCATTTCATGGATAATAAGGGAGGTTTATGCATACTTCCATGATAAACTCAAATTACAATTAGATTTTCTATAGAAGTATCTTACTAAACTTATCGGACACATATCCCACACCCTTATCCGAGTGTCGAGTGTCCGACACGGGTACTTTACACTGTCACGAGAGTCCGCGTAACATAGATTGTGAGAGGGAGGGAGGGAGTAAATCTATGTCACCAGAGGAGAGAACAATCGGCTGAGAAAAGAGTGAACAACTTAACCCTAATCTGATGAATGCAGCGTTGTTTTTTTTTATATGGTCAGCCAAATTACAATTTTAGGACCCTATATTTTTGTTTATTACTTTTAGCCCCCTTATCTTGCCTTTGTTGGTAAAATGTGCTATAGTTATTATATAAATAATGAAGCATACTGCAATTATAGAAAAATACTTGGTATAAAAAAGAAATTTGCCCTACCCGTACCCTACTTTTTTTGGTTTTTGCTGTACCCTGTACCCGTACCCATACTCCATTGGTTGCAACTAGAGTTGTTTCTTATGTTCTCAAGCTGTTGTCTCCATTCATAACTGACACAAGTATTTGCCAACATTGATTTCCGTCACTTTGCACTCGAATAGCTTTGCCAACATATTTTTCTTTTGTTCTTTGCTAGTGCATGAAGAACTTTGGTGCCCTATGAGAATTGATCAAAACAAACTGAAGGGACCGCTTTATGTTGTCCTTTTTTTGTAGGTGCAAAAAGGAGCTTGTGACAAATTTGACTCTAGCTTCTATCCTCGGTTCAAGAAATGGTGTGATGATTACTTCTACATCAAGGTATGTTCTTAATAAATGTCTTTTGTGATCCAGTGCTTCAGCTGTATTAATTCAAACATATTCCATTTTTCCATGCAGAGAAAAAACTTACTAGAGAGGGCTTGCATGTGACTTGGATACCCCAAGTTCTACTTCAATGCTTGAACCTTTCGTTGTGTGTTATTTAGATTGGGTTCTTAAACAAGAGAACTCCTTGTCGATAATTCCAACTCGTTAGATTGACTTAAGTAACCATCATCCCAGGGATGGATCTGTACAGGGGCATGTGCCCCCACTCAACTTCAGGAAATTTCAGAGATTTTTTAAATAAAATTAAAAAATAAAAGTGGAAGAAAGAATAGAAAAGTAGAAGAGAAAAGGAAGAGGTACAGAGCTTGATTTTCTGGCTATGGAGCTGGAGTTCACTCCATCGCCGTCAGTCAAAGACCTCGAGTTTTCGGGCGATGGAGCTGCGGCTTCAGCTCCTCTTGTTTTGACTGAGAAGAAGGGTTCAGAGATGGGTAATGAAGAGATCACGTGTATGGTGATAAGAAGAGTTACGCGTCAGGAGTGGGTTACCCAGATGAATTTTATCACCTGCAGCCTGCAAAAGTTACCTAGATGAGCTAGACAAATTGTCCCACACCTCGAGAGGAGCTTATGAAGTAAAGTTGTGCTTATGCTTTGAAACATCGGTGTCCCACTAACTAGTTTTTTTTCAAAAATTAGTTTTTTTCAAAAATCAAATCTCTGGTCATTCTCTCACAATACATCACATAAAAAGGTGTGAACACAAAAATCAAACACTCCCGAAGCACACAAGGTGAAAACTAGTTTTATGTTATTGCACCTATTGTATAATCCAGATTGTGCCACCTCATTGGTAATTGTAACATTTTTTAGTTTTTTGTAACTTTTCAACTATATGATTTGTAACATTTTCTATGATTGTAACATTTTGGTGTGTCTCGCAACTTTTTTATTAAAAAAAAAAATCATAACTTTTATAAAAAAATCGTAACTTTTGTAAGGGTGTGTATACACGCCCAAATAGTGCCTTTTCCATTTGTGTTTAAGCTTAGGAGAATTTAGTGCCCCTGCTATACAGAATTCCTAGATCCGTCCCTGCATCATCCTCTATTAAATTAATCTTTCTAATTTACCCTTCTTTTATATCGTATGTCTATACCCAATTAGATGTAGGATCATTTTTTAATGCAAACCAATCTGATTTCTGAAGAGTGGTTGATGGGATTGTGTTTCAACCTACTTGGGAAATGATTTTAAGAATTGAAGAAAGATTTGCAAGGATTTTTAGGTCTTGAAATTCCATTTTTTAATTGTCCATATTTTCTGTAAACTTGATCACGTTGAAATTGTATCATAATCAGTTTGACCATTAACATCTTGATGACAACACAATTTATTAGTATGAAACATACAATACATCCTCAGAGTCGTCTATTTTATCTAATGTTTTAAGTAATCGTAAATATAGTTTATCTTGATAATGTATAACACCGACGTTGAGAAATCAGCTATGGTACATGTGAGTACTGCTACGTACCTTACCAATGATAAATAAATGGTATATGAATAACCTGTACGGGATTGGTACCTTTTGTAGAGGTGTTCTTCAAATTGTTTGCCTGTATGTGCATTGTTTGTAGGTTGGAGTAAGTTCTGCTCTTCTCAAAAGAAGAAAAAAAATATGATTAGGTTCTCCCAGGCAGGAGACAGAAGTAAAATACACAATCACGAATTTCATTTACCCTGACTATGAATGTATCTTAAAGTGTAGATGGTGTTTTTAGCAGCGCTTTCACGAGGAGTCTGTCTTTTATCATATCCAACTTTTACTAGTTTTTGAGTTGTGAGCGATGGGAATTAGGTAGGTGATATGAGAATAACAGTTTCTCCTGTAGTGGAGAAAGGATGTCTTAAATTTGTTGTATGGCTAATGTTGACACTTTATTGTGCTTGACAGAGACTTGAAATTAAGGTATTCAGAGTTGAAACCATATTTTAGCTTTATGCTGTTTGTTTACCTTGTATGCAGCACCGGGGTGAGAGACGAGGGCTTGGAGGAATATTTTTTGATGATCTTAATAACTATGACCAGGAGATGCTGCTTTCTTTTGCCACTGGTAATTGCTTGAAATAGTTTTCTGGTGTTTGCTTGTGGTTTTAGAAGAAATTTCTCGTTTGGTGAACTGGTTGTATTTTAAGATGCGTCTTTGAGGATGCCTGACAAACACCCTCTTAAAGGCTACTTTTTTGTCACATGGATCTGCCATTCTGAGCAGTATGCCTTCGTTGACCCATGGCAATACCTTTGTGGGTGTGGGATATGTACCAGACACAAACCCTGGACACGGGTTTCAATGCATTTATCTCCTGCCAGCTATGTTGGCTATTGTAGCACGCATTTGGTATTTCTCTTTGGCTTGGGCAATTATGGCATGCATTAAGAGTTGTAATGTACTATTTTTTGGGGCTGGAGTCAAGGAAGGAAAGTTCAACAAGGCTCATGCGCTGACTACTGAGTACTTATTAAAGAGTATGGACTTTGGAACCTTAAAACTTACCCATGTTTTTGGTACACATATTTCATAAAAGTAGATATTCTAGGAGAATTTTCAACACTTGTTCTTATGAAAATATATCTCTAAATCATTGCTTAGTGTATCCCTTTACCCGTTTCCAAATTTGGAGGCCTATGTGTGTATTGTCCATTTATAATTTTGACTTGTCCATAAACCAACACCGATGCTTTCACCCTAGTCTATGTATCATAGGTTGCTACTTGATTTTCCTGATTATGGAAAAGCCTTCCTGTTATTTACTTGCTTTTTTTGCGGGTGATCTCTGCAGAATGTGCAGACTCTGTGGTTCCTGCATACATACCCATAATAGAGAAGAGAAAAGATTTGCCTTTTACAGATCAGCACAAGGCATGGCAGCAATTACGAAGAGGGCGCTATGTAGAATTTAATTTGGTATCAACATTCAAAACTAGCTCTGCAAATCCCCTTATGTATACATTTTAAAACATTGTAACGTGGGTTGCTTTTCCTTCTTTTTTTTTCCTTGTTTTTGAAAAGGTCTATGATCGGGGTACAACATTTGGCCTCAAGACTGGTGGTCGAATTGAGAGTATTCTTGTTTCTCTTCCGCTAAGTGCACGGTGGGAGTATGACCATGTAAGCTTTATTATTCGACGATGTTTGGTTAACATGTGAATATTTTAACTCCAGCTGTGACAAAAAGATGAAATTTATTGTGGGCTTCTGATGAAAAGGATTTCCTTATACCTGTTTGTGTGCAGCAACCAGAAGAGGGTAGTGAAGAATGGAAGCTTCTGGATGCTTGCATCAATCCGAGGGAATGGGTCTAGTGATTTAGCGATTTTGCAGAAGAATTTCCTTCCATCGTGTTGTATTTCTTTTTCCCTCCCTTGTGTAGTGTTCATTATGGACCATTTTGTAACATTTTTTCATCCGAGGCAATGTATTTATAGGTGACAGAGCATAGCAGCTCAGTTCTGGGCTCTTGGAGATGGGGTGCTTGACCACTTCTTGCTGAATTTGGAGATTGAAACTGATGCTAAATTCCTAGTGCAGCTTGGGCAAAGTGTAAGACAATCTCTGTGATCATCAAATATAATTTAATCTCATCTTCAACAAAAAAAAAAAAAACTGAGATTGTATGTTCATAATGGTTAGGCTTGGGTGGTAATGCTATGATAACTTGCGTTTCTTTAAGCAAATAAGTAGGGCTGCACAACGGTTGGGTTTCTCGGATTCTGATGACTTTGACCGAACACTGAGTCGGTTCTGACCGAAAATTGATCGGGTTGCGCCGGGTCGGATTGTCGGTTACCCGGGTTGATGTGTGTGTGTGAGAGAGAGAGAGAGCACAGATCTATCCAGATTGAGGTGGAAAAAAAATCCAAATCCAAATCAAAATTTCCATCTTTGTACTGCAAATCTTAATGGGAGAAACAGATATAAAAATACACATATAAAGTTAGAAACAAAATCAAATTTTAGGAATTTCAATCTGTAGGTTGTCGAAATTATTCTTTTCCGATCGAGTAAAACCCAAACAGACTTCCAGAAGAACAGAAAAACAGATCGTCCATTTTTTAAACTGCAAATCTCAGTGGGTAGCAATCCAAAAATACACATAGAAACAAAATCAGAAATTTCTATAAGAAAATCATCCACTCATTAGAGAGAGAGAGTGAGTGATCGATCCAGCCTCCATAGAGCGAAGGGGAGTCTGCCCGCCGCCACCACCTCATGGTCAAATCCAAAGGCGGAGAGAGTCAGAGAACGCTTTCAAAGGGGGTCGTCGTTTTTAGAAGCGGAGTGAAAGTAGTGGAGGACGAGAGAGAGGGAGATGAGACCAGGAGTGAGACTAGAGAGAGAAGGTTTTTCAGATCTAAAACTTCTAGAGTATGCCCGAAGTTCTGAAAAGAAGAGGGGTATGTTTTATAGTATTTCTAATTCGGACAGGTCGGGTCCGACCGAATCAATTTTATCCAACCCCCAACCCGACTGAATAATTGAAATTTCCAGAGAAATAAACCCGAACCCGACCGTTTAACCTTCTCGGGCGGGTCCAATGTGTGTTTTTCCAGGTCGGTTTGGGTCAGGTGGTTGGGTTGCGGATCAAGTGAACAGCCCTACAAATAAGTGTACGTAGCTCCTGGTTATTGAAAGCGGCAAATGTAACTGCTAATGAGGGACTTGTAGTGGGTTGTGCACCCAAGTTTCTTCCACTCTTATAACTCAGATTGCTTGAGCTATCATAACTTCAGTAATATGAGCTCAATTAAAGCCGGAAGGCAAGAGTTTATAGAGCAGATTTCGAACCCAAAACTTTAGTCTTGGATCTAATCAGGATGCAAATAGCAAAACACGAATCAGCCATATTATCCATTTGGATAATCAATGTGTGTTTTGAACTCTAGAACGCCCACGTAACTTATGGTCAGACTTCGGAGGTTGGCCCACCAATATATCGTTGACCTATCAATCTTGGCTGGAACAAATGGGAATAATTGTCAAACGAGAGGTATGATTTGGAGAAACTTTAAATCAAATTGGAATAATTGTCGAACGAGAGGTATGATTCCGTATGGAATAAATGGGGCCACATCCATAATACTAAATTCAAAGCCTTGGCTGCAACTAGGAAAAATGATGTGGAAGCAATTCAATTAAACTTACATTTCACCATTTTGTAAACGAAATTAACATTCCAACCTGTTACTATTCAAATATTGTTTCTGCGCTCCCCCTGCCAATCCACAAGGAAACGACGAAAGTTGGAGCTCTCGATGTCAGAAAACTAAAAGTACAAACAAGTACTACACTTTAACAGAGAAGAACTGGTCTATGGCCGTGAAAGAACTTCGGTAAGGGTACTCTGAAGTGATGCAACTGAATCTACCGCAGACTTTATGAGCCAACTGATCCCCACTTTAACACGGTGTTCATCTGTTGGCAATCTGGCCAAATATGCTATTTTCCTTGCTGTATAACAATCATGGTAGCATGAGTAATCAGAATGCGATGAGACCAAAAACTGTCACTGATGAAAGGGATGGTGAATTTTACCAGTATGACCTACAGGGCCCTCCAAGGTCAGCCCCTCAATGAAACTTGGTGTAACAGCAGCATCGAATCTCCCAAGAGTCATCATCTCACCTAAATTCTGGAATCTAGAGTTTAAGTTGACGTGTTACACACGTTAGTTTAAAAGCCTAATATGTAACCAAATCTGTTTGTTTCTTGGAACAAAAGGCAAATAGTACAAACAAGTACTGCACCAAGGGCTTTCTGCAGCACCTTATAGATGCAAACATTATAGAACCACTGATCTGCCTTGTTTTCAGCAGTACATTAAATACACCCACCAGACAAACACACACACACACTTACACAGAGAGGGAAGCTTAATATTGCAGTACCAAAGTTCATAGCCGCAGTATTAGGTCTCAGGCTGCTAGATGATATTTTTGCTGGCAGGGAGGGAGTCTCCAGCCGTGAACATCCTCACTCCCCAATATTTTAAGTTCCGACTTGAACACAAAAGACCAACCAAAAAACCCTACTCAAGCACGTACATGGTCTAATGGTAAGTAGGATAAAAAAAAAATAGCGAGAGCCTTGAACTTGAGTCTGCCCATTGTGAGAATGCAACCTAAGCCGTTCGGGTGTTCTTTGGCAGATATATGATACTAGAAATAAATAAATATATATATAAAAGACTGACTCCTCTGACAAATAAATTACACTAAAGTTCCACATGTGAAGGGGAAAAAGAAAGAAAGGGAAAAGATTGGAAAGGCACAAAAAAAATTGAAATTGAAATTGAAAATGAAAATGATACAAACTCATCTTTGGAAAAAAAAGTGTTTAGTTCCAAACCTAAATGGCAGCAAAGGTCGGTTGTTGATTGCAGCCCAAAGGTTCCAACCAGCAAAATCTGCTTGCTGAAAAGCTACCTGGGAAAATAATGAGAATATGCATCAGTATTACCATACCTTCTACTTGTTAGTGATAAATAATTTATCAGCAATGAATCAGGCATCACCAAATAAGTTTTCCGACATCAATTGATAAAATGCACCTCCTATAATATCAGCAGGACGATTTATTACTGTACCTGTGCTGTGGGTGGAAGTCGTCTTCCACTGGAATCCCTTAATGCAGAAGAGTCACCAATTGCAAATATGCGTGGATGGCCCTTGACACGAAGAGTTTCATCCGTCTCTGCTTGTCCCTGTTCAATTAGAGGAAGCCAATTGCGTTCTATTTGAGGGAGTAGAGGTTTAGACCCAACTGTCCACAACACTAGATCCGCATCCAGTGTTTGAATTTGTAAGCCTACTTCAAAAGGGAACAGCTCCAGAACAAGTCTGTCAGGATCTTGAGCTGCCACTGAGTTGTTAATTGTTTGAGCATCACTGTCCAAAGTTCTAAATTCGCTAGCTCTTGTTATAGAGCGCACAGAATAACCCAATGAAAGTTGAATCCTCCTGGATGAAAGAACCTGAAAGAAGACATAAGAGTGCTGTAATTTTGGAATACGAATGTCACTTGCAAGAATTGACATCAAACATACAAAGTAGATGCTGATGACAATAGCATTTTGTTAACAAGACGTGGGTGGATATTCAAAACATAATTATGAACCTGTGTGAGGAAAAATTAAAGCTTTACAAAAGTGGGCTATATCCATCTAGGACACTGCTTTAATTTATGCAGCCAAGGACATCAACAGAAACTTGATGTTTCATGGTAGATTGCAAAGCGAGAAGTGATTAGCGATGGATGCATTAGTGATCTAAATATCCAATTTGCTAGGTGGTATATGACGACAATGCACAAAAACTGAAAGATTGCACAATCATGAACTTTAACTGCTGGAGTACCACTCTACAATACATCATACTGAAAAAGATACCTGAGACGGTATACCCAAATTAAGATGTGATCCGACACAATATGTCAAGGTAATACAGCTCAAAACTAATGAGCAAGCCAGACATGCTCAACATAGCTTTTCTGGACTGATTCTTTGCAGCTCTTCCCATTGCCTTATTCCTATGTCCGAAATTACGAATTATGCCTGTTGAGCTCCTTATATCTCGCCCCAAAATACAGCTGAACAACCTAGAGATTCATTTAAATCACAACAATGTAAACTCACTCCTAGAACAAATTCTAATAGGTTGGCTAACATGCGATGCTGATCTTCTACCCTTTTTTCTAATGAAAATATGGCCACACACTCACACAGAGAGGTCATAAAGAACATATGAAAAACGGAGAGAGGGCACAGTGTGCTCTCCAAGCCTGATCACAATCGAAAGGAGAGAGAAAAAGGGAGGAAACTAACTGATGGAGCAATGCTAGGCTAAACCCACTTAAACAAAAGAAGGAAACAGGAACATGGAAATGACAGCATTGATATAATTGAGGGATTACTAGAATGATAAGCGCTCTTAAAACAACCACTCAATTCCTCCATCGCTGAATTCTAACTCATTTTCTTGCACAAGCCTTCATGGAGCCCCTATCAAATCCAAAAAAGTCAAGATATTCAACTCAAATACCAATCAACAAAGCCTTGTTGATTCGCCCCACTATCAAGAGCCTAACACATCATGCTTTCTAGTTTTCAAGCAAAAAAAAAAAAAAACAATAAAAAGGAAGCCTCAGATGAACACCAAAACTTACTTTAAACAGGTAAAAAAGCAAGAACTTATTTGAAAAGCAAAAAAGTTGCTTTTTTACAAGCAGTTCTTTTTATTCCGAATGCATGCATTTGGGTGGGACTTGACCAGAGTCAAGGTTGGTTGCTGAGGAACAGATAGTGTCTGTAATGAACCCAAGGGGCTGAGGACAACTAAGGAGAGAGAGAGAGAGAGAGAGAGAGAGAGAGAGAGAGAGAGAGAGATGGGAAATTCTATTCACCCCTCTTTTTTCTCAATACCCCCACCTTTGCCTTTTACAATTATACCCATAAATGAAATTACATTAGAGGGGATTCCAATGAAAGAGACTCGCTCTCGCCCTCTCATTACACCAACTCATCATTGATCATACACTATCTTATACTCCTCTAAAAACAACCTATCCTATCCAAAACCTAGATATCCATCACAACCCCATTGCCACAACTACCAAAATGTGAACCTAAAATGTAATATTAACTTCCCACTCTGCGGGATTTACTCTAACCCAATTTCTTGGGTTAGGAGCTCATACTCACAACTACCCACGACAAAGAGTAACCATGGGAGAATGAAGATGTGGGCCGCATGAATCAATTATGAATTTTGTAGGATCAGATGTGGCTAATCGAGAGATAGCTAAAATAATTGGCATTGATTTGTTCTTATTGAAATGTAACAAGTTTTGTGCTCATGACGCATCTATGTCATGATTGTGAGCAAACAATAACTACATCATTCATAGTTGATAATGGCAGTGGTAGAAATACAATACAATGAGATCATGAACCAAACTAAAACTTACATATTCCTAAGTATGAACAATTCTCATGTTGGGATTAATAAGTACGAACAAACGTACAAAGTTCAGATTCATAATTCTACATAAAATCAAATCATATTGTTCAGGATTACAGAATCGGACGAAACCTTCCATGTATGCCAGGATCTATAAAAAGTATATGCACATGTAAGAGCGCACAGGAGGTGGGGAGCGGGGGCAACAGTGTCATGTAACATTGATGAACGTCCACAGTAACAAGATTTCTTACTTTCAAGGCAGCTTCTCTGTTGCCAGGCGGGGCAGCAGGCAAAATTGTCTTATCCCTACCAATTGCGTGTACAACTCCTTTATCTTTCAGCCTCTCTGATACTGTTGCAGCTAACTCAACTCCAGCATAACCACACCCCACAACAGCCACAACGATTGGAGAGTCCTTTCCAAAGTACTTCCGCTCCAATGCTCTTAACCGCTCTTCTACAGTCTGCACCAAAAAGAATGCCAAGGTGTGAAAAGAAGTTCATACGGATGCTTATCCTAATTAGCCGAAGTTAAAGTTCATTAGTAGTTTCTACACGGTCAATACTCACACGTGCATCCTCCAGGGTGGAGAACGGCAATGCCAATTCCGCTGCACCAGGTACAAGATCAACTTTACCTGCAGCACCCAAAGCAAGTACCAACCTGCCTGCCCAGGTTCCAAAATGTAAAATCAGCCAACTATTGAAGTGCATGTGTAAACAAGATAGTCACCCAGATGCAAATAAATAGTTCAGAAATCATAAAGAAGTATTGTTTAACTTTTCATTGCGGCGAATCCAACAGAGGAGATTAATAACTGATGGTACTCACTCCTCAAAACAAAAATTAATAGGATGAATGCAATTGAAAAATTATACCAGTCATATTCAACAATAAGCCCACTCTCAAGATGTACGGTTCCTCCACAGCCAGATCTCGTAGATGCATTCATTCCTTCATAATCACAGGTATTTAACAACTTCACCCTGTCTTGGAAAAATTGCACACTAGTACTGCCAAGCAAATCAGAGAAACGTGGAGCTATTTCCCAGACATCAACTTCTGCATTGAAAGAGATGCGAAATTCATAATGTCAAATGTGTAATCACTAATCAGGTATATTATCTTACCTCCAATTAAAGACATACCTCCAGATAAAAGCTCATATAACATTGGCTTGAACACGAAGCGGTCAGACTGGTCAAAAAGAAGTATCTGATCCCAGTTCAAATGAAGATTAAATTAGCAGTTGAGTGAACAAAAGAATTGTAGCTACTGTTTCTCGCATCAAAATGACCAATCTGTTTGTGTCTTTGAAGAAGGCTTACAAAGGATTTTCATCTCCCCACCTTTATCTTTCCTTTTATGAAATACAGGTTAGGTGGCCTGCAGTAATCCCGATACAAGTTGTATGTAACATCATGGTTTGAAGCATATACTTTAGGTAACGTTAGTTTCCCTCTTTCAAAATGATCTCAAAGGAAGTCATCAGATAGCAAGAGATCAAGTAGCAGCACCCAAATATAAATTTAAACTAATTCAAAAGTAGAGTCCAATTATCAAGACAGGTTCCAATCATCTTCTGCAATTAACACTGCTTGGAGGTAGGGGTGGGAATTTTTGACATGGCATGAGAACACGGCCCGAACTCGACACAAAGTTAGCAGGTTAGGGTCAGCTATTTCTGACATGAAATAAAAATATGACACGACATGATAACATGAAAAGTTAAATAGGTCAGGTTAGGGAGAATTCAGACACTAACATGAGATAACACGACACGACACGAAAATTTATGGAAGGACACAATAACACGACGCGAAGTTAGCAAGTTAGGGTCGGCACGACATGAACACGATGCCCACCCCTGCTTGAAGGGAGACCTTGAATACTGCCGGTAAACTTTAAATTGCAAGAGGAATCCAACCACAAACATTCATGAGTACATTCTTTGCGTCCCAACCTTCCTGAGTTCACTAAGGGTCACAAATCAAGATTATATCAAAAAATTCTAAACATATGTGATGTCCTCGTATCCGAATACATTAACATGGGTGAAACAGAAAAGTGCACGTTTACTGAAATTTATTTCATAAACATCGGGGAATACCTTCACCTCACTAACTGTCCTTCAACAACATTGGCCAACTACTTATACAAATTCAAAGCTTGAGAGAGGTCAGGTTGATTTATCAATTTCTAAGGTGCCCAGCATGTTCGTAAGAAAGGTCAGCGTATTTTCCTGTTTCTAATGACCAAATCCAAAAAAGTAGCAACCCACGCTAAGCTTTGTTTTCTGCACGAAAAGTTTGGTTCCCACATGGCACACCTCATGGTTTGCACAAGCACCCACCAAGCGTTGAGACTTTCGTATATAAGGTCAAATGCCTTGTAACTTTGGTTGTAAGTCCGCAAGTGATGGGAGACTCAAAGTTTCAGTTTGTCTTTGTATAACAAAGAATGGATCTTGATTGACTCGAGTGTGGAATAGCTTGAGGAGAGAAGTTGCCATTTCCTTGTGGCATCTTTTTGTAGTTTACTACATATGCATGCACGTGAAGTTCAATGGAAAGGAGATTCGAGAATAAGGGTGATAAAGGTCATATTACACATTAAGACAAATTGGGCACCAAACCAGATACCATCTGCGTTCCTATACAGTAAACAATAGGTGCATCATGACGCTATAGAGGCGGGGAACGCCGGACATTGTCAAACTGGTGCCAAACTGCCAAAATCTCAACCTGGAGAATTTATCTGAGAACTTATTTTGCATCTAAAAGTGCGATAACTGGGGCAAGGGTACAAAATCTAAGCCCCCTCATCCAGCAAACAAATTGAGCCAATGATAAGAAAAATACTAACTTGTTGGAGTTGACCAAATACAAAAACAACAAACAATGAACCAAAATATAGCATATAGCTTACCTGAGGTTTCTTGTCATGAGGCCACTCAAGGGATTCTAGCCTTAAAGCAGTATATAGACCTCCAAATCCACCGCCTAGTATGCATACCCTTGGCTTCTGTAAAGCAAAAAATTCCAATTAATTAAAACATATTACCATTTAGATTACTAAGTCTGTAGGCTACATAAATCCTGCAAAACATTCCCCAAAAAAAAAAAAAAAAAAAAAAACCTTATTGGAGAATAAGTTCTGACCTACTTCAATCAAGGCAGTAGATGAGAGAGAGAGAGCTGCTATCGAGAACATGGAGACGGAATTATGTTATCAGAAAGGCAGTGAAGATTATGAAGGTCAGCCATATTTGGAGGTAGTGGAAGAGATCCTTGTGCATACATGTAGCACCCTTTTATGCAATGGCGGAACCGCAGAACCATGGGGCCAGCTCAGCCATGCACATCAACACACACTTACAAAAACCTTTTATTCGAAAGCTCTCATTTTCAAACTGACCAATCATGCTTGGACCCTGTAGACCATAGCAAAACCATGTAGCTACACGTGTTAGGAGTGACATGTCCTTCCAAGGGTCACATCTCTTGGTCAAATCCTCTTTCTCTGTCTCTAAGGACTATGTCAACAGGCTGAGCCCGTGGTTAAAAAACGGGCCACGACCACTATAGTGGTGAGACTACACGTCCAATGTGTAATGGCAACAACTGTTTCCACTTTTTACACTGTGGTGACCTAAGTCACACAACCTGTGCGCGTGAGCAGGTGCAAGAAGGGGAGCGCAAGAGCAGCAATATTCAAAAGAACTGTAAGGCAGATATCTCAGAGCATTCTATATATGTGTTAAGTTATAGGGGTTTATTTGTCATGTATTTAGTTCCTAGGGGTAGTTTAGTCCTAGTACTTTTGTCTATACACATATTACTGTAAAGAGAAGTTTTACCACCTGATGAGAAAATACGTTTGACACTCTCTCTCTCTCTGTCTCTGTGGAATTTCACAATATGCATACATATTTTTCATCCATAATTTTCTGAACATTTATGCAATCCTTCATAAAATTTGTGTAAGAAATAAGAATATCGTAATTTAAATATTTGATCATGAAAGAATTTGTACCTTCTGTTATTCCTAACATGTTAGAATACAAGAGAGAACAAAATTAAGGAAAATGATTTGATAGAAACCTTTGATTATGAACGTGCATCTACGTGTAGGTAATGACTAGATTTGTGCTTGTATAATATAACAAGAAGGAAAAATAAAATGGATAAACAGATTTGCATTGGGAATGATTTTGTTGAGCCAAACAAAACGATGATGGGACTTGAGCTGGCTGACAATAGTGTATTGCATTAATGACTACGAAATGCTCGACAGTTTTGCAAAGCTAGGGCATAAAATGTGTTACTCAATCATGGGTTCACTGCCCTATATCCGTCTACACCATTGACAAGCTCACGAATCGAGAAGAAGCAATTCATGAATTACTGATGAACTTGTACCAAAACTGCCGATCTGTTGATCAGCTCGCAGCTTGTTAGCCAAATACCACAAAACATGTGACTAAGGTTGTGACTCATAAATTGTATGTATGTAACAAATTGAGGAAATCTATCATCTGATTTTACTTTGTTCAGAAAACAAGTAACTTGTTATATTTTATGATTTATTTTGGTTCTGTAACATTGGTACGTTGGTAACATGAAATTTTGAAGAACATATATGATTCTTACAATGAGTGCATAGGTGATTTTTCGTGAAGTAATGAGACAAAGGAAAAAACACACTACGGCTCTGGTCAATGCTACCGTCGCGCTACAGCTTTACTCCCCACAAAAGACTACATCACCACCATCATTACTGTTATGGCGTAACCCCAACTGCTTTTAAAACCTTGGTTGAGCCACACAAAGCTCCTCAACTATAGTCTCTAAGCCACACATGATATGGTGAACCCAATCAGAGCTCATAGGCTCCATTAGTCGCCTAATTTGGCGCAGCAACGTCAAGAAGCACTTCTGAGACTCAAGCAAATAAATTGGAGAGGCCGCTCAATGGAGGCTGCCTACACAAGTATAAGCCAACTTAGTGTACAGGCTGGAGGGGGGTGCACTAAGCCAAAAGAAGCACCTTAATCTTGAAGATGACAAGTGTAGTGAACAGAGCGCTTGGTTAGATAGCCACTTGACTTAATCCAACGGGGGACGGGGGATGTAGGCCTAACCAAGAATGGGGAGAATTTTCCCTTTAGACAACTACAAGTGATCCATCATCTGCACGAAGGGTGGCGAGAACGACCTGATAAATAACTTGTCGTTTTATCCTCAGGCTCAAGCAATGTTAAGGGATCATGAGCAATATCTTAGTTTGTGAGGCTTGACCTTGAATGGAGCATCATCTATGGTCCACTTGCCACCTAAAGAGAGTGACATGTTGCAACATACTTTTAGAGACGCCATGCGAACAGGATGTGATGGTGTCACATGGCAAAGCTGGGCCACATCTAAAGCTTGCATTTAAAGTTTAGAACATACTATGTGTCATACTCTAAATGTTTGAAACTTACCAAAAAAAAGACTTTTATTAAGATGCTGAGGAAACTCCAGCACTTTTCGCACTAAATGGTATTTAAAATTGTTATAAATCTCACTGTAAGCAACTATTTCAAGAAATTTTTTTTTACCTCTCCCCGCGACTACAGAACTTTCACTACACCATATAAGGGGACACCACACTGATGAAAAACAAACAGCTATTAGAACACACAATACACCATCCAGATTCGAGAGTGTTCTGTCCATCTTAACTGTAAGTCTGTAACACTGTAAAGGAGGAGACAGGGTGTAGACAGCAATATAACTAACAACAACAATAACATAACCCATTTAGTCCCCAATAATTGAGGGTATGGGCGGTGGATGGATAGGAGACAGACCTAACCTTTGGCAATAAATGCACAAAATGGATGTTCCCAGAATACCATTGAAACAGATGGATTGGAGACAGACCTAACCTTTGACAATAAATGCACAAATTGGCTGCTCACAGAATACCACTGAAACAGTGGTCCCCCTATACCGTCACGTTTGCTGCGGAATCATGCCCTCAAATCAAAGCCAAAAGGCATCACAGAGGACAGACCCAAGAATCATTTTGACAAGGTATATCAGGCAGTCATGAATGTGTACTTTCATTCCTCCGAATATCGTTCCGAGTCGGCAGAATTGAAGATAAAATAAGATGCCACAAGTGATTAATTCAAGAAAGACACCCAACGCCGATCAACACAAAGAAAACGAGAGAACAAACAGATACATCATATATCTCAAGGATGAATTGGCATCGCTACAAGTTCAACATGCGTTCAATAATGAGGAATGTGACTTTCTAAATAACTCTCTATAAAGACAATTTCACTATCACAAAACGCACACTGATCATGTTTCCTTCCAAATAAAACCCAGTAAGAAAGCCATGTTACACATTGTAAGGTTTATCTGCTGCAAGTGTGTACAGCACTTAACACAGACAGCCGCAAATTATGAAATGACCTACATTACCATACTTTTTCAGTGAAAGAACACGCAGATATAGTTGAATTAAACCTTATCATCAGGCCACACATAAGTCCTGCGTGCTCTTTCGTCTTCAGACACTTCCACCACGCCCCCATTCCTCCCTGTAGCCGCAGAAGCAACGATTGGCGATCCCCTCCTTCGAATTGCTTCAAACAAAAACGAATTGGTTCCAAATTTAGTTCCGGAGCCCGGAAAAAATAGCTTGCCCAATTGCCTAGCACCTCCTGAACATAACAAACAAAACCCACATGTATAACTCTATGTAACAAACAAGCAAACAAACAAAACCTAAATTTGTTTTCGTACGTCCACTATGAAGTCGGTTGAATTCACAGGAACTGCATTGATATATGTAGGGTGTGAAGGAGAGAACTCACGATTGAAAGGTGTTAGTGTTGCCGAGGCAGGCGTAGCGTGTACCACCATTATAGAGAGCGAAACAGCACCCACAACCTCTCTCTCTCCCTCTCCGTGTGTCTCCGATTAGGTTTTATGGACAATGACGACGAAGCAGCGCCAGAGCCTGTGCTTTGATGTGGATGTAGTGCTTCCACGCTGTTTCCTGAGAGTTGGGCTCGGAGGAACTTCTCATTCCAGTGGCATTTCCGTAGAACTAAGAGCAGAATTGATCGGCTCAAGTTTTGAGATATCACATGGATTACGGACCTATTAGAGAGAATTGAATAGTTAAGGAGATAAAAGTGCAATTTCAGAATTAGAAAGAAACAATTGTTTTTTTGTCTTTTTATTTTTTTCAGAGAAATATTCATTTCATTAATGATCTCAAATTACACGAGAGGGCCCTAACTACCAAATACAAGACACGAGCACAAACCACTACGGGTATACAGGCTCTAGATTATCGTACTACATGAAGCAAAACCAACACTATGTGTTGGCATAGAGTCTACCTAAGATTCAGCAGAAAAGCAACCCAAAACGGTAGCCCAGCTCACCCCATTGACAATAAGAACAGTTGAGATCTACAAGCCACCAAAACCACCGGAAAAACTGGAAAAACCAGTCCGAAAAACTAAAATAAAACCTAATTTATCTAAATCAACAAATCAAAACCCAATACAACAAAGCTACCCAAAGCAGCCCTAACTAAGTTGAGCCAAGTCGGACTGAGTTGTACTGGGTGAAGGATCATTTGACTATTGTCCACCACCGCAACCCATTAGATCTGGGGAAACCAGACCGGTTTTAAGAGCCGAGCGAAAGCTGCCGGCAAAAACCCCATGCTCTAGCTCCTCTTTATTGCTCCACCGCCAACTGTCGTGCCAGCCCACCTGTAGTCACCTCCACCACGCCAAAACATAACCAAGTGCGCCAGATCAACACCACCGACAGACGATAGCCAGAGGATCGGACCACATTAATCCAAGGATCGACAGCAGCGAAGAAATCTAGAAGAGGCTGCGAGAACAGGGGAGGGGGGAAAGGAGAGGCAGGGGATAGTAAGGGCATGGGGAGGAGAGTGATAAGCCCAAAATATTGACATGTAGCAATCCCCATATCGCATATTGTTAGTTTTTTTTTGGTGCTCAATTAGATACTCCAATTGCTATGTTTCTAATTATTCACTTTAAATTCTTAATTTGCAGAAAAACAATGATTGTAACAAAAATATTCCAGTCGTTGATCAATGAAGACAACATGAAGTCAAAGTTTATACTTGGAGAACTTTACACGATGATGATCAAATCAATCAAGAATTGGGACGAAGTTTATAACGGAAGAGAAAAGCACCCACACCCAATCTAATCTTATGAGAGGGAAATTTGGACCATGAAACTTATATAGATTTGCACGGGAAGAACAAAAGGAAATTGGGTGTTGTAAGTAATTGGGTTGACTAGGAATACAAGGCAAGATATTTAACACAAAAATAATTCTCTTCTTAGTTAGGTAATTTTGCAAATCCTGCCATGCCAAATAATGGGAGTTTTAGGCAATAATGGATTCTCCTTTCCTAAGGAGACTTTGAACATAGTTTATATAAATTAAGGGGTTCGGCCAGAAGATGATGGAATTAGACTCCGGCTGCGGCGACGCGGCTTAGGTGAAGGCGGGAGGAAAAATAAAGGAGCAAAAGAAATTTGTAATTCGATCCAAAAAAAAAAAAGTTTGTAAGATTTTTATTATTATGGATATGGATTCTAGTCTTTTGATCAATGTATTGTTATCTATGAGTGGCTAGACTTTTTTACTAGGGTTGAGGATGAAGCCCATTAACGACTAGTATCTATTTATTCGTGAGAATTGATTTGACCCAAATATGTGGTTTGATTTTGATTAAATTGTTTTTACTCCAAATATTTTGTTAGAGATAAATTCTGGATATGAGTTCAATCATGTTTTTCTCAAGATTTAGAATTGTCTTTCTTGTTGAATGCTAATTTTTAATTGTTAACTATAAAACTGGATATTTGTTGTGATTTGTTAAAAGCAGATACAATTAATGATTTGGTTTTATACTTGCGAGCGGAGGGGAACATACATTAGACTCTTTAACAAACTTTCACGATGATATTTTCCTTGGTAATAGAATTAGCTTTCAAATTATCATGAAGAAATTTTAAGTCAATTTTCATGAGTATTATGTCGATACAAGTTAATGGGTGCAGATTCTAAAACCTTAGCATTTCTCCTTTGATTAAAAAGTAACTCTAATTTGTCTTCGATAGTTAATTTATTGTTTACTTATTTTTACCGCCTGTTTCAATTTAAGTCTACAAAGAAATTTACAACTTTTTGGAACTAGGTTAGGGTTTTATCAGTTTAAATCTATATAGTTTTCCTATAAAAAAAAAAACATAAGTCCTTGTGGGTTCGACATCGCTCTTGCATAACTATACTTCGGTACAATTCGTGCATTTGCGAGTACATTAAAATTTCACAACAGAGAGATGCTCTCAAAATAGAGAAAGAAAGTGATAAAGAAACAATTATTTGTTAGAGTAAGTTCATTACTCGATCCAATTTCAATGACAAATTTTGACATTGACATTCTTAGTGCCAAGTTTATTATCAATTTTGGCCATTGCTAAACCCATCATATCATCTAAACTAATTTGATTTGTCAGGGAAAATGAGAAGAGTTTAGTTCAATAATTTGATTTTGAGATTATGAAAAATTCTTAGTTCAAAAAAAGTGTCACGCTCTCAAATTTAATAAACCAAAGACAAATAAAATCCACGTAGGATCAACCCAAGTCAAACATCTTCCCATAGAAAAGTCAAGTCAAAGTACAATGAGTTCCAAATTAAGGTACCCATACCCATGCAAAAGTATTCAAGAGTTAAGAGTTATTACATAACCAAGTTTAGTCAAAAGTTTGAAGGAATTAAAGTTACAAGATCATCTCTCCAAAATATATTAACGATAGAGAGGATAAAATAACTTCATGTCAAATGAGCTTCATGATATGCGTCCACACACCCAGCATTCCAATCACGTGCCCTTGTTTGGTTCTTTTTACTTCTTTGCAATGGAAAATGATTATATGTGAGCGTGTCAGAGAGAGTTTCAATCTCCTCCCTCAGATTAACTTTGGAAAAACCAAATCTAATCAGGCGATTGTGTTTTGTTGGTTCAATTACCTCAATTAAGAGGATTTTTCTTAATAAGTGAAGAAATGCAAACTAATAAACTTAGGAAATCAAAGAACAATAAAGAAACAAGACACTTCGATTGATGAATCAAAGATAAACTTAGTTCAAAATTGTCTCCAACTTCAAATACAGAGTAACAGAAGTTCGAACAGGTGATTGTTACAAGAACAACCGAGATAGGGGTGATTGTCACAAGAACAATCGAGATAAATCCTAATCTACTTCGAACTGAGTTCGAAATCCTAAACTACTTTGCCAATGAACAAACCAAGCATCAGTTTTTTTTTATAGCTGTTTGTTGAAGATTTGTCCGGGGGCTTTTCACTCTTCAATTTCTTCTATTTATAGACGTTGCTTGTAATTTGAACTTCCCACTCCATGAATTTGAATCTGGATTGCTTCGAACTCTAACTTCCACTCTGGGAGTCGACAGTTATTCTTCCTCCACGTATGAATTTGAATTCTTTCTTCTTCCAGAAGCTTTAAATCTACACGTTTGTTTAAACCAACTCAAATGATAACATGTTAAGGGAATAACTGCCTACTAGAAGTATTCCATGTGTTCTAACTGCCAATTGCCTTGTTTCGCAAGTTTACACGTGGAGCTTGTGTGTTAGCAGTTAATATTATGGCTTCGAAGCCAATCTATATTTTAACAATGGCTTGTAACTGTCAATAACTGCTCTTCCAGTTTGAGAAATGATACGACAACGTATTTACTCAATTTTACCTTATTAATCCAATGTGTCTTCATTGACAGATAATTGCCAATGTTTGGCATTTTTGATTACGTGTCAATTAATTATTGGATTGGTTAATTTTATATGTAAACAGCCTTGCCGAGTACCTGAAAATGATAGGTTGAGCTCACTAGCCCAGTAGGAAAACTTTTCTACTAACGCTAAGGGTATAGAAGAAGAAACATGCACAAGGAGATGTGACACACATGAATGAATAGGCTAACATAGACCAAATAGATTGACTTAATGATAAAGTATCCAATAGGTGCCCAAAGATCGAATCAAACCCAAGTGTCCATACATTTTCTCAAAAACGTTACAGTTCAGGTCATAAGTCCAGCCCTTTCAAAACATAGTCATTTTCATAAAATATTCTCTTTTTCATCTCTTCACAAATAACCACTTATTTAAATAGGGAATGGATCCCTCTGCCGAATTTCGTGGGCTCCATACACCCCTGCCGAATTTCGTGGGCTCCGAACACCCATGGCTAGGGACGGACCAAATGGTGGCCCTAGAATAAGCAAATTATCCTTTTCAAAACTTTATCAAACAATCAAGTGTCCAAAAACATCCATGTAATTTATTTAGTTCGAAAACTCGTAGTGTGTCGGTTGTGGCAAAGTTAATATGTGTCCAAGAACGTGAGAGATTATGAAAAAATATCATTCATACCACAATAGGTTACCAAATCTTAGAAGTCAATTTGGGAGGCTTAGGAAAGACCAATGAAGGCCCGGAGCAAAGGAACACAAAAATGGAGTTGTGAACCTCGAAAGAACACAACACCTTGATAGGAAAAAGCACATTTCTCTAAAATTATAAAGGCTATGAACATGAGACCAATTGGGTTTGAAAGTAGACTCATAGAGCTTTTTAACGATTCAAGAATCGCCTCAATCGGAGTTCGGACGAAGTCGGGGCGTGCCCGCGAAGTTGGGTAAAAAATCTGCCTTATAGACAAATGGGTATCGATACTAATTAAAGGTAGTATCGATACCAGATCACCTAAAACTGAACAGAATGATGGGTATCGATACAAATGAAAGGTGGTATCGATACAAAGACCGTTACGAGCAAAATTTGCAGATTTTTCCAAAATGGAGGAAACCCAAGCAAAAAATGAGATTTCAAACAACAAATAACCATAGAAGAGGGATATATCAACAACCAATTCATGAATTTATCAACTCAATACACAAAATCCAAACTCATTCATGATCCAAACTCAATTCCATGGAGATAATCAAGTTAAACAAGAGTTTTGGGAATAAGAACACAAATAATGCAATCATTCAACCAATATACACTTAGAAGAGGTAGAAGATTGTTCCCTACCTCAAAGGTTGAGCTTCAAACTTAAAAAAATTGAATTCTTAGATCCCCAAATTGAAAAATCCCGTGTTTGAGCTTCAAGGTGCAAAAAGAGTAAGTTTCGGGCTTCAAATCACGCGTAGAGCAATATTCCAAGATCAATTTGTGAAGGGGTTTGATGGAGAGGGAGATTTGTGAGCTTGAAGTGGTGTTAATGGAGGAGAGGAGAAGAGAAGAGAGAGATGTGACCTTAGAGAGGAGAAGGGGTGTATTTTTTAGCAAAATTCTGATCCAAATGTGTTTATACACACTCTCACACTAGCACATACACCCTTCATGTTTCTAATGTGTTTCACAAACACCCAAATGCAATTACCAACTTCACATTGACCCAATATTGCACTATTTTCATTTCCTCATACTTCCCCAACATTATTTTCGGAAAATTATTTAAAAACATGAGTCCTTACAAAAAGATTGTGACAAATTCAACATCAACTTTGGCCACTGCTGAAACTTGTCATGTCTCTATACTTTTTTAACATTGTAACAAGTACATAACATATATACACCCACTTTCCAGTCCGGTATTCCAAACTAGAGGTTTTTCGGTGTTTTGAAGCTTTTATTTGGTGGTATGTGTTTCCAGTTTTCATGGTAACTAACGTGCGAGTTTTTTGGAGGGAAAACCGCAAAACCACCTCATTTTTCGGTAAAACCACCTACTTTTTTCGATCCAATGGCTGAAATTTGTTTATTTTTCGGCAATATATATATATATATATATATATACAGTTTTTTACAAAAACTGCTTGGATCAAACCCTTCCCAGTATTTTTTTTTTGAAGATTTCTCGCGTCGACCCTTAAAAACACTTTCTGAACACATTGGACGGCTCGGATTTTCCAACAAATAATTTGCAACACAAAAAAAATCATTTTTTCCTTATTTACGGAAGTGTGGACTAGAAAAATCCATGTCTATATATATATATCAATCGGGATCAATGAGGTCCGTAACTTAACAAGTTAAGAGAGTTTGGAAGGGAAGTGGACTATATACACACACACACACACACACACACACACACACCGACATAACTGAAAACAATTATGCTCCTTAATATATATATATATATATATATATATATATATATATATAGGAAAAACTTCTAATAAGGGTCCCTTATTGAAAAATATCATGCGGACCTAGCCTTTTTTTGTGTTTCTAGTGTTTTTAACCAAAACTGATCGGATGAAGCCCTTTCGGGTATTTGTTTTGGACAAATCCTCGCGGAGGCCCTTAAAAATGCATTTTAAAAACATTGAACGGTTTGGATCGTCAAAATTTGGCTCCAAAAGGTGAGGTCCGAATTTTAACTTCAATAAGGGACCCTTATTGGAAGTTTATCCATTTATATACATACACACACCGACATAACTGAAAACATTATACTCTCCAGAGTCCCGAGTATAATTTGTTTGTTAGTTCTCGAATACAAGTTAATTAGTAATTGCTATCAACCGCATATGTTTTCTCAGTGTGGAGGAGGAGCTGCCGAGTCATCCCCTTTGCTTCCTGGGCTCAAAGTACTGCAGTCTTTCCTACCTGTGTCAAATAGAACATGCTGAACCAAATCTTACAAATATTACATTATACGAAGTACTTCAACCAAATTTATTCAATACTTCTTAGTACTTCTCCCTGCTTCATATTTTCTCTTGGTTGGTAGATCTTAGTTCTTATTTATATGAGATACCTATACCTAAGAGATATCATCCTGGTTGGGAACATGCTCTTTACTTGATGGGAGAGACCCAAGAGGTTCTGACTTGGGAGTGCTGTAGCAAGGTTATGGGCAGCATTCGTCACCCCGACGCAACTATCCTTTTACCAAGTTAGATTCAACTATAGGAAACCAAACCCTTAGGCTGCGATCAATTTCAAATTTCTCTTTTGTTGGGGGAGGTGGAGAATATGTCGGGGTGGTGGTGGAGGGGTTGAAGTTGAACAGCGTGCAATAAAGGATTGGATTCTTTGTACAATAAGATAAGTTGCACTATAAGATACGTTGCACTATGTTTGATCCTGGCAATAGTGCTACAGACCAATACAGGGAAAAGGAAATTCAAAGCAGAAATCATGAAAATTGGTCTCATTCAAGACTAAAATTTAGATATGACCTTACATAAGCTTATTTGGAGACCCTTAATCATCATATATTCATATTCATGGCAAGATTCAATTTTAATTAGGTACGAATTCTTTAACCAATCACCGGCAGTTTTGTAATTTCAGAATTTCCTATGATGGGTCCGTGGAATGGGTTGTGGTGCTGACCCATGTGCTTGATTATGCTTATAGCCTATAGGCCTGATTTGATAATATGTAGGTTTAGAAGCTAAACCATTTAGTAGTTTGATTAGCTACTTGTTTTGAAATCCTAGTCTTAGCTTCTAATTCAGAAATTCAGTATGAAGCAATGTAAGGATTCAAATTCAGTGGAGTTGAGTGTATAGACAAATCAAGGGCTTTCAAGCTTTCTTACAAGTTGTGTGGTGCAATTCTAACCCTTCAACCAAGGTGCGGAGGCAATGCCAATTTTTAGGAGTAATTCCTTGTTCTTTTTTATCTTCCTTCTTTACTATTTGCATATATTCAGTATATTTACTGTTCCAAAGCACTGCTCAGAGCCTCAAGAACTGCCATGAATCAGCCCTCAATTTCTGAATTTCCATTCTCCGTCCCCAACTCTGTGTTATCCCAATAACCCCTAGAATCCACTGTCCAACATCAGCTCTGGTAACAGAGAAAGAAGTTCCAGATTTTTAATGAAGGATATGCCCCTATGATGTTCACAAATTGCCTAGACTTAGTTGAGGAGTTCTTAGCTTGTTATGATTGGACAGATGGAGGAAAAACAAGATTTACTAAGATGAAACTAGTAGGTTTGGCAAAAATGTTGGTGGTAGTGTTGAAGACAATATTAGAAGATTAGAATTGTGCCATGATGGCCTTGGAAAGAGATGAAAAAGCTTCAAAAGAAGTATATGCCTCCAACTTGCAACATAAAGTCATGGACACAACTTGTTCATGAAAGGCAGGGAACTTATACCAAACTCGTCACTTGTGCCTCTTCATTTTTCTTTTTGATGGACCATCTCTCAATTATACATGAGTCTGAGTTAGTGTTGGTTTCCATTAGTATAGGAGTTTGTGAATATACTATTTGTTTTGTTAACATCAAAACTATATGAAAACACATCTACTTTTACGATTTTTTATTTTGCCCCCATCGTGTTCGTGCTTCTTAGCTTATTTTGAATAAGAATTATGTAAGTGAGAGAATTTCACTTATAGGAGACATGGACTAGGGTACTAGTGTCAGGTGCAGGAACTTGTCAGTGTCCAAATCAGTAATCCCATCTCAAGGACACAAAGGTGCTCCAAAACATTCAGACTTTTTTCACTTTGGTTTTCCAAAACCACCCCCTCTCTCTAGTCTCAGCACAATACCCAATAAGTTCTCCCCAACTATTACTCTCATTCCTCCCTCTCCATTCATTACCCAAAAAAACCTCCCAAAAAACCTAAACCAAACAAACCCTTAAATTTGTTGGACAAATAGTGATTACAAAGTCTGGTGAGAGTCCACAGATAATTATGATAAATCCAAATTCTGAAATCTGCGTGCTATGTGAATGTCCAACTAAGTATGAGGGACGCAAACTCAACACCCATACCTGTATCTGAGGGTCCAGTGTCCAGCCTGGGAATGTCATATGTTTAGAAGGGCGTGTGTAACATAGATAGGAGATAAGTTTGTATCTAAAAGGAGTTCACAATTGCTAATAGACTTTGGCTCTCTATTAGGCCAACTGAAACATGATTCCCCTATGATATTGAGAAGGTTTATCGGCAAAGGGGAAGACTTTTGATTAGCATGTCAGCGTATTTGGAATACATTGCATGACCACCATAAGAACTACATGGTATAAAAGGTACCATCTATTTCTGCGGGCGTCTTAGATTGCCCCCATGCAATCAACTCTTAATCATGGTAAAAGCACTGGATTCAAACTCCTAGCTAGGGAAATTTTCAGTAATCAGTAAGCTTGCCTTGTTTGCATGCTACAAGAGCCACAACGGTATGAACGATCGGCGAGAGTTTTATTTGTGTTTATGAACATCAAAAGCATGATCATGGATAACCAGAAACACCAAAATTTTAAATTTGTTGCACTTTACGGCGCATGATTCCTATGGTTGATAGCAAAGTAGGGAATAGCATCCACAGTGTTATGGACTAGTAATCAACAAAAGTACGTTAACTTTTGTTACACAGTAATATCTATATTACTCAAATGCTAATTATAGACATTGGTTGGTGGAGGAGGGGGCACATTGGCTGATCATTCAAAAAGACGAATTCTTTTAGGGCTAGATTCCGACAAGGCGACGAAAATAAAACGGTGGGAACATATTTAACAAATAAGTAGCTCTAATCGTTATGAGGTGAGGAAAGGAGTGCAAGTGGAGCTGGACTTGAGAGAAGCCTCAAAGGTCCCAGTTCAAGCCTAAGTGGGATTAGCTGCATATCATTCTCTTGGCACGCTGCCATTAAGTTAATTCCACTGCGCCTTGGAGCCTTGGAGGCACAGGATTCCCAATACACTGCAGCTCTTGAAAATACAACCAAAAGAAAAAGATTCATAAAAGAAGAAAAAGCTGTTGGAGTTGGCTTTTACCTTAACAAACAATTGACAAATAAAAGAAAGATACTAATTGTGACATTGCTTAAGAAAGAGGAGAAACAACGTAACAATCTTATTTCATTAGAAAGCTTTGAACAATTACAAGACTAATGAATGGATTATATAGGCTAAGCCTAAAAACCCTAGCAAAACCCTAATAACATATAAGGACTAAACTACCCCAAACATAAAAGATAAATAGCAATTTAACTGAAATCCAAACAGACAGAAACTCTAAATTATACTTCAGACTAACCTGAAACTTCTGTTTTTTTGTAATTTCTCATCAAGCTCTTTGGCTCCAGCTTCTGCCTTAAGAACCCTATCAGCTTGACTTCCGACAAACTTCTATCTAAAAAACTCTACTTCTTCATCTGTCTATACCCCCTCAATTCCCACCGAGTAAGTAAGCGCTCAACTCAATCTACAAAACAACAGCTAATAGAGGGGATACGGTGCAAAATAATAACAAATTTACCAGCTCCTTGAAAATGGTTCTGATGTTCTGATTTTATGACCAGCAGGTAAGAACTCCCAGGGTCTCCTTGCCATCTCAATATCTCCTTTTCCGTCGGAAAGCAGAACTTAGGTTTCAGGAGGCAAATTTGGCTGCTTAAGTACCTGAAGTAATAGTGGAGGCAACAGCGTATATGAAAGTACCTCATTAATTCTGCAAATGCTATAGGGAGGAACAGGCTGTAAACTTGCCTCAAGGGTGAAAGATGGCATAAAAGGTTCTAAGAGACATGCAAAGAGATAAACTAGCCCCACTGAAGAGAGGGTATCATAAAACATCAGGTTTATTGATTATAAAGGTTTGCATGACAAATGTACAACATATTTCTATCCATGACTTCTTGGATCAACAACTTGGTGAACTTTCCTGGCTTCAGCACTTGTAAACTGTCCGACAGCACGAGCGTGAGGAATGGATGCTTCCCCACGGGCAAGGGCATCCACATTCTCAAGAAAGTATTGTCTTGGAAGCCTGCCCACCACATTTCCCTCCTCATTACCCTTTTTGTCCAAGAATGTGAAATGTGGGATACCTTCGACACCGAACTCATCAAGCTCTTGTTCCCATTTGGTGTTGTCAACATTCAGCATCACAAAGTTCACACGGTCCCTGAAAAAAGGATTGTTGGGATTATGAAACAGTGTCTATACAAACCTAGGATGGATTTTTAAAGACCAATGTGAAGTTTACCAGGCATTAAGAAAAGGATGGTAAACTGAAATTTCAGGAAAGTGGGAGCGGGAGGCAATGTCCTTTTTTATTTTCCTGTTTTTTTGTGTACAGGTGGTGGGAAGGTGCGCACGCAACGCCTATGTTTGAGTGGATGAGTGTGTGGGTTGGGTGTGAAAAAGGGAATAAGAAGCTTGAGGTTATAAAAGTGCATCGAAAGAACATTACTTAAACTGCTGTTCAACTTTGTACACATCTGGAGCTAATTCACGACAAACTTCACACCAATCTGCATAAAACTCCACAACGGTGGGCTTCCCATTCGACAATGCCTGAGACAGATATCACCCAATATAAACGTGACATTCAAAAGAACCACTGATCACGCTGTAATGAAGTGGAATAATTCTCTAGGGTTTTGGATCAAATTTCTTCTTCAATAATAATCAAAGCCCTACAACTGAGAACCATGAAGACTTCTCGTTTTAATTTTGTTTTGTGTAAAAAGATGGAGTATTCCTTATTTTACTTTTAGTCCTTCCAAGGCCAAGCTCCCTGTAGCTTTGTCCGCCTTTTGTATTGTCTGGTTGAATAGCACAAATTGAGCAACAAAAGGGATAACAAGCAAACCTCTTCATACGGTAATGCCACAGCAGTCAGATCCTTCAAAGAAATACCTAAATCTAGCCGTGTTGATAAGAAAAGTCCCACTGCTGCAAGTGTTGAGACCAAAGCTATCTGTTTGTTAATACTTTTGCTTGGATACTCAGGAGTACGATCATCAATGGAGGAACTTGGAGCTTGACTAGTGTCAACATTAGCTAAACCAGGCTCTTCGATCAGCTTTTCCTGCACTAAGCTGCAATGTATAAGATAATAAACAATCTTTCGGCCAATACAATGCACAATTCAATCAATTTCAACTGAAATAATAAATAAATAAATAACTCCAAGGGTTTAGTTTCCAAAGAAATCAAAGTAATTGGGGCTGATAAACTCAACGGAGGAGCCATGTGCTAATAACCAGAAAAAGTTTTGCACTTACTACAAGAGGACACCTTATTTTATGCCCAAGAGTTCTATGGAACTCTGTAACTTTTCGCAAATTGGTAACAAGTTTGCACACATACTAGAGTTCAACTCATTGGTGCCAGCTGCGGTATGATAACCAGTCAAACGAAAAGGAAATAGCCCCGAATAATTACAAACTAACTTCAAGGCCTAACCAGCTAAAGTCAGCAGGGCAATAAAGGACTTGCAAAAACAATAGCATATCATGAATTAAAATATATCTACTCAAATGAAACACAATAAGATATCAGTGACGCCAAAGGCTACAGTTCCGCTGTTTTAGTTGTTCCGCTTTCAATAAATGGTACAAATTTCGACAACGGAAAATTGGGTCACCTGTTTCAGTTAATTTTTTCTTTTTCCTTTCTAATTTACCCCATGATTATTTGTTGAAGCAATGCAGTGGTGGCACCAAGAAGGAAGGAAAATAAATCAGCCACAAATTCCCGCAACTTGTTTAGCATAGGTAAGAATCGTAAGATAATTTACAGAAAATTTCATCAGTATCGATGACCATAAAAATTGAATTACTAATTTATTCCTGCTAAATGCCATTTTCTCAGTTTTCTTACTCCAAGATTACATCAAACTCCTTTATGGTCCACCATCTACAAAACAAATGTACGACTCCATTGGAACATTTGTTTCAAATTTAAACCATTTCCTGTTTTACAAAATTCACCCATTCCCCAACTACCGGTCAAGAAATGTCCATGCAAACAGCACTGTGCTGTTTAAGTAAAGGTAAAACGAACTGAAAAGGCAAAAGCAACCATGATTCAGACATAACAAAGAAATTTGCAACCAATAGCATTCATAAATCTTTTACACAAACTTGTATATTAACATGAGTATTGCCATGGGACTGCTTCATTTCAAATGAAGTTTTTACTCTAATATACTCCTAAATAAAAGTATTCGAAGAAAAGGGTAAGGGACGAAGATGTTCGACAAAACTCAAATTTAAACAACACTAAAAATTAAGGAAAATATACGGATTCACCTATACAAAAAAGAAAATGAAAGCCAAAATCAATGAGACTCGCAGGAACAATTGAAGCTTTGATATACCGTTGAGGAGGAGGAGGAGTCGGTTGGATTAGTGGGGTCTGTTTGGCAGCATATCTTTTGATATCTCTCATTTTTGTTCTGGGTTTTCATTGAGAGGTTAATCGTGCTCAGAGATTGAAGACCCAGGAAGCTGCACGGTCGGAATTTAAGCGGAGTAATGGAGTTTAGGGAAATTCGAGCCATCAGAGCAAGCTCGATTTTCTTCTGCTTTTGGAAGGCTAAATAAATTGCCCTAGGGTTCTATGAGATCCAACAATTGCGTCTAAAAGCTTCTTGCACTTGAAGAAGAAAAATGGACTCTGCTACAAGAAAAATGACCGACGAAGCAGCACCAGGACCATGGGATGGGTAGATGTCGTGGTTCCACGCTGTTTTCATCTGCCTCTTACCGGCGAGAATTGAATAGTTTAGGGTAAAAGTGCAATTTATGCTTTGTTTTCTTTTCTTTTCTTTTTTATTTATCATTCGTCATTCTTAATCTATTATATGGAGAGTGGGAATGGGACTCGATCCCGAAATGCAAGAAAAAGAACTTTTCTTGTTTGGATTCCTGTAAAAAAGGAGGGATAATATTGGTTCACTTTTCTCCTAGTATTATTTTTCCAATTTTCCCTCTACTTTGTTATTTTCTCATCCTTTCTTTTTCTTTAAATGTTGATTGTTAGAGCAAATTCACCTATGTGTCGAAGATAAATTTGGACATCAAGAATGGCAAAAGTTTATTCATACTCAATTCAGATACAATGACAAATTTGACATCAAGAATGGCAAAAGTTTATTCATACTCAATTTCGATTCAGATATAATGACAAAATTTGACAATGTCATTTTTGGTGCCAAATTTGGTATCAACTTTGGCCATTGCTAAACCTATCATATCATCCAAACCATTTGATTTTTATAGATAGATGACATGGGTTTAGTCCAATGATTTGTATTGTGAAAAATTTAACATACGAGACTGAGTCAAAATAGGTATGACAATTATGACCCAAGCTTTTATATGAACATTATGGAATTACCACTAACATTGAGTTTGAGTGAGCGAGGTCACTCATAAAAGATGTTTTCAAGCTTTTGAAGCATCTACTGTGTTTTATTTCAAAAATATTTAATTTGAAGGAAAACTTGGCCTAATTTTCTTTGAATGACTCCTTTTATGATCTATTCAATAGGTGAGATTAATTCGGGATTTACTGTGACCATTATAGGAGGTGTAATGAAATTTTCTCGTATCCAACAACATTTGGAGATTTCATATACCAAAGTGTAACGATATAGCATAGCCTTATATTGCAATCTGTAGCCAAGATTGTTTTACTTTATGGTATGAATGTTCACATTTTCGATGGTATAGAAGGCAAGATGACAGCGCTTTACCATTGCAGTCGATACCTTCGTCTTTGAAAGAGTAATGTTAGAGACACCAATTAATGTACTAACTGTTACACTAAACTAAATGCGTATGTGACACTCTTTTAGTGGATGAATCTATCCACAATAATGCATTAATGTGTTAGTGTCATTTGTACATTTAATTAATAGTAGTTGGTTTACTAGTTAGTGCTCTAGCATTCCTCTTTTTTGAAAACTGTTCATTGACATGGTCTATAGATTTCTACTATTTTATATATGCACTCCACAGATAAATTCTTTACACCGTGGTAAGAAGTCCAAAATCATATCAGTGGACTAAGGCTTGGTTTGGCTAAAAAAGTTTTGGCTAAAAGTGGCTTTCTGCTTTATAGCCGAAAAAAAGCAAAAAGTAAGAAGTATACTTGTTTGGGGTAAAAAGTGATCTGGTAAAGGGAATTGAAATTGTTGGTTTGAATTTCCAAGTCGTTTTTCTAAAATAGCGGTTGGAGTCCACCGTGCTTATTGTTGTAATAGTGTTTACATATAATATTAACCAATCCAATACTTAATTGACACGTAATCAAAAGTGCCAAACGTTGGCAATTACTCGTCAATAAAGACACACTGGATTAATAAGACAAAATTGATTAAATACGATGTCGTATTACTTCTCGATGTAGAAAAGCAGTTATTGACAATTCTTTAGCCATTACTAAAACAAAGATTGGCCTCGGCCATGATTTCAACCGCTAAACGCACTAGCTCCACGCAGAACTTGAAAACAAGGCAATTGGCGCTAGAACACGTGGAATACTTCGGTAAGCGCTTATTTCCATAAACACGTTATCATTTGAGTTTGATTAAGCCAACGTGCAAATTTAAAGCTTCTGGGAGAAGAGAGAGTTCAAGATCAGACGTGGAGGAGGAGTAACTGCCAACTATCAGAGTGGAAGTTAGAGTTTGAAGCAAGCTAGATTCAAATTCATGGAGCGGGAAGTTCAAACTACAAGCTACGTCTATAAATAGAAGAAATTGAAGAGTGAAAAGCCCCCGGACAAATCTTCAACAAACAGCTATCAAAAAACTGATGATTGGTTTGTTCATTGGCAAAGTAGTTTAAGATTTCGAACTCAGTTCGAAGTAGTTTAGGATCTCGAACACAGTTCGAAGTAGATTAGGAAGTAGATTAGGAATTAGATTAGGATTTATCTCGATTGTTCTTGTGACAATCAACCCTATCTCAATTGTTCTTGCAACAATCACCTGTTGGAAGTTCTGTTACTCTGTATTTGAAGTTGGAGACAATTTCGAAGTAAGTTTATCTTTGATTTGTTAATCGAAGTGTCTTGTTTCTTTATTGTTCTTTGATTTCCTAAGTTTATTGGTTTGCATTTCTTCACTTATTAAGAAAAATCCTCTTAATTGAGGTAATTGAACCAACAAAACACAATCACCTGATTAAGTTTGGTTTTCCAAAGTTAATCTGAGGGAGGAGATTGAAACTCTCTCTGGCACGCTCGCACATAATTATTTTTCATTGCAAAGAAGTAAAAAGAACCAAACAAATAGTAATCATTTATCTTTTAGACTTTAGAACCTACAGAGTAATCTATTTTTGTAAATAATCAGCTTGATCGGATGTCGATAGAGATAACAAAATTTGAGTATTGATTCATAAAATGGACAGCCTAATTCTATAAATAATTTTTAAAGTTAAACTATCTGTGACTGTAAGGACCCGTATTTTTACATAACTTTTCTGGAATAATGTTGGGTAAATGTGAGAGATTAAATTTTGACTCTAGGGGTCGAAGAGGGAGCATTTAAATGCATTTGGGTCTTTTTAAAGTACATTTGAAAGTTTTGGGGTGAAAGTGTAATGGGGTGAAAGTATATTAGGCATTATACTTGCATTTTTTTTCAAAAATCAGCCCCCTCTCTCCCTCTCTCTGCCCGACAGCCCTCTCTCTCACTCCTCTCCTCCATTTTTCTTGCTCCAAGCTCAACAATCCACAAAACCCTCAAGTCTCATTCATAAACCCCACCTAAAATCACCTCCACTACGCATTTTGAAGCTTGGGTTGCACTCATTTCGCACCAAGAGGCCCCATTTCGGGTTGGAGTACATTAGAAGCTAGGGTTTTCATTTACCCACTTGTTTCAAGCTCAAAGTTTGAGGTAGGAAGACAAATTCTACTCCCTCTAGTTGTATCTATGTGATATAAAGCATATAACTTGCTATTGTTTCTCCAATCCTTAAATTTCATGCTTTGCTTCCATGATTGTATTGTTTGAGCAAAATTTTGTGATCTATGAATTGAGCTCTTGTTTGTTGCAATTGATGGTTGTTTGACACTCCCTTGAGGTCCATTAGTCACTCTACATTTCTAATTTTTGGCCTAGAACCTTACATTTATGTTTGGGTTAAAACTCCACACCAATAGGGTGAAAATCTGCACATTGCCTCTGTTTTAGGGCTGCCGCCCCTGTTTTCCAGAGACTCTCCCCTGTTTTTAGGGTGGTTTTAGGCCACCCTTTGATGCCCGTTTGGTCCCCGATCGTCCATTTCATCGTATCTTTGAACTATACTACCATTTTGAACACCGAATCTATTTCGAATTCATAAAATTAACCCTTCGACACATAAATTAACAAATTTTATGTTTGACGTATCGGACACGCGTCAGTTGACATATTTTGGCGAAAATGGTGAACTTTTGAAAGAAATGGGATTTTTGGGAATTTTTGAAAGACAATGATTTTAATATGAACTTATTGGATAAAATGAACTCTAGGGATCACCCGTTTGGTGTCCCTGGCCATGGGTGCACGGAGCCCGCGAAATCCGGCAGGGGTGCACGAAGCCCATGAAATCCGGCAGGGGTGCACGGAGCCCATGAAATCCGGCAGAGGGATACTTCCCTACTAAAATTGAAGATTGTTTTCTTATGAAATATCGGCTGTGGTGAATTTGGATTAATTTGGCGTTTTTGACAAAAAAAATTGACTTTCGATATGCGAAATGAGAATTTTGGGAACTACTCGGACTTGGTTGGATATTTGCAACATTTTTGGGACACTTGGATACGTTTTGGGACACTCGGATACGTTTTGGACACTTGGATACGTTTTGGACACTTGGATACACTTTGGTTATTTTGTGGTCGACTTATAGCCTTCCGTCCATCCTAACCTTGTACTTTGGCCGTGTCCACCTTCACTCTTATTCATTATGCATGTATCATGTTTATACACCTAGTGTTGGTAGAATAGTTTTCCTACTAGGCTAGTGAGCTCAATCTATCAATTTTTCAAGTACACGGCATGGAGCATGAAGTTGGATGCTTGTTGAGTGACATCTACTTGGAGCATAAATATGCATGAAGTTATTTTCCCATCTTGTATTATACTTTTGAAAGATGGTTTTGTAACTTCAATTTATTAATCTTTTGACTAATTAGTTATTGTAATAACTTGTAAACCTTGTACTTATGCATATTGGGTCATGGACGCTAACGGATAGAACTTGTTATTTGAAATAGTGGGATTGTGTTATGTTGACTTTGAATACTCAAGGAAATTTATGAGATCTTAACTTGTCCTACGTGAATTTTATTTATTTTTGAGTTACTATTAAATTTGAGGGCGTGACAGTGACCGTACATTTTAACAAAACAGAATTCAAACTTTGATATACCTATTGATAGCTGATCAAACTGATTTTTTGCATAGATGTATACCTTTGTGGGCCCTGTAAGATGAATGACTCAGATCAACAACTAACAAACAATGGAGCCCACAATGTCAATGACGGTGGGGGAAAAGTGAACTTTTACACTGGCAATGTAAAGAATTTATTCTCTACTGCAAAATGTGAATGTGAATGTGGATACATACCTGTATTTGAGTAGCACAACACAACAATTATGAAAATGTGCTTGCATTAAAAAATTTTAGACGAGTATGGCAGATCACTGGGAGTATACCTCTGGGCACTGCTACGTATCCAGAAAATATACTCAGAAAATACCCATAATTTGAAATTCTATGGTCTATATTCACTTGAAGTGAATCTGAATTGTAAAATTTCAAATCTTGGGTACATTCTGGATACCTAGACTTGAAATTCAATATGCATAATCTAAAATTTAATGGTCTAGATTCACTTTTCGGTCACCTTTCTTCACGAAATGATTACAATAACAAGAATTGATGAGGGGACCAATCCAAAATTTTCCGAATTCATTTATTGAAAAAAAAAACAAGTGTCATTTACTACCAGTCCAGTTCCTCTCAATTTAAGAGTGTGGAAATCACTCTTTGCTCATTGATTAATCCATTCTGCCTAATATAATCGTCTCCTTTTCTGATTCTGATTAATATAATCATCATTGTTTAAGGGAAATGATTTTTCACACCCCCTTTTTGAAAGTGCACTCTTTTTCCTTTTTTTTCCTTTTCACACCCCCTTGTTTAATCAATTAAATTGTTTAATCATCTTTGCTTGTTTACTTATTGTTCTTGTTCATACTCTGTTTCTATCAATGTTGTCCTCCTTACGCCCCACAGTGTGTGTGTGTGTGTGTATATATATATGTTGTAAGGATGGACGACTAGGAGACTCAAAGCATTTTTGGTGAAATTCTTTAACCTATGGAACGATATTACTAAGAAAAGCTTAAATCAATATATATATTTATGGAGACAATGGAGGAAACAAAAACGATTTCAAATTATTACTTATTACAATACTTAGACACCTTAAATAACACAATTTCAAACTAAAACGTACTCATACTAGGTATTAAGGGTACGCCGTCTCTATCCTAACAATTGCGATCTTTAACTTAGTTGAGCAGCCACTCCGGTCTCGCTCCTGCACTCGCTTCATGTCACGGGTACGACTACTGTGATACTACAAATTTACCGGCAAATGCCGGAGCTACATGTGTGCCTCCAACAAAACCTTAATAGGACCCAACAGCAATAACTCATCGGACACCATACATTTAGCACCAATGAACCCACAAATGAACCTATGGTTGCATGCAAGCTGGGAAATGGAACTCCGGCCTGCCAGACATGCACAAGTCTGAGCCAAGCTCGGTGGGAGGAGGGATCTTGGCTGTAACACGGCCGGAATTGTCCAGCAGAACGAAGAACCATAGCCACTCCAATGGCAGCAATGAGAACTCAAAGCTTACTTAGTGGTTAGAATGGTTGAAGTACATACTTGACCTGTTGAAAGTTCACTGCTAATTTTTCACGGACTCTAGGTGGCAAATATTTTTCTCGGTCTCAGATTTCGAGGTTCAACTAGTCCCGCTCAACTCATTCATTAGTGCAGTGGATAAGGTTAACATGGGGTTGGTTGCGCTTTCTTCCGATAATGAAGAGTGTCCAATGAACTGAACTAAATCTCTCCAACTCTTCCACAGCCTTTTTCACCCAGTTGCGTGAGGTGAGGTGGCCCCAAGAATAAATCGCTATTGAGAGAACAAAAAAATCGCTTAGAAATCAAAAGACTTAAAAACGAATGTTTTACTCTGATAAAGGATTTGGTATAGTTGGCCGTGATGATGTGGAGAGACGGGATTTGAACCCGTGAACTCAAAATTATGAGCCTTGCGAGCTAACTGCTCACTTAAGGAGCATTCATTTAATCTTAGAAAATTTTCTGGAAAAAGGAACAGAACACTGGAAACGGACTGTGTACTAAATCTCGAAATGGGAGAGGGATAAATGTGTAGTGCAAATGTAACCAAAAGAATAACAAGGCCAGTAACTTCCGTAGGAAAGCAACCAAAACCATGTAGAATTGATTCCATATTCCACAAACTGACAGCACTGGGCATTTGCCTCTTCTGACCTCCAACAGAGAAATGATCAAACAAGAAGTGAAGTGCAATTCCAAGTGCCCAGAAAAAGATTCCAGAATTATCAACATGGGTGAGTTTCCCATTTTAAGCTAAAAGTCGTAAAACTCCTAAAAAATGCCAAAACTCCTAAAAATAGTTGATATGTGAGGGGAATGACCCATCTTGAAATCCATGTTTAGGAGCTTTAGGAAATTGAAACCCTATATGGTGAAGATCTGACAAAAAGTGGTACAGAGAACACCAAGTAGAGATCACCATACAATTCCCCCAAAAGGGAAAGATAATAGTAGTAAATACCAAAATTCAGGAAAAATATGTATGGTTCTGAGATGGTAGTACAAAATTGCAAATTCTAAATTAAGCAATCATGACTGCAATTGCCATTCAAGAGCTGGAAAACTCTCAAACGGTCCATACATTCGCTCAATATTGAGTGTGCTTCTATTGAACACTTTCAGAGACAATAATACTGGTACATATGGAGAGGAGCAAAAGGTCGACAACTCTTGCTTGACAATTTCTTCTTTACTTCCTGTAATATCAGCGGTAAGCAGAGAGATCTGACCCCTACCTTATTGTGCCGCCAGAAATTGATGAAACTTTGCACACCCCAGCTGACGTACTGAATGGTACATCTTTATAGCAAGCAACCAGCTCCTTGTCAGTGTGCAGATCCAACTGAACTGTTTCCCATACCTTCTTCTTTGGGTTTAATACGTCATCAGGATTACCTTCAAAGCCAGGAAATGTAACTCTCTCTCCAACATGTGCAGATTGGGGTGGCTCAACCAGTTCAACCTGTAATTGCACCAGGCATCAATCAGGATTTAGGTTCCCTAGAAATATCTTGACTTTCAAACCCTCGTAATGATAATAAAAGCGAACATAAAAATTAACAGCCACATATCAGTTCTAGGACACAGCCAAAATGTTACCCAAGTATTTTACGAGAAACCAATAGAATCGTCATTTCGCATTTTGAAATAACATAGAAACACTTTTAAAGAAGGTGCAAAACAATTTGTAACAAGCATGTTCTACTATAACAACTGCCACATGAAAAGGATTATTCATTTCTACGATCCTCTCTTTTCTTTTTGAAAGGAGCCGACGCCATAAGCAGCAGCTTGACTGATGCATCAACTTATCTACAAGTTCAATGCAATCCATCCTGTTTACCATTTGGAACATCAATTAATGACAATAGGCGCAGCTTTACAACTACACAGGCACCCAAAAGAGGTTCAGATCTAGGCGTTGGTTGCAACTTGCAAAGATTCCCCCGCCAGGGCCTCCAGAGATACTTGCATCAGTCGTCAAATAAGAGATTTCTAGCAACAGTGTACGTACATGTTACAAGAGCTACTCCAGTTCTCAATGTGGGGGGAACAACCTTTTTTTCGTTTTGGGTTTTCAAACCGGATTTTTCAATAACTACTCAATCATTACTCACATTTTTGTCCAATCATTACCCTTACAATTAATTATTATTCTCATTTTTCTCGCTATCTATCTCCAACCATTAACCCTATTTTCAATTATTACCCTCATTTCTCCCTCCAATCATTACCCCAAAAACCGAACCTAAAACCCATACCAAAGAAGGTAGTACCCTAGCTTCAAGGAAAGCATTATAATTACACAAGTTACCATTTGGACTTTAATTGGATCAAAAGAGTGGACAGCACAGGAATGTTTGAGCCTATGACCGCCATGACCCATGTGTTCATTGTGGTTGCATTAAAAATGTGCACCTGTCTTTAGGTAAATTTTGAAGTTCCAATCCAAAGTTGCGCCTTGATTTGTGATATGCAGGTGGAGGTGAACTTGTTTATTTTACTTAAAATATATTGACCACGTAGTGAATAAGCCCTGCCCCATCAATGGTTTGGTTTCAGCCATGGACATGTAAGGATCCCCAGATTCCAGCTCCCAGGGGGGCGACACTGTATTGAAAAACAGTGTTGAATGGAAATTGATTTAGAAATAGATCTGTAATCTTTTCCTACACTTCGTTTTAAAGTGATTGAAAGAGATAAGATTTTGAAATCGGAAACAAATTTCGCACGCCACTTTTGTACCAAGCACTCTTTTTTACCCATTATCCAAAATGTACATGTAAAAATTTGCATTTACATAAGAGTATAAAATATTAAAACATAGATGGCTTGTATTGTAAATTCAAATAGTTGGCACAAGGCAGTTTTTGTTAAAACAATGGAGTCTGGAATCTATTCTCCTCAAAATAGTCTGCGATTTCAATACTTAATTCCACGTTTAACTTTTCATACTTCCATTGAGATGACATAACAAAAAAACAAAAATTTCCTAGTGGTGTCAATAACATGAAAGGCTTTAAGCTATCAATATTGAATGTGGGAAATGCCATTTTGCAGTGGTGAAAAGTGAAATGTGAAAAGTTAGGGGTTGTCAGTTATGTTTCCAGATATTGATTTGGGTTGGGGGTGGGGTATATGCAGCAAACGGTAGTTAAGTTGCTTGCTTCCATCACTTCCCCTGGAGACAGGCTTGATGAAAATTGAAATGCAACATGTCTCAATCAAAACTCAACATAAAATTCCTCCTTTTCTTTCAATTATCGGTCTCTCTTCTTTTATCCCACACATTTGAAGGCTAGGCAAGATCATAGTAATACCATATTGCAACATGTCTCAATCAAAACTCAACATAATATTCCTCCTTTTCTTTCAATTATTGGTCTCTCTTCTTTTATCCCACACATTTGAAGGCTAGGCAAGATAACAGTAATACCATATTACTTACTTTTGTTTGATCACTGCTAGATGCAGCAAGAACCATTGCTTGTGATTTTATACCCCTCATGGTTGCTGGCTTCAAGTTGCAAAGAACACACACCTTCCGGTTCTGGTAAAAGTGCATCATTGTGAGCCGACTATCAAAACAACAGGCATGAAGCAACTAGATAAGGTAAACTTATAGAAAAGGCATTAGAAAAGCAGATGATGAAAAACCTGCAAGTCTTCAAGTGGAATATACTTGACAAGTCCGCTAACCACAGTTCGAGGTTGTCCTTCACCCACATCTATTTCTTCAACATATAGAGAATCGGCATCAGGATGTTTTTGAACTTTTGTTATAAGACCAACACGGATATCAAGTCTACAAATGGAAATTTCTGCTACAGCACTGGCCTTAGGTTTGGCTTCAGCGGCAGATTTAGCTGGTCGTTGCTTCTTACCCTTTCCATCTGAAAACAACGAGACACTAGAAGTAAGAAGCAATTTGGACCATTGTATGCTTCACACCAGTTACAGTGTACCAATTAAGCAATACAAAGATCCATATATTTGCCGCACACAGGAACAAAAGGCAAAATTTATGTAACAAACAAAACAAAAATTCAAAATTTACTTGTTTACCCACATGCACCAATTAACGAGGAAAAGAAAAATAGAACATTCATAAACAAAAAAGATAAGAGAAATTATCATTCAACAAGTCAAGGACGAAAAAATAAGAATCAATTTGTCTTAAAGATACAATGACAACCGCAAAAAGAAACATAAGTAAGTATAAAAGAGTTCCTTAATATAATGTTATATTTATGCTCTGTCTACAAGCACCGACTGGACTCCTTCGTAGCAAGAAGCAGGACCAGGAGAGGGGGAGTGACAGTATATAAAAAAATCTACTGGTGAGAGAAATACATATACCATCAAAGTTAAGCGTTGGAAAACCGAGAGAGTGAGGCTAGAGAGAGAGAGTGCTAGAGAGAGAAAGTCCACACACACACAAACCCCTCCCCTCTCCTCTCCTCTCTCCGGTTTATCCTCTACCCATGTAGATCTGGGCTGTCACTATCATTGAAGAGAGTTCGAATCGCCCAATCTCTTGCATTTTTGGTTTGACCATCACCAATCTGTGATGATCTTGAGTTCTAGCCTCCAATGGCTTCTCATGAAGGCGGCGGTGGATGGTCCTCGGCAGCAACAGAGCGACAGCGGCGGCGGCAGCAGGTAAGACCCCGGCGTTGGTGGAAGTAGGATGCAGTTCTTTCTTCTCTGAAACCCGATCTAGTGTAGATTTGGGTTGATCGTTGCATTGCTGTTTTTATCTTTGTTGTTGCTGTTTTTCGGTTTGTTTCTGTTCTTTGTTATTTGCTATTCCGATGTACCAAAATAGACACGCACACGCGCACACACACATATACCTACATAACTGAAAACATGATACCGTCCAGAGTATAATTTGTTTGTTAGTTCTCACATACAAGTTAATTAGTAATAGCTATCAACTGCATTAGTAATAGCTATCAACTGCATATGTTTTCTACGTGTGGAGGTGGAGCAGCCAAGTCATTCCCTTTGCTTCCTGGGCCCAAAGCACTGCAGTCTTTCCTACCTGTGTCAAATAGCACATGCTGAGCCAAATCTTCCAAATATTACATTATACTTAGTACTTAAACCAAATTTATTCAATATTTTCTTAGTACTTCTCGCTGCTTCATATTTACTCTCGCTTGGTAGATCTTTGTTCTTGGGGGGTGTTCCACTAAGGTAGCTTTTTACCTTTTCACAGCTTTTTATGTGATGTATTGTAAGAGAATGACCTGCCTCAAAAACCACGATAAGCTGGCTTTTTGGCTTTTTCAGTTAGTGGAATGGGGCCTTGTTTATCTGAGATACCTATACTTGAGAGATATCATCCTGGTTGGGAATGCACTCTTTATTTGATGGGAGAGACAGAAGAGGTTCTGACTTGGGAGTGCTGCAGCAAGGTTATGGGCAGCATTCCTCACCCCGACATAAGTATCCTTCAATGAAGCCAGATTCAATTATAGGAAACCTAACCCTTTGGCTGTGATCAATTTCTAATTTCTATCCGTTGGGGGAGGTGGAGATTATGCCAGGGTGGTGGCGGAGGGGTGTTGAACAGCCTGCAATAATGGATTGGATTCTTCGTACAATAGGATAAGTTGCGCTATGTTTGATCCTGGTAATAGTGTTCAGACGGCTACAAGCTTAGAGAAAAGGAAATTCAAAGGAGAAATCACAATAATTGGTCTCATTCAAGACTAAAATTTAGCTATGACCTTGCATAATCTAATTTGGAGACCCTTATCATCATATATTCATATCCATTGAACCTTTGACCTTGCATAATCTAATTTGGAGACCCTTATCATCATATATTCATATCCATGGCAAGGTTCAATTTTAATTTGGTATGAATTCTTTAACCAATCAGGGGCAGTTTTGTTAATTTCGGAATTTCCTATAATTGGGTCCGTGGAATGGGTTGTGCTGCTGACCCATGGGCTTGATTATGCCTGTAGGCCTAATTTGATAATATGTAGGTTTAGAAGCTAAACCCTTTAGTAGTTTGATTAGCTACGTGTTTCAAAATCCTAGTCTTAGACTCTTGGTTACTTTAGGGAGTCTTCTAATTCTGTATGAAACCATGTAATGATTTAAATTCGGTGGAATTAAGTGAGTAGACCAATCAAGAGCTTTTGAAGCTTTCTTACAAGTTGTGGGATGCAATTCTAACCCTTCAACCAAGGTGCCTTTTAGGAGTTATTCCTAGTTCTTCTTATCCTCCGTTACTATTTGCATATATTCAGTATATTTACTGTTCCAAAGCACTGCTCACAGCCTCAAGAACTTCTCTGAATTTTCATTCTACGTCCATAACTCTTTGTTATCCTAATAACCACTAGAATCCCCCATCTGACATCAGCTTTGGTAAAAGAAAAGAAGTGCCAGGTTTTGAAGGAAGGATATGCCCCTATGACGTTCTCAAATTGCCTAGACTTAGTTGAGTCCTTAGCTTGCGATGATTGGAAAGATGAAGGAAAAGCAAGATTTACTAAGATTAAACATAGTAGGTTTGGAAAAAATGGTGGTGGTACGGTGTTGAAGACAATATGAGAAGATCAGAATTGCACCAACATGGCCATGGAAAGAGATGAAAAAGCTTCAAAAGAAGTATATGCCTCCAACTTACCACATAAAGTCATGGACACAACTTGTTCGTGAAAGGCAAGTAAATTATACCAAACTCGTCACTTGTGCCTCGTGGTTTTTCTTTCTGATGGACCATTTCTTAATTATGCATGAGTCTGAGTTGGTGTTGGTTTCCATTATTATAGGTGTTTGTGAATATAATATTTGTTTTATTAACATTAAAACCATATGAAAACATAATCTACTTCTATGATTTTTATTTTGCCCCCATCATGTTCGTGCTTTAGCCTATTTTGAAAATGAATTATGTGACTGAGATAATTTCACTTATAGGAGACATGGACTAGGGTACCAGTGTCAGGTGCGGGAACCTGCCAGTTTCCAAATCAGTAATCCCATCTCAAGGACACCGAGTGCACCAAAACATTCCGACTTTTTTCACTTTGGTTTTCCAAAACCACCCCCTCTCTCTCAGCACGGTACCCAATAAGTTCGCTCCAACTCTTACTCTCATTCCTCTCTCTCCATTCATTACCCAAAAAAACCTCCCTCAAAACCTAAACCAAACAAACCCTTAAATTTACTGGACAAATAGTGATTTACAAAGTCTGGTGAGAGACCACAGATAGTGAAGACTTTGGATTAGCATGTCGGCATATTTGGAATACATTGAATGACCACCATAAGAACCACATGATATAAAAGGTACCGTCTATTTCTGCGGGCATCTTAGAGTGCCCCATGCAATCAACTCTTAACCATGGCAAAAGCATTGGATTCAAACTCCTAGCTAGGGAAATTTTGAGTAATCTGTAATCTTGTCTTGTTTGCTTGCTAAAAGAGCCACAACGGTATGAACGATTACAGAGAATTGTATTTGTGCTTATGAACATCGAACGCACGATCATGGATAACCGGAAACACCAAAAGTTTGATTTTGTTGCACCTTACGGCACATGAATCCTATGGTTGATAGCAAAGTCGTGATTAGCATCCATGGTGTTGTTGACTAGTAATCAACGAAAGTACATTATAGACAGTATTATCTAGACTACTCAATTGCTAGTTATAGACATTGGTTGGCGGAGGGGCTGAACCTTGGTGTTGTGGCACATTGGCTGATCATTCAAAATGATGAATTCTTTTAGGGCTAGATTATGACAACAATTTAACGGTGGAACAATTTGGCAGCTCTAACTGCTATGAGGTGAGGAAAGGAGTGCAAGCGGAGCTGGACTTGAGAGAAGCCTCAAAGGTCCCAGTTCAAGCCTAGGTAGGATTAGCCGCATATCATTCTCTTGGCGCGTTGTCAAAAAGTTAATTGCACTGCGCCTTGGAGGAACAGGATTCCCAATATACTGCAGCTCTTGAAAATTCAACCAAAAGAAAAAGATTCTTTATTCATAAAAGAAGAAAATGCTGTTGGAGTTGGCCTTCACCTGAACAAACTACTGACAAATAAAATAAAGATACTAACCTGAAACTTCTGTCTTCTGTAATTTCTCAGCAAGCTCTTTGGCTTCAGCTTCTGCCTTAAGAATCCTATCAGCTTGACTTCCAGCAAACTTCTGTTTAAAAAACTCCACTTCTCCATCTGTCTAAACCCCCTCAATTCCCACTGAGTAAGTAAGCGTTAAACTCAATCTAAACAGCTTGTAGGCATACAGTGCAAAATAATAACAAATTTACCAGCTCCTTGAACAATGGTTCTGGTGTTCCAATTTTATGACCAGCAGGTAAGAACTCCCAGGGTCTCCTGGCCCTCTCAATATCTCCTTTTTCATCAGAAAGCAGAACTTGGGTTTCAGGAGGCAAATTCAGCTGCTTAAGTACCTGAAGTAATAGTGGAGGCAACAGCATATATGAAAGAGCCTCATTAATTCTGGAAATGCTATGAGGAGAAACAGGCTGTAAACTTACCTCAAGGGTAAAAGATGGCATAAAAGGTTCTAAGAGACATGCAAGGAGATAAACTAGCCCTGCTGAAGTCTTCATAACTACTGAACAGGAATGATAGTCCTCTTTGTAAAGCTTCCAAAATTTGCTCTCCTGTGTAGAGTATTGCAAATACAGTTCATCTTAAGAGGGGAAAAAGCAAAATAGAGCCTGTGTTACTCGGACTCGAGTACTGGTATCGAGTGCGGGTGTGAATCTAGGTGTCGGACACCTCAAGTTTAAAAATACAGGATATGAGGATATGGATCCAGATTTGGACACGGGTGCGGGGATATGCCAAATATGATATTTTGTGCAATTATTTTTAATATTTTTAAATTTAATATGTGATTTTTTTATATCTAATATGTGAAAAATAGTTAATTTATGTATTAAATATACACTGATTCTTTGTTTTGAAAAGATAATTAGTTATCAATAGTTTCTGGACACAGTGACAATAGCATGAGCACCTACCGCATGCCACATGTCGATAATGTATGAATTCTTTTCTTTTTTATCGAAGCACTCATCTACAAAGGCAGGTTGAAGTGTTGGATAGTTGTGGTCCACAGCTCTATTATAATATGCCTTAAATATTCCAATTTGAATATTGACCAGCCATTTGACCGACTGTTGGGGCAGTATAAACAATGTAAAACAAGTAGAGGGGACCATCACTTTTTAACGAGACTTTAAACTTCTACCAACAATAACCATTTATTGCAGACAGCTTTGGAACAGAACCAATGGGGACCCACACATCCTTTCGTGTTCTTTTCATTTCTTTCTTTCTTTCTTTTTCTCAAACCAAAAAAAGCAAACCCTTTCTTCTTCTTCTTCTTCTTCTTCTTCTTCTTCTTCTTCTTCTTCTTCTTCCTCCTCCTCCTTTCGTCCTCTTCTATTTCAGTGAAACCAGACCTCCACAAACAGCCGTTTCCAGATTTCTCTCACCGGATCCCATACGAATCCCGCACCTGTACCAGTGTCGACTCGTTTCGACACGGGTACTCCATCAAAAACAGGCGAGTCCGAGTAACACAAAAATAGAGCTAAACTAAAATTTCCAAGTAAATAAGGAAACAGCAAAAACGGCTTACTTGCAGATATGCATTTCCCTCACCCGAGATAATCATTGCAATCTTCAATCCTAGCTTTAGTTTTACCTAAGCCAATAACAAACAGGAGCAATATGTCAAGCAAACAAATAGGGAGTAATATTCCAAAGATATTAAAGCAACATCAGAATATTTGGAGGTAGAGTAACAATCACCTTCTCCATGGCTTCTAAATATTGATGTACATAATCACCAACTGTTTCTCCAAATTTCTTAGTTAAGGGATGTGATTCGGCTCCTGAGGCTTCAGGAATAACAGAATGATATCCTACACCTTTACTGTCTTCCAGAGCTGCCAATTCACGTGGTTGTGGAATTAAGGGTGAACAAAACAATTAGAAGAGGGAACTAAAAGTAAAATCTAAAATTACCAGTCTACCAGCAAAAAGGCCCTCAGAACACCATCACAATATATAAACTAAAAACATCTTTTAAAACGAAATAAAAAATGAGTAACAACAATGCAACATATGCATTTAAAGAGCACCAAAAATGATAAATGGGATATCAGACAGAATATTGATTCAAATGATCCCAAGGACGAAATTTTTCGAGTTTTTCATACTTCAATTACCCATTAACCAAGGAAGCGTTGAATTAATTGATCAGGCAGAAGAAAAAAAAAAAACCCAAGGAAACGACCATTAGGCAAGAATGGAACATGAAAATTGCTATTCCATCAATGGAGATGTCATTTTATAAAAAAATTAAAGTCCATCTGCCTGAATAGAATATGCCAGTAAGTAGCACATAGGACCAGTGGCAGGTAAGCTACAGGGGTAGGAGAGAACCTGTGGCAGGTCAGTGCTATAACAGTTTTATAAAGTAGGTTCTAGTTGCAAGGGCAGGATAGGGACAGAGATCCATATGCAAGAAGCTAAATTAGAGTATAAGAATTGACTGTCAAGCATACTCCAAACAAGGGAATTATGGATTGCTTGCCATTTCCTCCACTTAAGTAATTGTATAAAGCAGGTAAATGGTAGCACCAAAACATTATAAAGGTAAAATCCGAAATACATAACATGTAAAGTACTGTAGCATTGAAGGCTCATTTTGAAAAGCTGTTACCTGGATCCTTGGCGATAAAGCTCAGGACTCGATTGATGAAATTGCCTAAATTATTAAGCAACTCGCTGTTTAGTTTTGCTTGCAAGTCTGCCCACGTAAACAATGTGTCCGACACCTAATTATAGCATACCCAAAAGAATTAGCAATAGAAAAGATAGAACATGGAGAGAGAGAGAGAGAGAGATAACTGTGTCAACAAAAAGAGCACAACCTCTGGCCTATTAGTTAACAAGTAGTATCTCCATACTTCAACAGGAATATTTGTATCTTTTGCATCATTTCCAAATACACCTATGCCCTTACTCTTTGAGAATTTTCCTGCAAAGAAAATCCAAAATAACAACGGTACAATGAGCAAGCACAAATGCAGTCATCAAAAGTCTTATTTATTACTCAACCACCCAATTAAAAAAAGGAGTTCCATTTTAATGACCAGATTCATAGTTCAAATATTCCGTAACACTGATTGTCTTCATCATAGTCCAATTTTCACCAGTCCCAATAAGTGTCGAAGGAAACATCACCTGGAAACCACTAACACGTTAACCTCAGTCGAATTTTAGCAAGCCAAATAAATGCAAGAAACCATTCATGCCAAGTCGTGGTCAATGATCACAAGTAAGACAACTCTTAACCATCACCTATGCTGCAAGTTTCTATCTTGGAAGCCGGAAGGTTTCCTACTTGTGTACAGGCAGGTTTAAAATCTCAAATCATCTGAAATCGAAAAATAGAACAATGTGCTTACAGTGTGGAATGGCACATTATCCTTGCCCATGAACTGATAGAGCTCAACATTTTCAGGATTCTTCCACCATTTCTCCCACTCAGTTGTGTAGCATGACGTGATTGAGACATATCCAATGGGTGCATCAAACCACACATAGAATACCTAACCATCAATATTCAGAAAAATATGATCACTTTGGAAACACCAATCTACAGAGGGGAAGTATTGCAACCAAACAGCATCTTTCATAATTAACCTTATCCTTGAACTTATCATGTGGAACAGGAACTCCCCACTTCAAATCTCGAGTAATACATCGAGGCTTTAACCCTTCTTTTAGCCACGCATTTGTTGCTTGGATAGCATTCTGACTCCATGACCCAGCCACTGACATGTGGTTTATATACTCTTCCAGTTTATCCTTCAACAAAGGCAGCTCAAGAAACAAGTGGTTTGTATCACGGATGCGTGGTGTGTTTCGACAGACCTATTTGAAAGGCAAATCAAACATTTAGTTAGAAGAAAACTGAATACTTCTAAACGGGATTTGTTTTTTATCAGATAAACATATAATACCCAGTATTCTCATGTTAAATTACTCTTGATAGATGGGCAAATGTACTTAGCTTCAAAACATATACACAAAATGTAAATCAGATTACACTCATACAGTTCTTTCTTTTTAGGCAACACTCCCACTGCCTTAAGAATCATGCAGGAGAGTGTCAGTTTTAGGCCAGACAAATAGGGCTTTCCGGGTCAGAAGTATGGACCCAAACAGATACCTTGGCAAAAATAAGTACAATTACAAAATCAAACAAAACTGAAGAGATAAAGGCACCTTGCATCTAGGATCTTGTAGTTCTGTTGGATTTAATAGCTTTCCACACTTTTCGCATTGATCTCCTCTTGCAGAACCATAATTACATCCTTGTGTTGGGCACACACCCTCAACAAGTCGGTCGGCTAGGAACCTTTCGCATGTATCACAGTACAACTGCATCATAAAGCTATACCAGTCAAACTAATCATACAGATAAGAGGGTGAACTACGTTCATAAGAGAAACTAACATCCACCAATTATACAACAGAAGATCAAAACAAGGATGCCAAAAAGGTCAAGTAGCCAGTAAGAGAATGACAAGCAAAATAGCTAATGGCACTGTAGGAATTCAAACCTGCTGCATTGTGTTTTCAGATAGCCAATTATTCTCCAACAGCTTCATAAAGATCGCTTGGCAGACTTCAGTCTGTTGCGGAGATGACGTGCGTCCGAATTCATCAAAACTTATGTTAAACCATCTGTAGACCTCCTTGTGAATTGCATGGTACCTACAAAGTAAATAAAAACAAATAATGGTATAAATATGTATAATATACCATAGGGGGACAACAATCTATCCTAAAAGAGGATGCTAAATCCCATTTAACGGGTTACGTTCAGCCTTCCCCACAAACTTCCCAGGAAAAAAACGGCCCAGGCATTGGAGGACCAATGACCTTAAAAATCAAAAAGCCTTTGGGTCATCTCAAGCTATACTTCAATTTTTTTAATTTTGCAACTATTCATAATCTTTTTTCCCCACCAAAGAGTAAAATAGGGCACGTCACTCAGAATAATAGGTGATATCTTGCATCCACAGATGGCAGTGGAGGTTGAGGTTTTTGCAAAAATACTACCAAAAAAATAAAGGAAACGCAGATTGTAAGATGCTAGAATCATGCAAATAAGGGTCATCCAATTGCTAGAAATGATGCTTTTCTTTGCTGTCTTTCAACTCAAATATTAGAGAAAATTAAACGAACAGCAGCTCAGTGATGACAAGGGCTGTGTTTGGTTAGATAGTTTAATTTAGTTTTGATGAAGTCATCAGGTGTAATGAGTAGAGAGAGATAGAGAGAGAAATGATGATTTCATCAAAACTAAAACTAAAACTAAACTGGGAAACGAACAGAGCCAAGGTGACTATGGTGGTTGTCACAAGCCCTGGAGACCGCATTCTAACTCTCAAGTCTGAAAATAAGTTTGGTGTAGAGAAACAAAAGTATAATCAAGGTACAATGGCCAATATCAAGGACTAGTACAACGGCTGTTAAGTTCCTAACAATGAAAGTGGGTACCTCACTGACGTACGCAATGAAAAAGCCCTAGGTTAAAGACAGGATTAAAAAGACTAAAACAGCTTCTTTTGAGTTATGAGCCTGTAACAATAGTGGTCAACTGGTCCATCTGGAACTTAGTTAAACAAAGCGGGGGCGGGGGCGGGGGCGGGAGCGGGGGCGGGGGAGCGGAGGTACCTAGAAGCTCCCAAGGTTGGGAGCGCCGATGTATATTTTTTACATTTTTTATAAATTATATTAATATATATTTTTATCAGTAATATATTTTTTTTATAAACTATAGTTAATTTTTTTATTACTAATTTTTTAACTTTGAGAAAGAAGAGAGTGAATCTCACATTGTAGTTGAGACAGGGCATTCAAATTTATGGTTGGCCTTTCACGAAACCATAGAGTCAACCAATACTTAGGTCATTTACACAAACAAAAATACTATGCTTTAGTCGAAATATGGCAGAGTGGTGGTCTCGAAGCATAAAACGTTTTCCAAAAGTGCAGCTGGCTGCACAGTAAAGGGGTACAGCAGTATAATATACTGTATAATATATTATACAATACATAATATATTATATATACAATACATGCATAGTGGCAGTACAGTAATTGCGTACAGCTGTACACCAGAGCAAAAGTAGAGTCTTGATTAAAAAAGCAAAAAGTAAAAGAAAGCACGTTCAAGATTCTTATGTTCTTCTCTCTCTCTCTCTCTCTCTCTCTCTCTCTCTCTCTGTGCCGGCGGCCACGCCCTCCATTGCCAAACCAGAAGCTCCCATGTCCCTGAGAAGCGCGATCCCGTCTCAATGGAAACGCATTCCCATCGCGTTTCTGAGAGAAACGTCAAATCGCGTTTCTCAGCCGGGAGCGGCATCAAATCTGGCGTTTCCTGCAACTAAGATCTGGAATAATTGTCACCATCTACTGGTGATGGTATCACAACAGATTTGACAATACTCCAATGTTCTGTCATATAATTACTTCCAAGAGACTGACATCATATAAAGCATACATCAGCCAAAAGAGTCACATTATATAAACAAGCCAGAGAGAATAAAGCTAACAAAGAAACAGAAACAAACCGGACCAAATGTCATTACGATCTCCCTCGACCATGGGAAGAAATACTAGCTGGTATGCAGCGAATAACCCACCTGGGCATAAGTTTTAGGAAAGAAGAAGAAAGATCTACCAATACAAGCTGCCAAAATAGCTCTCCACAATGTTAAATTTTACCCGCTTCCAGAAACAGATGGAAACATATTGAGCAACTACAAATGAATTTAAGCAACTACAGATTTTTATTTTTATTTTTTTGAACAGGAAAAAACGCCCTCAGGGCTTGAATTTAAGCAACTACATTGTTTGCTTGTTATTTTCAGTAACCCAACTAAATGCTAGTAATAATTACGGTGTTCAATCCACCTAATCCTTCTGCACACAAGCAAAATGCACTTAACGTATTGAGCAAATTCACAGCGGCAAAAGAAAGTGGTGAAAGGTTAAATCAGTAATTACTTGTCACATATCTGTTGAGGTGTGCAATTCTCTTCCAATGCCTTTGTCTCAGTGGCCGTCCCATACTCATCAGTCCCACATATGTATACAGTGTTGTAGCCACGAAGTCGGCAGTAACGGGCGTAAACATCAGCACTCAAAACACCTAGTGGATCATATAAAAAAGAGTGAACAGAGCTATCAAATTCCACATAACATATGCTTGCATGTAGGGATGGCTCCAGAATTTTCATTCACCAATGACAAAACAATTCGGAAAATCCTTTTATACAAACCCCTGAATAAAGTAAAAGATATTAATTTGGTTAAAAAATTATTCGCCAGCTTTATTTGCTTTATTTTGTTTTGTTGAGCTAGATCATCTAATTATACTCACAAACGTAGCGTGAATTTTCATTCAGTTTTACTTTGCATGAATAATCCAGTGCTTTGTCAAAACAAAAAAAAAAGGAAGGATAATCCAGCGCAGACAATAATCACAATATCAGAGAAAAACAAAATTACACGTAACAAATTATAAAATTTCAGCACATTTTCCAAACCGGAGGTTGCTTGAACCCGTCAATTTATACTACAGCCGACCCTGCTCCCATATACGGCTATATAGATGTGTGCGTGTGTGTGCGCGCGCGCGCGTGTGTGTGTGTGTGTGTGTGAGAGAGAGAGAGAGAGAGAGAGAGAGAGAGAGAGAGAGATGTCGGGGTATTTACAGCCGATGATGTTGCCGAGATGAGGGACGTTGTTGACGTAAGGCAAGGCGCTAGTTATGAGGATGTTACGCTTCCCTGGAATCGGAAGTTTAGGCACTTTCCGATCGCCGCCGCCACTTGAGAGGTCCCCCATATATCGAAATTATAGGGTTTTTTCAAACTTCAGATGGTGCCTTTGTTACTGCTTTGCGTCGTTGGGTAATTCGAAGAGAAAACGAGAGAGATGGGAGAACAGTGAGGATTCTCCTCAGTGGCCGAACTTTTATAACCTATGCCGCTTTCCGTTCAGACCAAGTCTCACTTCTCAGCTTATTGTTGGCATCTGTCATCTTCTCACAATTTTAGGTTTTGGCTTTTTCAAGAGTTAATTACTTTTTGGTTCCTATTGTATTGGGTGAATGTCACTATAGTCCTTGGTATATTAATTGTAGACATTAATGGCCCCAACATTTGTGTTTTAGGTTTAATAGGTCCTTGGTTAAAAACGTTGTTAGCCTCGTGGACAATTGCAAGGCCAATTACGGTTTTGTGTTTTGGGTTTAATTGGTCATTGGTTAAAAACGTCATTAGCCTCATGGTCAATTGCAAGGCCAGTTACGGTTTTATGTTTTGGGTTTAATAGGTCTTTGGTTAAAAACTTTGTTAGCCTCGTGGTCAATTACAAGGCCAGTTACGGTATTTCATGTGCCCCCTGCCCAACAATACAGAACCGCTAGGGGGTGGGAGACCTGCATGGTGAACCTCTCGGCCGGCTGTCCGATCGTGTTTTGGACGACTCAAATGTGTTCCGTAATTTTGATTTATTTTTCATTTGTTCTTATCGGTAAAAAATCAAAACACATCTAGATCGTTTAAAACACGATTGGACGATCGAAAGGGTGCACAACACCCCCGGATTCGCAACAATACCACATGTGGTGTTTGTTTGTTCGCAACAATATCCAAATTGCTCAAGAGATTCCCAAAATTGGTAATTGAAGTTCCGTTGGGACTTGTGACTAGGGGTTTGACACAATCATCTTTCTAAATTGGTATGAATGTTGACAATGCATGTTGGAATGCAATGCAATAAATGAATCCACCTTAGCTCTTTATTTTTTGCTTAACATTGGCCTTGTTTCCCATTTAATAAAATGCAAAATCAAATTTGTTTCCCATTCACAACAATACCACACGAGGTGCAAAATCAAGTCTGGATACAATGCTAAAATAAACCCATTTGATTGTTCAGGCTAATGACCAAAACATGGTACTAGAGGCAAAAAATGACCAAAACATGGTCATGGTTTCCCAAATGACCAAATCACGACAAGAAAAATATTAATTACGCATACATGACAATTTATGAGTATGATGCCCACAATAACCCTGATTTTTTTTCCCTCCAACAACCCCTCTCTCTCTTCATTCTGGTCACCGAAAAATGACCATATTCCTGATCCAGTGCTCGTTAAAATTCCCGATCCGATCATCTTCTTTGGCGTATTTTACTGACGAGCTCGCTAACCCGATCATCTTCACCAAGCCATCATTTTCACTGATCCTTGATCCTCTTTATACGGCAAGTAAATCTATACATATATTATATACACACGGAAAAATCCAAAAACTGAGTCAAGAAACCGCTTTAATCTATTCATACACTTTCTCTCTCTAGCTATGGAGACCTTAAACCGCCTTAAACAAGATCGTTGAAACGACGACGTCGAGCGCCGATCTTAGCCTCTCCATTCGCAGCAGACCCAGGCCAAGCACCAACAAGGTGTCGACTGATGTGGAAGTTTTTGACACATCGACGCCGAAGATGATGAGTTCTTTGGAATCGGAAAGTTTGTTTAGTCTATTTAATATTTTCGGTATTTTTAATATTTTTGTTGTCTTGTATGATTTCTCAAAGTTATAATTTAGGTCACATTTTTACGATTGTCTGATTCTTTGGTTCCTCTCATCGGGAAAAATACTTATCCCAAAAATTACAAAGAAAAGATGAACAAAATCTTCACAAAATAAATTTTAGGCGAAAATACGGATGATATTAATGAAAATTTAGCCTCTAAATAACTTTCAAATTAGAGTAGTATTTTCCTTCACAGGAGTACAGTACCACACCCTATAAATTTCCCGCTCCTTTCTCTCCTCTCCTCTCCTCTCGTCTCCTCTCCCCCTCCAACTTCCTAACAGCAGGTGCCTACATATACTTGTCTCACCAAGCATCATCAAAACAATCTTTCGTTCCCTTCGAATTCTCTCTCTCTCTCTCTCTCTCTCTCTCTCTCTCTCTCTCTCTCTCTCTCCTCTGATTCGTTCAGAATCTGAAGACGGTGGTTAAGATGGAGGAGTACTTGATTTGCATGAAGACTCTACGCTCTCAAATGAACGGTGCGTAAATCTAGGGTTTCTCTTTCCACCACAGAGACGCAATTCTAATTGTAGATGTTCAGTTTAGTTATCTTCAGCGACTGATCGTTACGAATGTTTACAATTACCTAATTGATTTTGAAATGAAATGTTGGAATTGAAGATGTGGAGGATCAAGCGGCGAAGATCTCAGTTGAAGAACAAACGCAATTTACTACCATTCAAACTCTGGAGAAAGATCTCCACTTAGGTTTCCTTCTCCTCATCCTCTTTCTCTTTTAGTGTACATTGGTATTCTCTCTTATTTATACTCAAAATCTCTCCCTAATCTCAGCCTGTTTAATAGTATATAGTATATAGTATAGGATATTGACGCTAGTATGTTTAAATCTATTCGTACCATACTCATGGTCTTGCTCTAAGCATGTGTGTTTATACTTGATTACATATATATGTTTAGATAAGCATGTTCGCGTACATTTGGTTCGTTCATCAGCCCTACATAACAACAATTAACATGCCTATCTGTAATTTGTCGGTTTTACAAGAATCTGCAATTTACTTCCAAAAAAGGGGATAAATTACATAAAAAAACCCTGTAGTCAAATTAGTCCATAGAGGTTCTGTTGGAAAATGCTGACCCCGTCTATAACATGTAGGCTGTCAATTTTATTGGCAAAGCTACAACCACAAAATCAAATTGATCTGTCCTCTGCAAATAACGACTCAGTTGGTGACAAGGTGCCCCAGTAAGAACCAATCTAGAATATGGACTTGCTTTTCAGGTTCCTAGAGTTCAGATGTGCCACCATATTATGAAAACAAGGAACTAAGGAAATCAAGGAGCACCTTGTGATTTATTTGTTGTCCATTTTCATTAACATTTATATAGGGGCACTCAGTAAAGTCAAGTAGTTAAAGTAGAAAGAGGGATTGAATACCCCGTGGAGAATGGAGACAGCTTATTGTGACAACTGACAAGAGAGACAAATATATGTTGCGAAGCTTTGATACCAAAGAATTGCCATTTCTGCGCCCCATTGCTATCTCACTTCACCAGATGATATATTAGAAATTTAAAAGCTTGCATTTCTAATCTGAAGTTCGAAATGTGATTAAAAATTTAGAAGTTCACTAGTAAAATGACACTCCAATGCTCCATGGCAACAAAACTCAGGGAGGGTGTGACAGAATCCGGCAAACTTTCATCTTTTCTCGTTCTTTTTCTCCCTAAAGCTTCAGAGCGATACGTCATTGATACACACTTAAGAGTAGTACAACCCAACCCACGTGTCTTTTGTACCAGACAAATTTGCAAAGTGGCCGGAACAGTAAAAACAAAATTTTGGTTTATACTTGGAATGGAACATAGGGCTAATATTCCGTTTTCTTTCCCGTATGATACATATAGGCTGGTACGGTACGAGATTGATAACTTATCTTAGGACTTCTTAGAATATAATGGTTCAGTAAGATCGAAGACCAAACACTAGCTGGGTAGGCATTACCAAAGAACAGATGACCATGGCTTCTCTCTTCTAGATTGCAAATATGCACCTAGAATAATCATCAATAACACCCCATCCTTTATCGGTCTTTGGTGACAAGCTTCTTCCAATCCCCATTTTGACACATTCTTTTAAATGAAACAAATTAGTTCCGAGGGACCTCCTCCCTAACTTCTCTAATTTAATTCAAAGCTGACTGAGTACTGTACTCTCCACTTTAGAAGGAATCCAGATTACCCTGTCAGTATTTTTTACCTGGGGTTGCAGCTTGCAAAGTCTGCGGAGTCTGATATATTATATGCCACTAGTCAGCTTGTTTATGTTTGTAAGTTGCTTTTGATACCCAACTAAACTGATTTGGCAGATTTGTATATTGTACATTGTCTTTCCCTCCAACGCCTCGTTAAAGAAAATGTTCTGATCCTCAGCTGCCAAGTCATTGATGCGGACCAAACTTTTCAGTTTGTTTATTTGTTGTTTTTGATATCCAAATAAGCAGATTTTTTTTAATGTACACCATTTTTTCCAATGAACTCTGGTATTTGCTTCAGTTTCAATTCATTTCAGTTATAAGTGTTTTTTTTTAGGAAGTGAATTTAGAGTAATTTTGTAGTAATTAAGCTGAGGATAATTTTGGTACTAAGTTTTGGTAAAGAAGTCGTGTCTTTTACTATTCATTGCAGTTCCCCACCCCCCTGACTGCTTCGTTACATTGTAGCTCATTCAGATATAAAGAAACTTAAAGCGGAGACTGACCAGATGGTGAAGGCCAAGGGGCAGATATGTTCCCAGATTTTGGAGAAAAAGAGAAAATTTTCCTCTTTGGAATTAGATTCAACCACACTTTCTCAGGTATTTTTCCCCCCTTGAAAGCAATTAATAATATATTTTGAACGTTAGATGAGAAGTTGCTGGGTCATGTTTCTATGCGGTAGAACTTGATGAGGAGATACATTGATGTGGACAGTTTTTCAAACTTAGAATCAAGCTTCCTACACGGGCTAGGGTTTTAAAAAGCTGTTGTGTTATGGTTTAATGTGGTTGAAGAAAGCGTGTGGAGTTTGTAAGAAGAAGAGGCTGGAAAAGAAAGTATCCAGGGAATTCATAGACTAATCTTCTAATCCAGCTCGAGAAGGTTTATTTTATTTTATTTTATTTTAATTTTTTATTTTAAGTAGATCGGGAGTTATTATATAGTTATGGGTTGCATATTGAAACTAGTCTAACTTTCTTCATACCATAGTGGAATCAAGAGCTTGTAACGGGGTTGATATGACCTTATGCTTAGTTGCTGCTGACATAAGAAATGAAATTGTCCCCCCCTGTGAAACTGCTTCTCTATCATGTGAAATCCGTGACATAAAAGAATTAATTCTCCATAGCAATCTCTCTTAGGGAGCCAAAAAATGGGACTATAAAAGCCTCCTTCTCCCATCCAAGAATGAAGAAAATGAAAGCCTCTTTATTGATTGAAGTCCCAAGATTAGATATGAGAAACTGGGGTTAAGGGAATGAGTAAAGATGGTTGGCAATGTAAATGACAAATAATAAGTTAAAGGCCTCCATGACAATGTTAAACCCTGTATGCTAATAGTGTCAAAATGTTCAGCTCCTTAATTTTTAGATATGACAGTTTCTTCCCGAGTAATGGTCATGTCAACCTTGGTGGGTACTCACAGCAACATGAATGGCAATCATTTGCCTGCATTCATATTTTAGGGTGCTTATCTAATTTCTAGATGAGTTGAGACAACTAATTGACAGAAAAGAACGAGGAAGAGATGAAGCAAGAGAAAATAAATAAAGCAAGCAATCTTTCGCTTCTCTGATCTGGTTCCTCTTTTGTTGTGTTGTTGCTGTTCCATGTATTTCCGAGCAAACAAAAGAAAAAAGAAAAGAAAAAGGTAAGTAGTTACCTAAGCCCGGTTATTATCTTGAAGGTAGAGGGTTGACATATACTACCATAGAAGAACAACTTGCTTGCTTGATTAACCAGGAAACAAACATTTGCTACTTTTTGATAATGTCCTTGTCGTCAATGGCATACAGACACTGGAGCTTATTCAACAAGAAAGACTGAGCTTATCCGCCAAATTTGTGGAGAAAAGGTAAGTTAATGCAAACATAAAGATGGAAGTGAACTCATCGTTTATGTTAGTCACCCATATCTTTTACTGCAACAGCACTAACTATACCAATATTATGGAGGATATCAATGCCAAATTGCTGCAACAACAGGTTTTATACGCTTTATGTCATTCATTCATTGCCTTATAGTAGATATTTCAGTTGATAGTTAGTGACTTTGTTTTTTGAGTAGGAGTGGATCAATTATTACAAAATTAGCTCAACCATTGGACAACAGGGATTGGTAATCTCTCTCTCTCTCTCTCTCTCTCTCTCTCTGAACTTTCGAGTTACTACACATTCATATTTCAAAATGCATTCGGTTTCTACGAACAAAATGCATTCGGTTACTAGTCTCAGATGCAATCTGTAAATTTCAACTTCTCTCTTGAGTGCTAAAATATTTGAATCAAAGCGTGGATGGGGACACGACACCTCCCGCTTTGTACATGTCTAAATGCATGTTCAATGTTTTTTCTTGTTATTACTTTTTTGCAGAAACGTTTGAGATGGTCGGGGACATCGTGGGGACACACTAAGGATATAATAGGGAGATTAGGAGGCCAGAACACTATGTTGAAAAGTTAGTCTGTGGTCAAATTAGCCATGATGCTAGTTCATGAATGTGGTTGAGCGACAGTGGTTTTTTCATTATGCTCATAATGTCAATATTGTTTGTGCTTTTATTTCAAGTGGATAGAAATAATATTCTTGGTTTTGTATGAATCTATGATAATGGATATACTTCTGCGTTTACTGTGTTCTCATAGTGCCTCTGTTCCTAATTTTAGACAATGTAATGTGTCCTGCGTCAATGTCCTTGCGCGAGCTTCTAGGGTGATAGCTTGTTGATTGATGCCTTATTTCTGGTGTAATATGCAATCTACGTCATGGAACTCGTAATTATTGGTTTTCCTTGTAGATTAGACCATCAGTATAAATGTCTTGAGAAGTTTGTGCTTTCTTCAGTCGTTCCTTCATATAATTCTTCAAAATTAGCCTGTCGTAACATGGATGTTTCAAGGTTCTTGGCGTTGTAGCTTTTACATGCGTGTAGCACTACTTATTGCATTTCAAAAATATCTAAGTAGCACCAATACTTATAAGAGGGTGTCTTGGTGGTCTTGTACATATAAGCAGGACACTTGATGCAAACTTCTAGACATATGTTCTCCAAACACGTTCTACTATGTGTCAAAATTTTCTAAAGTCAAATTCACTCATACATTTGTAGAACACTTCTATAGTTTAGATACCAAAGAAATGCATTACAAGTTAACATAGAATGTTTTGATACAAGAAAAACAAGGTAAATTTGTCCATATTTCCTTCTTTAAACTTTAGAAATAATGTTAGATCACATTAAGGTATTATGTTTTAATGATATAACTTATGTACACCACTTCCATTTTTTTTATCGATCTATGTGAAATAATAACACTTCCATGTGTATTGTATCCTTTTTTTTTGACAAATTATGTGTCGGTTGGGTGTGCAAGCTTCATACCCAGAAATTTGTATGAATTTCTGCTACGGTTACTTCTTAACTGGATTATGTATTCGACTCTGTTGAGCTATACATTAACTTTTTGTGTGTTGTCTTGAGTAATTTTTTGGCTCTGACTTTCTCACAAGTCACAATTTATTTAGCTCTTTTCTTATATACATTAAATCTTGCAATGCTACTGATTTTAATTCACACAGATGAAGGATAACAGTGGGGAACAAACAAGCGAAGCTGACAATGCGGAACAGAAAAAAGAAACTGGAGGTATGACTTGTACACTGATGTGACATTTCTCGTAAAGAAGTTCTACTTTTTGTTTGAAGCCATGCAAATGCTTGATCCGTTAGTAGGACCGTTATCTCTGCATTCTGTTTGAATGGCATGAGGACCATATATCTGGAAAATTTGATAGCTGACCTGGACTTATTATAAAGAACATTTTTAAAGCTAGACAGAACTTCTCTTAGAAGCTAATAATCATCCTTAATCATATTTACTTAACTGCCAGACCCCCCGCACACGAGCCAACACCAAAAGCCAAATGGAAAAAATGAAACAGCAAATTATGAAACGTTTTTGATATGTTCAAAACCAAGAATTTAAACCATCATATACTTTAACAGTTCGTGATAGGTTAAATGGATTATATTATAGAAATGCATGCAAGGAATTTTACCCACATTATCAATCTTCTAAGTAGATCTTCTACAATAGCATGCTATAGTGGTTGCTATAACAAGATCTTAACATGAAGTGCCTGTTTTTCTTTTCCAAATGGTGAGGTAAAACACATGCTGTACACATACTATACCTTGTGCCAAATTTGGAAGTCCTATTAGAATAAAAGTACAGTATTATGACTAAAGAAACTCTGGAACCGTTGTACTTATTCCTTCTGTATATCTATAATTTGTATATCTGCTTTCTTCATCTGCTGAACTTGACTTGCAGGGAAGTGTGGAGTTGAGAGACATCCCATTGCAGAAAATGTGGTATGGGCATTTCATATTCTAATGGGCCAATGGCCATTATAGAGTAGTAGGCCTTTAATTGTCCACCGAATTTCAGGGTGATGCAGTGAAGAAGCTAGTGACTATGTTAGAATCTGCTAAAGCTAAGCTTGATCTGGCGACACGAACAAAATCCAATCTTCTTGCGGAGACTAGCAAGGTTTTAACATAAGTGGATTTACGTACTTGTGCATTGGAAGAAAACCAATATTTATGTTACGTAATTGGTTGTCAAGCAAATATTAACTACCAGGGCTCTAGGTTAAGTCTGTCTAAATCACGAGTACCCATGGTCATATGCGAGAGAATATTCTGTTATTCTCTCTGTTTTCCTTTTCCAACTTATCTATTGTATTTCTGCTGGAACTTATTCTATCTCTCTGTCTTCCTTTTCTTCCCCATCTCTGGTATTTCCCAATGGAGAGGATGCTTTGACATAATTCTTGATGCATTTATCATAGATCAGTTTTATTTCTTTTGCTAGTTTCTGATTGACAGAATGCAGTGATGTTCACCCAAAATTTACTTTGTTTTAGTATAAGGAACCATATATGTATTCTCTACAGAGTAGGTTCCCTTTCACTCATAATTTGTTGTGCTAGATTTTTCTGCCGTTGTACTCTCACCGTCCTAAAAGGTTAGTCCCTTACAAAAAGGTGTGCAATGTTGGATAAAAAAATAAAGTTCTTCAATGCATAATTTTTGAAATTTGTTGACACTGAATAAAAGGATTCATTGGCGGTTTTTAACTTAGTGTCAAGAAAGTTAAAAAATTATGCAGGGAAGTACTTCATTTTTTTATCCGAAAATTGCATGTCTTTTCGTAGGGGACTAACTTTTTGGGACGGAGGGAGTAGCAGTTAACATTTAGTTAATAATGGTCTCATTTTGTGTTTGGATGCTTTTCGAGTTATATTGTACCTACCATTCAAAAAACAATGAGATTCAAAGGTTGTCCTCATTCAAATTTTCCATTATTTCAGGTGAAGCAATCTGTTGATCAAGTGAAGTGCAGGATTGGTGGTTTCAAGGTTAACTCATATGTCAGACTATCCATGTCTTTATTTACTATCACTCTCTTTACCCATCCCCCGACATTCGTATCTATATATTAAGTTTTTGGCTATCAAGTGTCTTCAATTTCGTTGATCCCTATGTCCAATGGCCAAATGAACAGAATCAATACGTTCCACTTAGCTATTAAGTGTCTTCAATTTCCTTGATCCCTATATCCAATGTCCAAATTAACAGAATCAATACGTGCCAGTTCCTGGTTTCTTTCAGCAAAAGGATGCAAGATAATGGAGTTCTAAGAAAAAAGTTTTGGACTGATTACCTTTTGTATAGGAAATAACATTCTGTACGTCTTTGATCTACGCATTATATTTACATGATGTTCTTCTTTATATTTTTTTGGTGGTTATAGCCAGAGCTTGGATCAATGAATGTAAAGACCCTAGGAGAAGAACATCAAGCTCTCATAGCTGACCGAGCTGGAGAAAACGAGTATTTGCATTCTCTGCAACAGCAATTTGAGAACCTGAAGGTTGATTTATTAGTCAGCATCTTCCCTTTCTTTGGGTCATATTAAACTGTATGCGAGTATTTATCTATACACGTTAAGCCTTTAGACTCTTTTTGGAGACTTCGCCCATGCTCGATTCCCGATATTTCTGGGCCATTGTGAGATGACGCAGGCAGTAAAATGGAAAGCATGGGCATTCCTAAATAACATAATGATTAGACGGTTGAAGTTGGAGTCACCAATCATGGCCTGAGATTTTTCTTTCCACATAAAGATCTTGCTGGTGAAACTAATTGAAATTGCATGATATAGCTGAGTTGGAATACTTTCTTCCTGTGAAGCATGGATACGTTTGGAAGAACCTTAAAATATGGCATAGGTGGTACGGCTTGGATAGGTTTGGCAAAAGTATATTTTCATAACATCTAAATTTGTATTGTTTGCCGTATAATTTTCAGTTGGTCATATACAATTCTCATTCTGCTATCAAGTGTGATTTCATTATCAAGCCTGAACCGTTCATATATCAAGGTTCACTGTTATTACATTAACTTAGGAACTATCAAGGTTATCTGTTTAAATTACCATTTTGAAGCATGGATACGGGTACAGTTAAGAAAGAAAGCATGGATAGGAATATGGAAGTAATGGAGCACATCTGTGACTCAATAAGGAGTGCAGGTATTTGGGGGAAAGTATGATACTAAATAGGTCCGCATTTTATGTCTTCTCTAAGGAGTAGGCAGTGGAGGAAAACTATTCTTGTGTTAATTTCTAATGCTATGGAAGAAAATCACAATTACATAGCTGTTCTGAGACATGACCTAGAGTATCCAAATGTTCTGAGACGTGACCTAGAGTATCCAAAACATATGCTGCATTAGCTACAAAAGGTTAAATTACAAATTATCAGACGTTTATATTGGATACCTATCCTCACCTCCAGCAAACTTGTGGTAGTACCCATGCTTCATTGCTTTGTACCTTTTGTAACTGCATTTTTTGTTCATAATCACAGAGATTTATACCAGCTTCTATTTTTATTTTTCATATCTCCTAAAGAATTCAGGACGGCCATTGTATTTTACAGGGAATTTCTCAGGTCGTTAAATGTTGTTGTGGAGAGGAATACAAGGTAGAAGTGGGTCTCTGTCTACAGGCGTCACAGGGCATGCAGTAAACTCTTTGTGACTAAAGAGGCTGCTGAAATTACTCAACATTCCTATGGACAATAAAATTAATGCTTCAACATGTCACTGATCAGGTAAATGAGTACCTGTTTCTTTAATCCTAACTGCAAAATGAGTGCGATTGAACTACTGAAAAAAGAAAAATGTGGCAAGTTGTTTGCTTTCTTGTTGAAATTGTCATACAATGCCATTATCCAATGCTGTATTGCTTTGCTGGTTTGTGAAGTGCTTCACATCCTTACATACGGTTTGACAAAAAGGTATATCAAATATAGGTTAGAACACATATGGAGTGCCCATTGATTTTGTTGATGAACTTAACCTTGTGTGTATGCATAAATCCTAATGTGTTCATGTCATTATGCAAAAGTTGTCTGTACTTTTAAGCAAAATTAAGTTTTTAGTTTCTGTTGTACTAGTAATAGTCGAGTTGCTTATACGTTATCCGTGAAATCTCTTCCCAAAAGAAGTAATACAGTGCAAGTAGAAATCACAGAATCTTCAGAGCCTTTAAAGCTGCGGAGATATTGTGGACTTGATGACCCTCGACAAAGGCAATGCTTGGGCTCTCTTGGGGGACTACATCGTCCATTTTATAACTTTCTTCGCTGCGTAGAAGCATCTCACTGCCGTATTCAACAGAGTTTCTTAGAATAACAGTCTTGTGAAGGCCAACCAATAGACTTTCATAGTCTGTATCTCCTTTCTCCCCAACGAATACTACCATTTTTGAAACATCAAGACCCCACCTAACAGATAGATACCTGGATAAAATGAACATAAGTTGAGATCTGGTCTCACACACACATTCACACACACAAATGAATGGATGTATTTTCTACTGTGGTGCAACTAAGTCATGCACTTGTTGACTAAGCAACAGTCAACACAAACCACAAGTGCATTCACACAGGATTATGTAAATTAGGAATAGAAGGTTTTACCTTAGTGCTTGGCCTCTTGATGCTAATAATGGTACTACATTCAATCGTGTTGCGGCATGAGTGTAGACAAGACTGCATCGGAACCCTCTCATCCGTAGCCTCTGGCGCAGTTCGTCAATTTTTCGAGTCTGTCCAACACCACATAATAGCAAGGATAAGTAAATGACACGATGTTTCTAAGAGTCTCTACACTTTATGATCTCTCTCTGGCCTCTAATTCATTGGTATTTGAAAATCTCACCTTGGCTCCTGGTTTAATGCTGTAAGAATAGCATCGAGAGCTAAATGCATCTGAATACTCTGCTATATCATCCCCATTTCCATCTCCTTCTCCTACCCTACCAAGCCTCATTATCACTGATCTAACATTCTCACCAGGCCACTTGTACTCAATATGGGCTTCATAGTCCATATCAGCCAAGGAATCTCGCCAGGGATAATACAGTTCACTTCCACTGTTACAGACCAATGCATCAAAATGTTCCAATCCCACATGGCAATGTCTAAATTTTTCCTTTGTCTCATTTAAGGTTAAACCTGTTAACAGTACAAATCCTACCTTGCCTGAACTTGAGACTGCAGCTTGCATCACATTTTTTGTGACTAATGCCAGGGTCTCAGTGCACAGTCCATCCTTGGAGTAACAATCGGTGGCTATTATAAATAGCTCCTTCCTTCTTCCAGGGCAGTAACTAATACTGGAATTGCCATTTGAGGAACCTAAGTTGGTCAGGGCATCAATGAGTTTCCTTTGTCGGTTTGCTGCATCGAGTTCTCCATGGGGCTTGAAGTCTGTATCCACTGAGAATTGCAAAGAAATGTCTTCCACATCCCTTAGGGAGTCGCTCATGGGTTCTTCAGGTGTAGGTATGATCTCAAGACGGGTCGTAGGATGGCGATTCCTGCAATGTTTGACATGAGAAAGGTAGGTTCTACAGTGTTCTGGCCAAGAGTACCGGTGAATGTACTTTAGCCCATTTTTGCGGCACTCAAGCCAGAGGTTTTTATCAGCTACAAGTTTTAGGAGGGCATCTGCTATGGCTTTCTGGTCATGTGGGTCGATGAGAAGGCCATTGTTGAGTACCTGATTTAACAAGACATTCCCAATTAGATTCTTTTGAAAGCTTAATTTTCTGAGAAGCATATTAATGGGCGATACCTTCTCCAAGTTAATGGGTGATATGGGGGTTGAAACTCAACATATATATAGGGTTCATGTATCCATTGAACTTCAAATTATTAGGTTGTGGTCCAGGAATTAGCCAGATTTGGTAGACTTGGAATTCTTAGCCACCGAAGAAGCATAAATTCTCTCTGATCTTTACCTTGATAATGTCCACAGGCCCGCCATTTTTTGTGGCAACAACAGGCAAACCATAAGCAGCAGCCTGCAAGAAATAGAGGTTTATGAACTGCAATTATGGTAGTAACTGTGCAAGGAACCTCAACCACTCTAAATGTATTCTGCAGGTGAGTGAGTCAGGTAGTGACTAACCTCTATGAGTGTGAGACCAAATGGTTCAACGAGGGCTGGGTTGATGAAAACTCCCTTGAAGAGACAAATCCACCAGAGAAGTGTACTGTTAGCAGTGTTATGGTGCAATGGAAAGGGAAAGTTGAATAGTTAGTGACTTGTTTAATGTTGATCTAGGCTGTTGAATTGTGGACCTGATATTACTATGGATCATCCCATCTGGGATATCCATGTCAAGGCTCGACGGTCCACCTTTCATTAGAACCTACCTTAGTGACGACTTCAAAGACTTGGTACAATTTGCTCAGAGGTAAATGAGGGAGCATATTCTACCTTTGTTTTAGCAGCTAGCTGATATATCTCAGGAACGTCAGACTGCTTGTGATGCTTGGGATATGCTACCATACCGTACAAGTTGTACTTGTCAATGAGCTTCAGTACAGTTGTGAGAACAACTGAACTGCCATTGGACATCTCTTCAATGTCATCTCTGTTACCAAGTATAAGAGTCTGCAATATCATCCACGAATAATGCTTAGACATATTATCTGTTGATAAAAGCTGAATATTGTAGTGGGATGTAATTCTACCAAGTTGGCTAGTTCTTTGAGTGGTTGGCATTCGCCAAAAGCCTTGAGCAATGTGGTCACATTTTTCTTGGGGTCCGGACGAGACAATGCCAGGATCATAGGCTTGTGAGGGTTTGTGAAGAATTTTGTTATCTGAAACAATATAGGGGAAGGTTAGAAGTAACTTTGTAAGTAGAAATGAAGAAGATGTCATCTGTCACGTGATCACAATCATTCCCAAATACGGCTGCAAGTACGGAAGGAAAAAGGTGCCTGACCTCGAACCAAATTGGAGGTATGTGCCTTTTGTTTTGAGTTTTATTGGAGTCAGTCAGCAACTTTAGATCTCCATCACCTTCCAGTGAATCTTGTGGTTTGACATAGCTGAAGTCCATCCCTGGTGGAATAACCTGGTTTCGTGAAATGATCAGGATCAAGGCATCAAGCTTAATATATAAGAATGAAAGCGAAAACGAAAACGAGATTGTACATACCACCATCCTTGGCATGTACCGCCCAAGGCAACTCACTCCACGCCTTCTCCTAACCCTAAGCTTCCTCTCCAATTTGATATCAAATCCGTCGTACAAACCCCATTTGCTCTTGATCTCTTGCTTCGTGCTAGTTACTACCATTTCAGCAGCATCCAACCCCATCTCTTCGGCTTCAATCCTCCTCATTATCTTGTACATTGAGTTTATGTCCTCCCTCGACAACCTCCCTTGTTTAAGTAATTGTTCGAACTTGTTCCGTCCCAAGGAGTGTCCTGTTAGCACCATGGGCACGTTCAAGGTCCCAGACAAATGTGCTGCTACCTCTCCTGCATCAGCATAGTGACCATGAATCACGTAAGGCCATGTTGCCTTTCCCCCGTGTACTTCTTCCCCCAGAACTCTTGCCATGTTGACAATGTGACTAAGAGCCCCATCCACAAACTCAGGTATGTAAGGCCAAAGTGACTCTTTTTGAATGTACCTGTGGCCCGGGGGTTTTCAAAGTTAGATACTTGTTTTGGGTATATTGGAGATCTAGGAGTGGAAGAACTTGATGAGAAGGTTTTGTATTCGTTACATATTTTCCATAATGGTAATAAAAATTATATATTGGATTAAACTTATGCCTGTTTGAATTTTGGAAAACATATTAAATCTCTCCTTGTTCTTTCAAAAGAATCTCTCCTTGTTCTTTCGAAAGAACAAGAAATCAAAAGAGAACCAAATGGCTCCCTTTTCCTTTTCATTTTATTCTGAGGGAAAAAAAAAGAAAAGAAAAGAAAAAGAAAGATAGGTCAGGTAGGAAAACTTAAAAGAGGTAAATGACGTTCTACTTCTTCCTGGATTTTTCTTTGCAGTACTACCAAACAAGGAACCAAACAGGGGAATGGTGGAAAATTGTTAGTACTGTTTCCTCTCTATTTCTTTCCTTAGGTTCCGAAGACACCCTAATAGATTAGAGAGGAAATGAACAGAAGTATATGTGAGTGATTACTTATTGCGAGGTCCACATGGGATCCGAATGATGTAGGCACCACAACTAGCAGTGCCGTCTGGTGGGCACGACAGCATTTCAATGGGCTCACCATAGCTACAGTCAACCTCTGACGAGGTGATTTGTCTTGTCAGAAGGTCTACACGATATACACCTTTCATGTTGGCTAGTGATCGAGCAAGCTCTACCACATACTTCACCTGGACATACATACAAATTGTCAGCAATGTGTAGACAGAAATGCAAAAAGTAGGAGCCTGTTGCCATGTTACTACCTGACCACCGGTATCTGAATCTCTCCCAAGTTCCATATTTTCTCCACGCACCAACCCATGCAAACTACATGAAAGGATAAGCTTGATATCAAACTCAAAGATTCGCAAATAGCACAAGGAAATTTGCTTCATTGATGGAAATTCGAAACAGCATAGCATTAGTATATAATTGCAGGGAGTCAGGGTCACACTTATTCTTTTGAATATTTCCACTTGTCATGAACATCATCATCCTTAGGACGCAAGTTCATTATTTTGATATTATTTTGTACTGCAAAGGAGCTATGTTGGGAGGAAGAACTTCAGAAAAACTGTATGAGAACCAGGAAAATGCCCGGTGCCATGACTCCAATTGTAAGAGCCCACTTTGGGCTATTAGAGTCCCACATCGTTGAATTTGGAAAAATTAGATGGGATATAAGACGTATTGCCACCAGCTACTGTATAACTTGAGGTTAACTTTTGGAAGCCACGTGATTACGTTAAGAGTTAACAGGTCAGTTGACATTACATGATATGCGAGTTGATTCTATTTGTTACTGTGTATACTAAATGACATGATCCTATTCGTACTTGTACTTAAGCTTGTATATGGACCGTAAACAATACCTACACAACATGATATACACGGAGTACCTGATTAGGACAATGTATAGGTGCCTAGGTTTGTCGTCGTCTGACCATATTTGCATGTCGGAGTTGATTCTTGAGATATTGTCCGGTGGAGACTCGGCCTGATTGGCATCGCTCTTCTCTTTCTCACCTTCAGAAAGCTCTGAAAGGTCTTCTGCAGCATCATTACGACCTTTTTCAATCTCAATTCTTCGTTTTGCAAGCCTTTGTGCATCATCCCAAGCTATCTGCAACAAGCTACTACCTTAACATTAGTGAAACCTACTTTTAGCATTTTTGTTTGTTTGTTTTGATTGCTAGGCTGCCTCTGATAGTCATTCATCAAGTCTTTATATTTCCACTAACATTTACTAACTAATTTTACTGGAATAGTTTTTCTTGTGATTCTTCTTTGGTCAAGTCCCTGGGAAAGCTTTAGAAGATAAATGTTGCAGACTTGCAGGCATAGACATCTGTTACGTTTCAAAATATACTCGGGTAAATTTCACCAACCTCCCCTGAGGTTTCTGACAATTATAGGGACCTCCCCTAAGGTTTCTGAAATTTCATTGACCTCCCCTACTTTTGAAAATAAATGTCACATACGTCTCCCTTTCGTCAACTTTCGTTAGAAAAGTTGACGGAAAATGATGATGTCATACTTCTCTCTCTCTCCTCTTTTTATTTTAAATCTAAAATGTTTATAACTTTTATGTTACATATTTATTCTTTACGAAATTTACATATTTAAATTCTACTTGAAGAGATCTACAAAATGAGATGCACATTGAACGTGAAATTAAGCAAAAATAAAATCTTATTTTTTCAATGTGAATTTCAATTATAATTTTACATAATTAATTTTTTTTAAATGTGTAAATCAAAGTTTTATGCAAAAATTGTACGAAACATCATAAAATCTTCTTGTTTAAGAATTTAGTTTTTTCCAAATAAATTTTTAATTAAATGAACATTGTAAATTTGCAAGTCCATTTTTCTAATTATTGGTGACTTTATCCCAATAAAATTTCAAATTTTCAATGCAAATTTTAATTATATTGTCACAATTTTTTTTTTTTTGCCATTCGATAAAACATTAGTAAAGTTAGCCTTTAGATATTAGTAAACTACAAGGGTGGACTTCCTCTCCATAAGAGTCGAACCCAGAACCTCACCCCTATAGAAAGGGCTAGACGACCAACTGGGCTAACAGCCTNCTAGTCTACTGTCACATTAAAAGATTCGAATTTAAATTTTACATGAATTTTATGAAAAATGAATTTGAACAAAAAAAAAAGTTTTAGGTTTAAAATTTTGAGTTACACGTTGAAAATTTTAAATTATATAACATTATAATTTACATTGAACAATTAAGATTTTATTTTTACATAATTTCACATTGAATATTGATCTCATTTTATAGATCTTTTCATGTAGATTTTAAATATATAAATTTTATAAAATATGAATATATAAACCAAAAGTTATAAACATTTTAATATTTAAAATAAAAAGCATGCTAGGGATAACAAAGTAATTTCAGCATGAAAGTTAACAGCGTTAGCTACAAATTGACTGGAGGGGGGAATCTAACATTTATTTACAAAAGTATGGGAGGTTAGTGGAATTTTTGAAACTTTAGGGGAGGTCCCTGTGATTGTCAGAAACCTCATGGGAGGTAAGTGAAATTTACTAATATACTATTCTAATTGTAGACTGAAATGAATCCATTTATAATAAAGCATTAGACGCATGAACCTACTAAAAGAATCTTCATCTGTCATCAATCAACTAAAAATTTAGGATCTATTTGTTTCGACGTAAAACATTTTTAGTTGAAAAATATTCTTCATGCAAAATGATTTTGCGTAGAATATTTTTTTAATTTGACTTTCCGGTGTTTGGTTGCACTTGAAAAAATTTACAAGAACAAAATTTCTTTCAGTTGTAGATATTATTTTTCAACAGTTTGAATTGGATATGCGATAGACCTAGGAATGGTCTAATAAAACCGTTCAATCCAAGTGTTTTTATTGCCGTATAACAGAGTGAGAGAGATGGCCCGGATATGGAGTTATCATGTGTTTTATAGTGAGAGAGAGCTGGCCCGGATACAGAGTTATCAGAGAGAAAGAGAGAGAGAGGGGGGAGAGACCTGCTTCTTTTTACGGGCGAGATGCCAAATGCGCCAGCACATATTCTCAAGCCTGTTGCTGCGTTCACGAGTATTCCTTGTTGCTATAACCTGTCATATTCATTACTATGTGTAACATCAACTCACATGTTACATTCTTATTTGCCCAAAAAGAAAAAGAAAAAGAAAAAGAAAAGAAAATTAAACACCGTCACATGTTATGTCCCACTTTAGTTTCCCTTTTGCATTCTAGATAGAAAAAGAAAACGTATTTATAAGAATCACAAATAAATAGGATTACTATTTGTTTTTATTGATTGATCGAAATGGCGACTCTTCATCTCTTTCAATGTGTCCAAATTTTGTTATACTTTTTAAATTCTTTCGAGTAATTAAATTTTTTTTTTTGTGTGCATATCTAACAGAAATTTAGTTTAAACAACAAATTACCCTTCACTTGAACACTGAACATTATTCATTTTTCATTTTTGAAGCACAAATTTTGTGTATACCATCGAGTTCTTTCTTTTACTTTTTTTGGGTTAATGGCCAAGACACCTCCTCAAGCAGCGTATCACGTTTTCTTTCAAACACCTTTTTTGTATCCAAAAAAATTTATTTACACCCCCTCTATCTTCCAAACTTTACCTAAACACCCCTTCCTGTCACCCTTTCATCTAAAATAGTCTCGAATCTCAAAGTTCTGGGTCATGTTTTGATGATCCAACCCATTCAAGTTGTTTAAAACATGGTTTTAAGGGTACTCGCGAGAAATTGGCCCAAAATTTGATCGGGAAGTGCTTGATCCAAACAATTTTTCATACATGAAAAATTGTTTGGATCAAGCACTTCCCGATCATATTTTGAGCCGATTTCTTCACTAATACACTTAAAACCATGTTTTAAACAAATTGAACGGTTTGGATCATAAAAAAAAACTGATGGTTCTAGACCATTTTAGACGAAAGGATGACGGAAGGGGTGTTTAGGTAAAGTTTGGAAGATAGAGGGGGTGTCGTCGTAAATGTTTTGGGTGTAGGGGGTATTTGGGGGAAAACTATACATACAGGGGGTGTCCAGTTCATTAACCCTACTTTTTTTCTTATTGAAGATGTCCCAAACATTTTGCCTCTAACTAATTCTTTCGGTAGATGCAATCCCTCCGTCCCACGTGTACCGGATAATTATCGGGCCTAAGCCCTTGGGTAACTCTGAGGGGGAGCGAGTGATGAAATTTTGCCAGAGGTCCACTCCTTGAGATGTAACCCTTAGACCTTTCATTTGGAAATTCTATGTTTTGGCCCAAAGGAGTTTGGCAAGGAGAATTAAATATGAGACCACAGGAGAGAGTGAACCCCTAATAAGTCCCGGCCAAGTCCGCTTGACCAACCCATAGGGGTTTTCTTTTACTTGTTCTTCTCCGATTAATGCTGTGATAGGCTCCTAAAGCATCAAATTTTGCCCTATTAATATCCATATTGGCGGTGCCTCTCTTTTCTAGTAGGTCGAGGAACTTATTCGAGGATCCATTTGGAGGTGGATATGACGTTTCCATTTTGACAATGCTTTAAAAGAACAACCTCCAACGGATCCTACTTTTTATTTTTATTTTTACAAAAAAAATGTTCGGGTCAAGTTACGCACACCTCGACTAGTTCTGGAACCCTGAAAACGATTGTGCAAATTAACCTATAGTGATCAAAAGAATTGATAGCAATTACAAAAAAAAATGTTCAGGCCGAGTTATACACACCTCGATTAGTTCCGGAACATTGAAAATGATTGTGCAATTAACCTATAGTGATCAAAAGAATTTGATAGCAATTGAGAGATTTGGAACATGAAATGTTTTGTGGTTTAGAAATTGCCTATACCATGATTTGTGCATCTTGTGTGTTTTTTTTCTTTTCATTGTAACCTTTCTAATGTAATTTGAGCTCTTTTTATGAAGTTTTTCCTGATGAAATAACTAAAAATAATAATGAATTTATCAACAAGTATGTTTTGCTTTTGTTTTTTTGAGCGACAGAGAAGCATGTTAACCTTAGTACATTTTTGGACTAAGGTATAAGCCTGGTTTTAACACTTCACAAGCCAACTCATGAAGCCTAAAGTTCTTTCTGTTTTTCTTTAATTTTTTTAGAATTCTACCAAGTACATAGGATCTCTTTTCCCCCAAAAAAATGTTAGGATCCACGAAAAGTTTTCCCGAAAATGTCCAAGAAAGAGAAAGGAATGGTTCAGATTCACAGTGAGAAAGGAATGGTTCAAATTCACAGTGAATCGGGGGAAGCTTTTCTTATATCCTACCAACCCTCCTTTGGAAAAAAAAGGAAAAACTGTTTTTTTGGTTGTCTTTATTAAATTATTTTTTTGCATTTGTTAGTTTCACGTCAAGTTTTCTTGGTTTATGGGTTCGTTTTGACGAGACGAATCAATAGAGTATAAAATTATGGTCGAAACTAATTTTTTTTAATAAAGCCAAAATTAAACCAATAAACTAATATTTATTTTGGTCTTTTTTCGGCTTTATTAAAAAAAATAGTTTTGACCATAATTTTATACTTGTTAGATTTGTCTCGTCGAGACGAATCCATAAACCACGAAAACTTGAAGCGAAACTAACAAATGCAAAAAAAATTTGAATAAAGACAACAAAAAAACAACTTCTGCACTTTTTGCCAAAGGAGCCATACTGAGGTGGGGACAAGAAGGAAGACAACAAAAATGTCAACCTTAACACCTCCTTTGTTAACGTCGTTTTAACATCCCCAAGCAAACTCAAATAGCCTAAAGCTCTGTATTTATTGATTTCCAAATTTTCTGAAGAAAAATTAGAACATTCAACACCAATAATACTAATGCGTTTTTAAAGATAATTAATTTAAGTTCAAACCTAATAATCTATGTGCACATACGTACCTTGATCCATGTCCTGTGGAGATCAGTCTCGTCAAAGGAATTAACAACTTCTTCAACAAAGTACTTAATGGGACTGAAGAGCTTCTGATGATTTACTTCCTTGTCTTTGTGATCATCATCATCACCAATATTACCAGTATCAAATCCTTGGTCCATTTGTAGTTTTGTCTCTTCAATCGTTTGCCTTATACTACTGCCACTAATATTCTTCGCCCGAATATTATTGTTGTTGTTGTTGCTTTTGCTACTTTTGCTTCCCGCGTCCAAAATCGCCTCCAAATACCCATTTATCCACTCGTTCCTCGCCATCTCTCTCCCTTCCCGCCCCGTTTTTTTCAACAGTCAATTTTGATAGTCACTTATATGAAGTGGACTCGAAGATAATAATATCACGTCGACACACACACATACAGAAGAGAGAGCGTGTTTATGTGTGAGAGAGAGAGAGAGAGAGAGAGAGGGTATGGTTTCGAGGATTTGCGGTTCGAAACCGAGTTAGAAAGGGCGAAGGTAGCTACCTTTTAAAGGCCAAGATTTTCAATTTTTGGTATAATAAATTATAACTAGAATTTTAGATGGGGGTGGCTAACTTTTGGTTGGTTGTCTTTGCTTTTCTTCGTGGGGGTATATTAGCCAGACATGCTTATTCTTTTAGTATTGTTCTCTCCACATACAATAGTTAACCCTTACACTTTTCACATATTTTACCTCGAAAGGCCGATAAAACAACAATTCCTGAGACAAAGCAAGTATAGCTATCGCTTCAGGCCTTCAAAATTTTGTCGGGAATTGGATAGGGTCTCTCGGTTGGGTACAAATTAACGAATTATAAATACACACACATACATATATATATATATATATATATATATATATATATATATATTACATTACGATATTTTGGCCTTTAGCTAACTCATTTGAAGAAACGGCAGGTGGGTGGTTTGGATTTTAATAGAACAATTTTTGCCATGTATCTAGAGTCTTTCGCTAAGATAGGTTTTTGTATTTAATTTGTTTCATTTTTTGGTCAGAACAATTTATTTTTTCTATTCATTTAAGATAGAATAATAACTATAAAAGGCATATAACAAGTTTGCTTTTTGTAGGCTTTTTGACAAATACAACTTAATTTAATTGTTTATTTTGTACTTTTTCCATTCCTGTTGGATATTTGATTAGTTACGTTTTTCGATCAAATCACCTGTAAAACAGTTTAGATGTTTACAAATAGAGAAAACATTCCTTATATTGCCGGTGTAAATAAAAGTTTCCTCCAAATCAACTACGCGTGTTGCGCCATGTGTCCAAACATGGACATGTAGCACAGTGTAGTTGATTTGGAGAAAACTTTTGTATACAAGTCCATATCGATTACATTGCGCTATGTCCAAACGGTAGTACCAAATGGTAGAACATGGACATGTGACACAATGCAATTGATTTAGAGAAAACTTTTGTTTACACAAGCTGTCTAAAGAATGTTTTCTCTTACAAATGATAGAACAAAGGAGATTAGCCAAATGTTAATATTTACTATAAATCAAGGTATATATGTTAAATATGCATATATAAATCAAGGTATATGGTATAAATTTTCTTGTCAATGAAACGATATCATTTTGAAGTAAATTTTATTATCACCATAAGTAATTCTTTTTTCAAAATGTATAAGACCTCATTGTACGAGCTTGTAGCCCAGGGCAGATTAGGTTCTTGGATTCGCCTTTGCTAATGAACATAATCAATATGGAATGTGCCACAAATATGCCGCGAGAAAAAGACAAGGAAGCTAGTCTTCCAGTGAAGTTGCTTTCGAACAAGACCTCAACCTCAACATATTTGATTCCTTTTTTCAACAAATAATGCAATTTCCACCGCCAAATTACACAAAAAGTAATGTGAAAATTTACATTATTCTTGTGGCATCAGATACGTAGAAGGAATCAATTAAGTAGAACCATCCAGTTGAGTGACTTGGCTTGGCAAAAATAAACAATTTGTACATTTCGGGAAGAAAAAAAGGTTGTTTTGCAAAAGGAAGAAAAGAATCTGAGGAAAGAAAAAGAAGTTGGCAAAGGGAGGGAGAGAGAGAGAGAGAGAGAGAGAGAGAGAGAGAAGAAACCAAAAAATCATAGGAAAGAGACGTAAGTTTACATCAAGGGTTTAATTATTAACTGTATGAGAACACGTAATAGTAACGGTTGAGTTGTAACAATATTGGGAGTATGGACAGATACGTACCAGGAATCGGTTGTCGCGATAGTGAATTTTTAAGAATTCTTTTGAGAAAAAAAAAATGTGTGCGCCGAAATCATCCGTAAAATAGTCGAGTATCGGTTGCGAATCAATTTGTGAATCGGAAACGGACGACATGTAATGGGAATTGACAAATACGAATGCGATTTTTTTTCTCACCAGTATATTGGGGTGTATCGAATGATCGAAAACCGATATGTGATGATCGATTTTTAAATCCTTGATTGACATGGGAATTAAGGAATATCAGCAGAAAAAAAGGATCATATCTACAATCAAGTGGATGTGGAGAGGCATATTATTTTGGAGGCAATATCCGCCACTCTTTGCCAAAATTGTGGGCATATATTTTTTTTCTCACCAGTATATTGGGGTTCTTTTGTTTTTGTGTTTGGGCGGTGACATGGTGTGGTTCATTTCTGTTGGCAACGGTAGGCTTTGGTTGTCGGATGGCTATGTTTGGGCGCGAGTCTTTTGTTTTTTTTGTTTCTTTTCTTTTCGGGAAAATTTCAAAAAACCCTCCAAACTTTGATCCAAATATAAAAAATATTCCTAAACTTACAATTTTTTCAAACATACTCCCAAACTTCACTTCCATCATCAAACATACTTCCACAGTTTGGATCTGTTACCTCACTAATGGGCAGGGATGGAGTTAGAGGGGGGCCAGTAGGGGCGGTCGCCCCTGCTAGAGGGAAAAAAACCCTCTAGTATTATATAGAAAAATAAAAATGTCACTATGAATTATATAGACTTGTCTCTGTAAAGTATTTTGCAAAAAGAATTCGCCCCTATGTAATGAAATTCCTAGCTCCGTCCCTGCTAACGGGAAGTGCTGAGTTGGAGCTTAACGAACCCCAAATATCATTAAGTGGCCCAAAACAACGTTGTTTTTGGCTTGGTTTTTTTTTAAAAAAAAAAAAAGAAAAAGAAAAAAGAAAAATCTCTTCTTCTTCAAGAAAAACCACCACCATCGACCTTCGCCACCACCAAAACAAACCCTAGTCCCAAACCACAATCAAAAGTCTCAATTTCGCAACCCCCCAAAATCCAAAATTTGAAAAACCAAAAACTTGACTTCAAAGCCGGTGGAACAAGAAACCCTTACCTTGGCTTGCAAACCCACCATCACCATTGATGTAAACTGCTGTCACCACCATCGTCGACCACCATGCTAGTTACCACCAGAAGTGCAACGAATAGGGAATTTTTTAGAATTCCCAATTTTGAAACCCTAAGTCGTGAGGGATTGGACTGAGAGAGAGAAGGATTGGACCGAGAGATAAACAGTCTAAATGAGAGTTTAATTGAGAGAGAGATAATCAGAGAGTGAGAGAGGGGGGATGGGTTCCAATCGGTAGGGAAGAGGAAGAGAGATAGAGAGGGTGTTTGTAAATTGAAATAAAAGAAGGTGGATAGATTTTTATCTTTTGGGAAAAGGTCGATGTGGTGGTGACTTGGCAAATGTCGTCGTGGTTGTCGGCGGAGCTGGTGGTGGGGAGAGGCGGAGGGGAGGAGTTGGGTTTTGGGGGAGAGAGAATGGTATGAGAGAGAGATTTTTCTGGGGAAGAAGAGAGTATTTAGGGAAAAAAAATGGCCCAAAACGACATCGTTTTGACCCACTTAACGGTTTTTGGGGTCTGTTAAGCTCCAACTGTTTACATATAAAATTAACCAATCCAATGATTAATTGACACGTAATCAAAAATGCCAAACGTTGGCAATTACTCGTCAATGAAGATACACTGGATTAATAAGATAAAACGCACCGAATACGATGTCGTATTTAGAAAGGTAGTTATTGGCAGTTACAAGCCATTACTAAAATAAAGATTGGCCTCAAAGCCATAATTTCAACTGCTAAACATACATGCTCCACGTGTAAACTTGAGAAACCAGGCGATTGGCAGTTAGAACACGTGGAATTCTTCTAGGAAGCAGTTATTTCCTTAATCACATTATCATTTGAGTGGTTAAGTCGACGTGCAGATTTAAAGCTTCTGGGAGAAGGGAGAATTCAAATACAGACGTGGAGGAAAGAATAACTGCCAACTATCAGAGTGGAAGTTGGAGTTCGAAGCAAGCTAAATTCAAATTCATGGAGCGGGAAGCTCAAACCACAAGCTACGTCTATAAATAGGAGAAATTGAAGAGTACAAGACCCCCGGACAAATCTTCAACAAACAGCTATCAAAAAACTGATGCTTGGTTTGTTCATTGGCAAAGTAGTTTAGGATTTCGAACTCAGTTCGAATTAGTTTAGGATCTCGAACACAGTTCGAAGTAGATTAGGAAGTAGATTAGGATTTAGATTAGGATTTATCTCGATTGTTCTTGTAACAATCACCCCTATCTCGATTGTTCTTGCAACAATCACCTGTTCGAAGTTCTGTTACTCTGTATTTGAAGTTGGAGACAATTTCGAAGTAAGTTTATCTTTGATTTATCAATCGAAGTGTCTTGTTTCTTTATTGTTCTTTGATTTCCTAAGTTTATTGGTTTGCATTTCTTCACTTATTAAGAAAAATCCTCTTAATTGAGGTAATTGAACCAACAAAACACAATCGCCTGATTAGGTTTGGTTTTTCCAAAGTTAATCTGAGGGAGGAGATTGAAACTCTCTCTGGCACGCTCGCACACAATTATTTTCCATTGCAATGAAGTAAAAAGAACCAAACACCAACTTAGCATTTTCTTTTAGTGAGGTAATAGATCTAGATGGTGGGAGTATGTTTGATAACAGAAGTGGAGTTTGGGAGTACGGTTGAAAAAAATTGTAAGTTTGAGAGTATTTTTGAAATTTTCCCTTTCTTTTTCATTCAACTTTTACTTGGATTCCTCTCCCTCTCCCGTCCCGATGTATCCATTGTCTAAATTCTTACATATGGAATAATTTTTCCGTTTAGAAAAAAAATTAAATAGAGGGTGTTCAATTCGTCAATAAAAATTCAAATTAAGGTTGTGTGTTCTATTAGTTGTCTAACATTTTGGGAAGTCCCTCAGCAAACAACCTCTGTCACACCCTTGATTTTCAACATAAATAAATGAACATTTTTCTAAGAAATTTCTAATAAAGGAACTCATAGTGTAATGCAAAATCACCTTACAACATTTTCATACATTTTTGTAATAGTCTCAATCTCGATACCCAATTCCCCATTAGATTTTACATTAAATATTACATTCTTTTACAAGGAAAAAGGGTTACAATGTTTCAAATGATTCTTTATGCCATGATTTGACTAAGCCATGCACACCATGCACTCCATCTTGCATTTCAAGCAAAACCTGAAACAGCAAATGGGTGAGTATTCACTTCGCCCAGTAGGTGTCCCCTTTGGGTTTCAGACTCTAACAAAAAATATGTGCATAAATAACATGTATCGAATATGAGCATAAAGCAAAACCAACATTTACAAACATGTTTCTACACTTACCATTTGAAGTAAAAAATACTTTTCATATCACCCGAGGACACTTTCACCATCCAAACTTCAAATAATTAACCAATGAATATCATTCTAGCCACACAACAAACCATACATATCACTACTAGTAATAATGTACCATTCATCACGTCTCCAAACATTTCACACACACACACACACACACACACACACACACACACATATATATATATATAGAGAGAGAGAGAGAGAGAGAGAGAGAGTCCCGATCCAGTCAGGGATCCTGGATCCGGGACTCTTAGTTCCGGATCAAATTTTCACGATCCGAACCGTCCAATGTGTTTAAAAGGTGTTTTTAAGGGTCCCCGTGAGAAATCATCAAAAAAAATACTGGAAAGGGCTTGATCCAAGCAGTTTTTCATAAAACTGTATATATACAATTTTTGTGAAAAACTGCTTGGATCAAGCCCTTTCCGGTATTTGTTTTTGAAGATTTCTAACAACAAACCTTGGAAAACACCTTTTGAACACATTGGATGACTCGAATTTCCCAAAAACAATTTTTAAAAACATCAAAACACTGAAAAAAGCTCCCATCCGGGAAATTCGGGATCCTTGATAGGATCGTCGGTGTGTGTGTGTGTATATATATATATATATATATACACATACTCACCCATCATATGCTAATCTAAATATTTTTGCGAATTCACGTACCCCGCCTTGCCTACCCACTTATCAACATATTCCACAAGCACCAACGTGTCTCACTAACACTCACATATGTCTCCACGTGTCCCATACGTGCCAAGACATACTACAATTTCACATAAGTACCACAATACCACACCTCATCAACGGTTTACCCATATGCCCACTCAACAAATCAATAATCAACCTATCGCATCTCATTTATGTATGTGTGCGTGTGTTCGTGTACTTGATATACTTGACACCATCCCGATGATCAATTACTTCCCACGTGTCACACAACATACAACTACTGTGTTCCCGTATTCCATAAGTATCCACATGTCAACTAACTATTTAGCAAGTGCCTTATCGGATCTTACAAACACTCTCGTGTCCCATGTGTACTCAACAAGTTTCCCTCATGTATCCCGCAAGTACCCATGAGCACCTCGTGTCTCTCAAATACCCACATGTCTCTCAAATATTCCACCAATGCCCATGTATTTTCATAAGTACCCATGTTAGTTCACTTATCAAATCCCGGTCCATTTCCTTTAATTTATCACAACTCATTTAATAGTAAATTTCATAGTCCTCTTCAGAGTCCTTTAGTTATGCTTCTGATAACATATGCCGAATGGTGACCCTAGTATTACATCTCAAGTCCAAGTTTATTTCACACGTATGAACAACCAAGAGTCCTTATTTAAATTCGTTAACCACCTCCACGAGTCTCACCCACAACCTCGCATGACAACGCGAATGATGAAAAGAAGTATCGGAGGGAAGAACAGGATGTCCATTGATCATGGAAAGAAGGAAGAATAAAAACACATCATTTTAGCATTTTCCAACCAGTCAGAGGTTTTTGCCCAACTGGTTGGGCCAAGACAGTGACAAGAATAATTTTTCAGAAAAGCCTAACCGGTTGGAGGTTTTTGCCCAACTGGTTGGGCCAAGACAGAGATAAGACCAATTTTTTAGAAAAGCCTAACCGGTTAGAGGTTTTTGCCCAACTGGTTGGGCAGAGACAGATTCAAGCGAAATTTTTAGAAACGCCCAACCGGTTGGAGGTTTTTGCATGACTGGTTGGGGAAACCCAGATTTTTCTACAAATTTTTCCCAAAGCATGAAACTTCATCCCAAGTCATATTTTGATGTTTTATGCCAAAAATTTGAAGTGTCAAGCAACTAATGGGCATGGAGGGAGAGTAAAACAACAATCAATTACATCAATCAACTATCAAATCCTTAGATCAAAAACCCAAACTCAACAAAACCCACTAGGAAGAAAAATCATGATTTTGATAAATTTAATGGAGAAGATATATACAACATATTACATAGATACAACTAGAGGGAATAGAAATTGCTCCCCTACCTCAAGGTTTGAGTTCCAAATGAGAAGGAAATAAAAGCCACAAATTGTTCTTGCCAATCCCAACCGAAATGGCCTAGCTCCAAGCAAACCCACAGGACCCAAGCTCCAAATCACGCGTAGAAGACGGTTTTGAGGTTAAATATTGAGTTTGGAGAGTGAGAGGGGTGTATTTTGGTGAAGATTTTGGAAGAACTTTGAGAGGGGGAGAAGAGAGGGAGAGAGGGCTGATTTTTAGAGAGAGGAAGGAGTATCTATTATGATAAAAATCAGCCATATACACTTATATATACACCCCCCTTATGCACTTACACCCCCTAAGTTTCTAATGTGTTATAAATGAACCCAAGTGCAATTGCCACACTTACATTGGCCCCACATTAACTCATTTTCAATTTCTCACATTTTTCCAATATTATTTCTAGAATAATGCATAAAAGTACGGGTCCTTACAACCTCCATTCCTCTTCGGGGTACCCTATTCGTCATAACAATCTTTCGAATGCTTGATTGAGAAGACTTTACTAATGCGACCTTCCTTTATATACCAAACATTGTTGGTGTCATGGTAATCTGTTTGGTTCTTTTTACTTCTTTGCAATGGAAAATGATTGTGTGCGAGCGTGCCAGAGAGAGTTTCAATCTCCTCCCTCAGATTAACTTTGGAAAACCAAACCTAATCAGGCGATTGTATTTTGTTGGTTCAATTACCTCAAATAAGAGGATTTTTCTTAATAAGTGAAGAAATGCAAACCAATAAACTTAGGAAATCAAAGAACAATAAAGAAACAAGACACTTCGATTTATGAATCAAAGATAAACTTACTTCGAAATTGTCTCCAACTTCAAATACAGAGTAACAGAACTTTGAACAGGTGATTGTTGCAAGAACAATCGAGATAGGGGTGATTGTTACAAGAACAATCGAGATAAATCCTAATCTAATTCCTAATCTAATTCCTAATCTACTTCCTAATCTACTTCGAACTGAGTCCGAAATCCTAAACTACTTCGAACTGGGTTCGAAATCCGAAACTACTTTGCCAATGAACAAACCAAGCATCAGTTTTTTTTGATAGCTGTTTGTTGAAGATTTGTCCGGGGGTTTTCACTCTTCAATTTCTTCTATTTATAGACGTTGCTTGCAGTTTGAACTTCCTGCTCCATGAGTTTGAATCTAGATTGCTTTGAACTCTAACTTCCACTCTGAAAGTTGGCAGTTATTCCTCCTCCACGTATGAATTTGAATTCTTTCTTCTCCCAGAAGCTTTAAATCTGCACGTTTATTTACCAACTCAAATGATAACATGTTAATGGAATAACTGCCTTCCAGAAGTATTCCACGTGTTCTAACTGCCAGTTGCCTTGTTTTGCAAGTTTACACGTGGGGCTTGTGTGCTCAGCAGTTAATATTATGGCTTCGAAGCCAATCTGTATTTTAATAATAGCTTGTAACTGATAATAACTGCTCGTCCAGTTTGAGAAATGATACGATAGCGTATTTACTCTACTTTACCCTATTGATCCAGCGTATTTTCATTGACAAATAATTGCCAATGTCTGACACTTTTGATTACGTGTCAATTAATTATTGGATTGGTTAATTTTATATGTAAACATAATCTCATCCGCGCTGATGGTTAACCAAACTGATTGGCACGGATCTATTCACTTTTTTAACTGCGGTTATGATTTTGGTTTTTAATTTGCAAAAAATCTGTCAGTTTAGTTTTGTTGTTTTTATATGATAACTGCGCTGAAATCGTAAAATTGAACGCATAGAAATTGGAGGGGAGCCGGACTTGTTCATTATTTACCAAAACCAACAAAAATAGTGTTATTTTGAAGCCACATAGTTCCCAAAACACTACTCCTACTAACTTCGAACGAAAAAAAACCTAATGATCATTGCCTCATTTGCGAAATTTGACTAAACTCACGTGCTTCTCGCGGTTAGAGTACGTTCAAGTGCTTTCATCTAAATGGATTGTCAAGCGATGACAGCATTTGTGGATGGATTTTGATTCAAAACAATCGAATATCCATCGTTGTACGATTCCATCCCTTCGCCCATGATCTGCCACGTTTTGGCGATCGAAAATGTTCACTGGATACCTCTCGTCGAGTACTATAAGTGTACCAAAAATCAACTGGATCGGATAATGTTAAGTACCTAATCGGAACACAAATAGTTTGAAAAAATGGATTTAGTGATTTGGATTTTGTGTTTATGTACATTTGTGTTCCATTTCATTTCAATCTATTTGTGTTCCGATTAGGCACTTAACGATATCAAATCAAGTCGATTTTTGGTAAACTTATAGTACTCGTTGAGAGGTATCCAGTGAACTTCTCTGATCGCCAGAACGTGACCGGCGTGGCCGCGCCGTGCGGTGCACAGCACGCTGTGCAGCACAAGCAAACACATGTCATGGCAATCTCACCCGTGCTAATGGTTAACCAAACTGATTGGCACGGATCTAGTCACTTTTTTAATTGCGGTTATGATTTTGATTTTTAATTTGCAAAAAATCTGTCGGTTTAGTTTTGTGGTTTCATTTTTATGTGATAGCCACATTGAAATCATAAAATTGAAGGCTATGGAGGGGAGCCGGACTCGTTCATTATTACCAAAACCAACAAAAAGAGCATTATTTTGAAGCCACATAGTTCCTAAAACACTACTCCGCCTAATTTCGAACAAAATTTCGAACAAAAAAAACCTAATGATCATTGCCTCATTTGCTTCTCGTGGTTAGAGTACGTTCAAGTGCTTTCATCTGAGTAGATTGTTGAGCGATGACAGCAATTGTGGACGGATTTTGATTCAAAACAATCGAATATCCATCGTCGTAGGATTCCATTCCTTCTCCCATGATCTGCCAAACCAAGCCGCCTCCGATCCCTCCTCCGCTTCTTGCAAAATTGTATATGTTCGTGTATATTGCGTTCAGGAAGGAGTCTCTTGCGTTAAGGTTGTACCCTGCATCTTTACTTGATTTGCCGAATTCGCTGAAAACTATTGGCTTCTTCAGTATGGTCCTTGAATCTGTCAAGTGACTCGTCATCCACCTTTGCATAAATCCCATTTGCGAGTTATCGTCCTGTCCCGATAGCCTGTTGAAAAATGATGGTCAAATACTCGATCGGTACGCATTTTTATTTTTATTTTTTTCCTGTTTTTTATTACGAGACAAATCGGAAACATGAAGGAAGGAAGAAAGAAAGAAAGAACATAACAGCTTCGAACATCCATCTCAAAACTTGATGGGTTCATTGGCGGGGCTTCATTATTTAACTACCCATGCAAATAAAAAACCAGTTCAATTGAATATCGATAAAAACTTGATCGAGTAACACATCTTATTTCAGAATGAGAACCATATGATTCGGTCAAGTAGTACTCAACGGAATTCAATTGGCTTAATTTTATTCATGCATTATTAAATGATAAACTTTTATATATTGAACGGCTCAGACTATTGAAGTGGATCCATATTTGGGCCCCACAAAAGCTAGATGATTGAATAAACTAGCACACACTTTACCAAACATATAACGCTAGCTTAATGTAAGTTGGCATTAATTTTAATTTTTTTTTTAAAAAAACATGCATAAATATAGTTTTTTTAAAACATATAACCATTTTTTTTTTCCATTTTTGCAATGAGATGCATAATTTTATATATTGTGGGACACTTATAATCTTGTTTTTTGAGGTTGCATTTATTGTTATCATTCTGGTTGTAACATGCATACAGGGCCCCATTTTTCAAGATTCGCTTTGGGCCTCGATCTAAAATGTCAAGATCGGCCCTGGTGGCGAGCATTATATGATAGTGAATTCAATTACCAAATATCAGGATAGGCGTGAATGGTTGCAAAATCGATCTCCTTAATCAGATTATTGCTTATAAAATCAGTGCCAACTTGGTAACCAGGGTTGTACTGCTTCCTGTCTGGGATCGAATCTCCATAGAAACCTTCCATTCCAATTTCCAATAAGTGGTTACTATCGATAGATTTCACATACGATGCCATCTCTTGGACCCATCCCTGCCAAAAAATATATCCATAAATATTTGTTCATTAATGTACTAAAAATTTGGAAAATACTGAAGATAGACTTCGTTAAATTTTATTCATTGTAATCAAGGAACTATTATTATTATTATTATTATTATAGGGAAACCGAAAAATCTACTCCATATTCGCAATAAATTAATATGAGTTACATGTGTATGTAACACCCTCACATAATAGATTTGTGGTACTCTTTCTGGGTAATTCTAAAATTTCTCGATTTTTTAATTTTTGTTATTAAAGATGATATTTTTCCGAATGTTTTAAGGCTACGAATGTTTAAGGCTCACATTTAAGGTTTTTCCGGAGTAATCAATTTGGCAGCGAGGTTCATTCATAAGTTCCCATGCCATGATCGTCGGATCATCTTTGTAAGCGACTCCGTTGATTGTGTTGATCCTCGTTAGCACCCTCTGTCACCGAAAAAACAATCGATATAAAATAACCGTGAAGTTGTACGATACACGCTCCTTTTTAAATGTTCGCGGTATACATACCTTGACATGATTCATGTAGTAGCCCTTGACAACTTGATTGGTATAGAAATCATCATCGGAGTTTATTGGGACACCGGCGCCTCGTGCCCAATTCACGTACTGTGATCTTCCTCCGAACTCTTTATAATTGTTGCTCAAACTCAATATCAAACGAACTCCATATTTTTTGGCCTCCGAGATCACGAAATCCAGTGCCTGAGAATAATCAGCCAAATTATTGATCAGTATTATTAACTAAAAAACCACACAATAATTTATTTTTTATTCTTGAAATGCCGTTAATTTCTCTAGTCAAACCACATCGATGTCACTAAACAATTAAGTACTGTTGCCAATAATTTATTTCATTCTTTAATGCCATGATTTTTTGGCCCACTATCATTATTATTAACTGCAGTGACGATGCTGATACTCTTGTGATGTGGAGAATTTTTGCATGCCAAGTGGGCACCAGGTGGCATTGCACGTGGTGTTAGTCGGCTCATCCGGTTTGTCCGTCCGTGTTTTGAATGGTTTAGATTTGTGGGGGTTTTTCGATGACATTTTGTTAATTTTGAGGGGTAAATTTACCCCAACAAATTTGAGCAGTCCAAAAACACAAATGACCGGCCCGGATGAGCCAACGGGCACACATGACAATGCCACCTGGTGCCCACTTGGCACCGAAAAACTTCTCGAAGTGATGGATTAATTTCTTCTAAAAATATGACAAAAAACTCTTTTTTTTAAATTTATATTTGCGCTTAGTTTTTGTTTTCAGTCACACAAATTTATATCGTTATTCTTTCTTTAGCTCACTTTTTCACACATCGAAAAGTAGTGAAAAAGATATGGGTACACCACTAATGTATGTCAAATGCATACCAAGTTGACTCTTTTAGGTAAGAGTTAGATTATTCCATGTAAGAGTTGGCTTGTTGTGTATTTGGTGTGCGTGAGTGGTAGCATTTTTGGAAAAGTAGTGATGTAAAATTCAAAAAAAAAAAAAAACAAAGAAAAAGCTCTGGATGATAAAAATAGTAGTACAAATATCAATATTCTGTATTTACAGTAGTAAAATTTAAACCTGAAAGACAGGTTCGTTATAGGCTCCGGGAGACATCTGCAAAGCACGGTCACCTCCATCACTGAAAGCCCAAGTACGGCAAACAGTGAGACCGGCAGCCGCAGCCTCGCGTAAGGTATCGGAAACCTTGTGTCTTTCACTTGGCTCAGCTGCCACATACATCATCCAGTAGGAGTTGAACCCGTTAAAGAGGAAAGGTGAAGAACCATCAACCACAAACTGTGTATTTCTAGTTTTAACAAAACCAGCAGTACCAGCTGATTGCTGCACTGCTGAACAAATTAAAACCAGAATTATTATCACGAGTAGTGATGGTACATTGGAAAGACTCCAAACATGACCTTGTGTGGGCGACCTTCTGAATGTGTGTGCTATGGTCATGGTGCAAAAATGGTGTGTGATTTCTGGGTGAGTTGTAAAACTCTTGAATGGATAGAATAGGGATGACTGGAAGGGATTTTTGGTGTCTATTTATAGGGAGACAGATGGGGACTCTACTGCAGCGAAGCCTCCTTTTAGGAAACTAATTTGTAAGAAGAAACACGAAAACGTTTGAGTAAGAGGTACTCCTAAAAATAATTAAAACTATTTTGAGAATAATCTTGTTTTCCTTTAATCAAAATCAACCAAATTCTGCCCTAAGGTATGCAATGATACTTATATCGTCAAAGCAACCCTAGACCAATTAGGAAAAAAATAACAAAAAGATTTGGCGTGCTACTCAAGCCAAAATCAAAGAAATACTGAAGTTGATCATCTTCAGAACGATATGAGTATTGTCCAGAAGCACTTTTCCAATCAACCATACAATTTTTGGACTTTTTTGCCAATGGTTCGTGTGACTTATTTATGCTGTTTGGGTTGTAAATGGTCCAAACATTCAAGAGATGTAGACGCGACCCACTCTACATCAGATTCGGGATGGGAAATTAGTCAGTGGTCTTGGGGAAGTGTCATGTGGTGCCCTAACACCTTTATTCACCACACATTTTTGTGGAGTCTATACACTTTATACCGAGTCCCACAAGAATGTGAGGTGTTGGGTCACAGCTAAACAATAAAATTTCGGAACCTGGGCCACAAGTATAACCGGCTCTGTTGTGCTTTTAGTACGGGATTATCCCAAGACCAAAAAATTGATCCAAACCATTTAATGTTAAAGGGTTAGCTTAGTATACTACCTACTTTCAAAAATAAATTAAGTGGATCGGATATTAGTATTCACATGATCGAATGAAATGCATTTTGAATTCTATTTGCCAAAATATATTTCTCATTCCCAATCTCGAATCGAGAACAAAGATCTTCCAATTTATTGATGTTTGATTTACTTGATTTCTTTTTTGATCAAAAAACGTTTTAGTCGTAGAGGTAGATTTTTACACTATGAACGGCTCAGATCAAATTTTTAAACCTGTGACGAGAGAGAGAGAGAGAGAGAGAGAGAGAGAGAGAGATTGGATTTCACTATTTCCATGAAAAAAGGTGAGTATAGTGGGAAGGGTGTGAAATTTGGGGTTGTTGAACATGGGGGGTGGTTGAAACTGTAGTACTGTAAGCTGGTTAGTTGTAGAACAGAACATGGAATTGGTGAAGAATTATGAGATGCAACTGAAAGGTAGTGCTGAATATGTGCCTGAAAGTACGGCGGCTATAAAAACATGTCAAGGAGCTGATGGTTGCAATACATGTGGGCAGTTTTGATGACATGCATGCAGCCCTCACTATATGCAACTACCGGAAATTGTTTTCACATGCTTCTCAAACACAATGCTGGTTTGGGTGAATTGGGTTTTTTAGTTTTTTGGTTTTTTTAGTTTTGTCCTTATCCAAAAAAAATTTGCATTTGTTAGTTTTCGGTCGATGTTTGGTGGTTTCTTGGTTTGTCTCGACAAGAGGAATCCAAAAAGTATAAAATTATTAGCCAAATTTAAAGTTTCGTGAATAAAGACGAAAAATAATCCAAAAAATCGGTTTTTTAGATTATTTTTCGTTTTTATTCACTAAACTTTAAATTTGGCTAATAATTTTATACTTTTTGGATTTCTCTCGTCGAGACAAGCCAAGAAACCACAAAAAATCAACCAAAAACAAACAAATGCAAAAAAAAATTGAATAAGAACAAAACCAAAAAACCAAATTTTCCAATTCACCAAAACCAACCCTAGAATAACGCAATTTTCATAACCTATTTTGAAGATCTGAATTGTTCATTTTATAGGGTGTAGCGCGTAAGATTAATTACTCCCAAAATCAAGTTTATTGAACATTGATAACAATCTGAAAATGTAAATTTGTCTTGAGAAAATGAAACATTATGTTTTGTCCATATTAAATCAATCCTTTTTTCCACTTAAGACCTACATAATATATAACTAGGATCATTAAAACAGGTTGTGGGACCCTACATTGTTGGGTATGTGTTTTTTTTTTTTTTTTTAAACAATAGAAATCAATTATATAGATGTTAATAAGAAAACAAAACAACTCAAACCGGGCAACCATCCATCTGAAGAGAAGATACAAGCCACAAATGAGGCCTAAACTCCCATGTAGAGAAAACAAGACCTCTCACTGGTCGTTGAGCGACATTATAGGCCACGCCATTGCCGCTCCTCTTAACAAAAACTGTAATGGCTCCTGGAAACCAAGCCAACAAATGAAGAATATCTGCACAACGACCCCCACTGTTGGGTATGTGTTTGAGAGGTGTGTTTAGTGTTATGTAACTTAGTAGATCAGCTCATGTAAATGAATTACATTCTATCTTCACTTTAATTAGGTATGTTCAATAATTAGAATCTCGAATATGAATGTTAATGAATATGATTAACAAGAAACAAATTCTTAAGAATTCAATACCTTACGTAATTATATTTTATTTTTTGGATTAATTTAATATTCTTATGCAACGGACTCTTACTGTTATAAAAATTTACTGAAATCAACTTTCCTTCTTCTTCTTTTTCTCAGATTAAGCCAGAAATCTTAAATTACATGGGGTAATGAAGAGATTAGATTGCCACTCAGTTTGGGTAGAGGGAATCTAGAGGTCTTGTAACGCCCCGAAAATTGAGTACGTTAATAAATAAATTGTAAAATTCTTTAAATAAAATTCCAACTTCATAAAAAAAAATCCAAAGAATTTTTTTTTTATACGAAAATTAAGAATAACTAGCTTATTACAACTGAAATAAATTGAATCAGAACATTGTTTGAGAAACTTAAACATTTATTCAAAGAAAACCCAATGAAAATAAAATAACAGAGCCACCTAGCTAATTCTACTGATAAAGCCATGGGTCCGCCACTTGATTCCCATCTACCGCCTCCATCCATTATAATCATGTCGTGGCTCCTCCTCATCTTCTTTTACATACGGGCGTTGGGGACCCCAGCCCACACAAAAAGTAACTGCCGTGAGTGGTAAAATTACACTCAGCAGGGCACCCTAAGCCACCCATTTACTAAAGTTACTCATGCAACAATTACACACATAACCAAAATTTTATTTCATATGAAGTACTCAATTTTTCACATCATTCCTCAACACAAAGAATTCACAAAATTCTATTGATCTCATTTCAACTTGAACACACTTTTCTGTCATAGGCTTCCATCCACAGTACACCTCAGGTGCTCGATCACACAGCAAAGTCACCTCGGGGTATACTGCGCACAGCCCACGATTGATCACCCGTTGATCAATCTCTATCCGGCATCGGTTCCCACCCACAACATACTTCCGGCGCCCGATCACATAGCAAAGCTACCTAAAAGTATAAACTGCGCATGACTCAAGACCCATACCGGACATGTCCCAACCCCAAATATCGCGATTAAATCCAGTCATTTTTAAACTTTAACATTTCGATCAATAAGTACTTAACAATTGGGTTCATGCATCACGTGGGTCATTAATCACATAAGTCCAACATAATGACAAAAATAAAATAATCACAAAAATAGATAATTAACATAACATGTAAAACAGAACATTATCAATTTACTAAAAATAGCAAACTAACTCCATGAATCACGAGATTTTACAGAAACATTAATCTTTACGTTAAAAACAGATTCCGTGTTTTACCTGGGTTCTAAATCCTTCCTTAAAGAGGTCGAAATTGGATTTGAAAAATAGTCGGCAATCTGTCTCGTATTACACTACAGCAGAAACTTTGAAAAATAATATAAAATTCTACATAACTCAGATCGAGACAAGTTCTATATCAAAGTTGCTTAACTTTTCAAGATCTACAACTTTTCAGTTTTGAGATTTTCCCAAATCGACTTGGAAAAGACTCGAAAATGACGAACAGAATACAGTACCCAGAAAATCTGATTTTTCAACGTCAAACTTTCACTACCCATTCGATAATGATCTAGTTTTCGGTGTATAAATTTTCTACACCTATCCGCATACACACTAAGCATAGAAACAGTAAACTAATGTAATGGTTAGGTTTAGAATTCCCTACCTTTCCTCCAACAAATTTAGCACGCGCAACGAAATGGTAAGATTTGAAGAATCACGATTCCAGAGAAAATTCTGGGAATGAGAGAGTGGCGAGAGAATGAGGGGGTGAATTAGGAGTTCTAATTAGTTTAGATATAGTAGATTAGAGATAATGATGGAGGAAAAGTTTAAGGGAAATGGGAGAGTAGAATTAGATAAGGATAGGGTAGTTAGGTTAGGATAATTAGGATGGGTTTTAAAAATATAAATATATATTTTTACACACTAATATATATGCATGTAAATACATATCCCTCAACAAGATAATTATCTCATTGTGAGGATAATTAACCCTATAACTATTTATATTTATATTTATAAATATAAATATATTTTTTAAAAAAACGATATGTTACAGGTCTTGAGGAGGAATGTGATACCATATTGCCTTTATTCCTACACTCAATTGTGCGAGAGGCATGCAACCTAGGCCCATTACAAAAAAGACACGTGCATTGTCAGACCAAAAATTAAATACTTTCATACATAATATGGAGCAAAAAAAAAATTATGAGTGACTATACTTTAATTTTTTACCTGAAAATCGTAAACCTAAGAAGCTAGCAATGTGAAATACTTTTGTAGACAAATTTTCACTATTAGTAGCTTATTTTGGTGCAAAACATATAATAATTATGCATGGAAGTATTTTTCTTTTATCCGAAGAAAATTGCAAAGCCAACAAACACCAATGTAAAACAAGCTAGTCAGCAATGTGAAATATTTTCGTACACAATTTTTCAAATTTTTTCCCATCAAATTGAAGACCTCTATTAATAGTTTATTTTGGAGCAAAAAAGACTAAAAAAATTATGCGCTGAAGTAAATTACTTTTTGGTCCGAAGAAGATTGCAAAATTATGAGTGACTATACTTTATTTTTTACCCGAAAATTGTAAACCTAAGAAGTTAGCAATGTGAAATACTTTTGTAGACAATTTTCCACTATTAGTAGCTTATTTTGGTACAAAAAAATATAATAATTATGCATGGAAGTATTTTTCTTTTATCCGAAGAAAATTGCAAAGCCAACAAACACCAATGTAAAACTAACAAGCTAGCAATGTGAAATATTTTGGTTAACAATTTTTCAAATTTTTCTGCGTCAAATTAAAGATCTTTATTAGTAATTTATTTTGGTGAAAAATAAAATAAAAATATGGGCGGAAGTATCTTATTTTTTTATTCGAAGATTGCAACCGGATTGCACTGATTAGGCAAAAGAAAGATGCCATTTACCTATTTTATGTGAGACTGTGGAGGCTGCCTTTCTTTCCGGATTGCACTGATTAAGCTACTAGACGGAATTCGTCTTATCTTAGTGCTAGTAGCAGTAAGAAGGGATTGGCCACATATATTCATTCTGTAATACACCTGTTGTGCAGACGGATTGGAGAATCAGATGAACTGACAAATACCGAGAAAGGGAAAGAAAGCTCAAGTAAGTTTGCAAAGGCAATGAACACCAATGTAAATTTTAGAAGCCAGTAATCTGAAATTTTTTCATACATAATTTTTTCAAATTTTTTCCATCAAATTAAAGATCTCTATTAATTAGTGATTTATTTTGGTGCAAAAAAGAATAAAAAATTATGCACGAAAGTATATTATTTTTTTATTCGAAGAAGATTGCAAATGACATAAAAGGTTAATATCTATAATGAAGCTAAGCCATATGGGTTTCCATATAGAGAGGGCAGATTGGTAAAATTGCCGTACCAAACAAAATCCTCTCTTTATATATAGTAGGGATTATATGGACGAACTAGGAATGCAATTCCAAATCATTTAGAAATACGAATCCGGGGTAGGGGTCGTGTCGCATGTTATGCAGAGTGCTATGTGGGGGTTGGCGCCACTGTGTCGATATTGTGCCGACGATCAGAGACGATCATCGCATAGAGCTCGTCGAGTTTTACATGTATACCAAAAATTAGCTTGACCAAACATCGATAAGTGTCTCATCGGAACACATATAACTTGTTGCAGTGGTTTTGATCTAGTGTTTCAGATCTATTTAGAATCATGCATTTCAAGATAAAAAATGTTCCGATGAGTCACCTAACGATATTCAATCGAGCTGACTTTACTTTTGGTACGCTGGTAGTACTCGATGAGCTCTATGTGGTGAAAGTCTCTGATTGTCGAATCGACACCAGCACGGCAGCGCCAACCTCGCACAACATGTTGCGTAACACCCACAACTCGAGTTCAAGAAATACATCCCCAAAGTGAGCCATGATATGATAAAAAAAAATCTGAGACTTCATAACATTTTAAAATAAAAAAAATGGGCCTTCGCATAACTAACAGTTAAACAAGATACTGAATAAGATAATGAAAACTCTCTCAATTCATTTCAACGAGTTCTCCTGTACATAATAAGATAAAGATTATCTCCTATGTGAATATAACATGCAACAGGTTGTTTCAACATGATAAGCCACTTTACAAGTCTATCCAAAACTACACAAGTCTATCTAATAATCCAATACTAATCAAAAAGGGATTATTGGTTTTTTTTATTTTGTCCTTATTCAATTTTTTTTTTGTATTTGTTAGTTTTGCGTCAAGATTTTGTGGTTTCTGGATTTTTTTCGACGAGACGAATCTAACAAGTATAAATTTATGGTCAAACCAAATATTTTTTGAATAAAGCCAAAATAATTCCAATTATTTTGGCTTTATTCAAAAAATATTTGGTTTGACCATAAATTTATACCTGTTNAGATTCGTTTCATCGAGAGAAATCCAGAAAGCACAAAATCTTGACACAAAACTAACAAATGTTGAATTTTTTTGAATAAAGACAAAATTAAAAAACCAATTATCTGTTTTTGGTTTTTTTCCCGCAGGAGCCCCAAGTTTGAGACTTTGTTACTATTTCTACTATTTATTGGCCAATTTAGCAGCAATGGAGAAACTATATTACAAGACTTGATAATATTTCGAACAGTGTTGTTTGTGGAAAAATGGCTAATCCCAAGATCTTTTTTAAACATAATCCATCCCTAGACTTTACAAAAGCAATATCCAAGATAAAGAAAACTATAACCGGTAGAAAAAATATGCAAAGTCCAACATGGGAATATATTTCTACCAAATTGTAACACTTCATTATAAAAGATAGGGAAAGATGCCTAGCGATAGAGTAAGATGCCTGGCTATGCAGCAAAGATACAGACACGAACATAGAAAATGGGATTGCTAAAAAAAAATTGGGGATACGGCTATGAAGCACAGGTACTGGTACAGGATATGGGTATGCGATACGGCAAAAAACTAAAAAAAAATGGTGTACAGGTACGAATGGGTATGTAAGAGTAATTTAGTTATTTATTTTCCTAGTTTACATTGTTTCATTACGTAAACTAAATAGTAAACACATTTTGCCAACAAAAGCGAATAAATAAAAGTTAAGAGACTAAGAGTTCATACATCAAGTTCAACGTGCCTAAATCAAAGCAATGCAAGGTCATTTTAGAGTTTTAGTATATACCAACGACACTTAAAGCAAACTAAAAAGAAAAGAAAAGAAAAGAAAGAAGAGCAAATAGTCCTAAAACTAAGGATCTTGAACTCCATTGATCTCTAAACTATAAAGCTTCCATCTCTAACTCATCAAGTGAAAGATCAACGATTTCAAGAATACCAGCACCTCCCATTGAATCAAATGCATTTCCGGCAATGTCCCACAACCTAGTCTCTCCTTGTGTATAATGTGGTGTCTTTGTTAAAAGAAGATGGATATTATAGTGCACAAAGGCTAAATCTTCACATTGTTGGAGTATCATCTTCTTCCTTCTCATGGGGTGACTGAAAGAGTAGGTCCCTCAATGACTTTCACAACATGAAGAAGAACATGGTTGGCTAAGCAATTTCAAGGCTAAAGATTGGAGCATAGGTGTGGAAGCCCCATCTACCATCCACCAAAATATTGGCTCCATCGCTTCTCTATCAACCATAGAGTCCACATCCCCAAAACTTTCTAGATAACCAGATAACTTAGGATACTCAGAGTTAGCAACTCTTCTTTAATCTTGATTCCAAAATTATCTCTGAAAGTACTTCATTCTCATTGCCAAAATTTCTTCATCCATGTGAGGAGAAATACAATTTCCTACAAGTCATATATCACTATATATAATACCTAGGTAAAAAAAGAGAGAGTAAATTTGTATTCTTATTGAAAGAGTCCAATTATAACTCTAAAGCTACTTATACCTTGGATTATGAATGTTCAAGGAAATGAAGAGGTGTGGTACTTTTTGTCCACCTCTCAACTAGAATTTTGTAAATGACTTTGTAGAATTTGAACTCCTCATTTTCAAGCTGGCGTTCATGCCTATTGATGGTCGTTTTCACCTTCTCAATTATTGAATTCCACATTTCATATACCAAATGTAGACATGACTTGTCGATGTCACAAGATCTAAGCATCTCACAAATTAACAATGTGAAAGAGAGTATGTAATCAATCTTGTCCAACCAAATATCACTCAACAATTTTTCTTTCACTAATCTCGCTTTCCCATCATCATCTTATCTGTAGGAAGACTACTTCTCACTTATCACCATTGCTTGGAGGCCGTGAGAAATAAGTTTAAACCTTTTCAGCGTGATAACCAAAGAGGCAAAACTTGTGTCGGCAATAGAAAGCAACTTCAATGGTACGAACTCATTAAACATAGCTAATCTCATATAATGGTTCATGTTGAAATTTTTAACAAACATCACATCTTCAATCACTTGTTTAATCCTAATGCATTCATCATTGGCATAGCTAACTAACAACACCAGTATCTTTTGGAGCACAAATGTTCTTAAGAGTAAGGTTAAGTATGTGCACAACACATGGTGTCCAAAAGATTTTTGGATAATTACCTTGACCGATTGATCCAATGCAAATACAAACGGGAGCATTGTCAGTGATTACTCAGAACCACATTTGAAGGTCCAACATCGTGAATTACTTCACCTAGTAGTTTGGCAATAAAGGCATTGTCTTTAGTCTCACCCTCACAATTAACAACTCTCATGAAAATAGGTCCATAATCTGGTGCTCCTGTAAAATTAACGAGAGGCTTCATTTGTGCATCACTCCACCCATCAGCACAAATACTTAAGCCCTTCTCGTTCCATTTTTTTTAGTAGGCTCCAACAGGCAAAAACCTTTCAATGTTTTCCTTTTTCTTTTTGAACTGGGGTAGTTCGCAACAAGTTATAACCATGAAGCCATACCCATGAATGTAATTCTTAGCAGCAAATTGAAAAGCATCCACAAAATATGGGTTCCTAGCCAAATAAAAAGACAAGCTAGCCAAGTAAAACATATGAGCAATCATAGGACCCAAAGTTTCTCAAGCACCTACATTTATTGCCTTCTGTCACGCCCTCATTCTTAATAATCAAAATACCAATATAATCCATGTGGGATAGATCGAAAGTCATACACATCGCCTTTAAAAAGTCAAATCAATAGTACATATCTAAGTCAAGTTCCACGTGTCTCTCACCAAAGGCTACCCACACCCAAATGCAAAAGTAACAAAGGTTTTCAAGTTATTACACATCAAATTTTTTATCAAAAGATTGAAGAAATAGGATTTACATGATCATCTCCCAAAAATATACTAAATATGGAGAGAATGAATTAACTTCATGTATAGATAAGCTTCATGTCATGCATCCACACTCCAAGCATCCAATTCATGTGCCTCCAAGTACCTGAAAATGATAGGGTGAGCTCACTAGCCCAATAGAAAACTTTTCTACTAGTGCTAAGGGTATAGAGAATGAAAAATGCACTTGAAAAAGTGATAAACATGGATGAATTGACTAATAGAGGTTACGATTGCTCGACTCAACGTTAGGTGTCCACAAGATACCCAAATGTCCACAAATACCCAAAAAAAAAAGTTAAAAAATAACCCCCAATTGTCCATCGATTTCCTCTTAATCTTTACAAAACGTGTCGTGTGTTTGATTTCATCAAAATACCATATACTTTATAAAACATCTCATTTTCAACCACTTCACAAAATAACCACTTGTTTTTAATAGAAAATAAATCCATCTGCCGGATTTCGTGAGTTCTGTGCACCTTTAGCAGGATTTTGTGGGCTCCGTTCACTCTTGTCAGATTTCGTGGGCTCCGTGTACCTATGGCCAGGGACGTACCGAATGGTGGCCCTAGTATTAATGATCACCATTTTCAAAAAAGAAAAAAATTTATTTAACCCTCATGTGTCCAAAACATTCATGTAATTCATTTCGTTCAAAATCTCGATGTACATTGATGGTGGCTAAGTTAACACATGTCCAAGTGAGAAATCAAGACGAGTCATGAATTACATCATGATAGGCCAGGAAGGTGTCTTCCAATAAGTTTCAAAGTGTAGGGAATGGATAAGCCAAGTAAAAGTACGAACAAGTGACCAAAATCGAAGAAAACAAATTTTGGAGAGTGGGGGGAAGTTGGATTGATCCACCTCTAAAAGTGGATCGATCCAATTTAGTTATAGGCAGAACAAAATCAATCTGGATCGATCCAACTCAACAAGTGGATCAATCCAATTTAGTTAAAGGCCAAATAGAATCAATCCAGATCGATCCAACCTAACAAGTGGATCGATCCACAAAGGTTTAAAATGAAATCAGAAGGTTTTGGATTGATCCAAATGTAAGGGTGGATCGATCCACCTGGGTTACGAGTGAGATTTTGACAGCTCTTTACGAAATGAAGGGGGGCTTCAATCCAAGTCAAATTTGAGGTTCCAAATCACAATAAAACATCAAAGGAGAGTGTATCCACAACTAATTTATGGATCAACCAAACAAATATGTGGGATTCAAGCTCCCCAAATATCAAAATCAACTCTCATGGTAGTTTCAAAGTTTGGCAAGAAATCAAGAGAAATGAAGAGTATCAGGAAATATTTCATTCCATATGCTCTTAGAGAAAGTAAATATAAGTTCCCTACCTCAAAGATTTAGCTCCAAATCAAGTGAAAAGTAAAACCCTAGCTTTCTCAATCAAGCATCAACCAAAATCAAGCCTTCTGGATTGATTCCAAAGCAAACCGGTTTCCAAAATGTGCGCAGATGATGAATGTGTGAATGAATCTTGAAGGAATTTGGATTTGAGTGTGAGATTTGGGGTGGAGGTAGAAGAAATTTTGGAGAGGAGCAAGAAGGAGAGAGAGCTGTTTATTTTTAGAGAGAGAGAAAGAGAGAGTTTTCTATAAAAAAATAGTCACATATCAACATATATACACCCCACTATTTGCACTCACCCCCCTTGTGTTTCTAATGTACTTTAAAGACACGCCAATGTATATACTAACTCCACATTGACCCCACCTTAATCTATTTTCATTTCCTCACATTTTTCCAACTTTATTTCTAAAGAAAAAATATCACTTAAAAACACGGGTCGTTACACCTTCTCTAAGGGATTGCTGCCTAATGCCTTTCTTTTCTCTAGCTCATACCCTTCTAACCGAACTCCCGTAACATTTTCGGTCCCTAACCTTATCGTAGCATTAAATTGGGAAGAGGAAGGTGGTAAAGGAATTGGTTTACGCTGTGCCATCTTTTGTTGATTTTCAGCTTCTTTATCTAATTTTCTTGACTTAAAAAGTATATTAGCCTTACCATTCACAGTAGAGAAAAATCATGTACACTAGTTTTTTTACTAGCAACAAATGGGCTTTCACCCTAAAGTATGACCCCTGAAACTCCACATTGCTTATGTTGGATTGCCAATTTGCGTTTCCACCTCCTCCCCTTTTGACTATTTTTGTGACGTAATTCCAAAGAGGAACATTATCATCATTTTTAACATCAACAATACTATGAGGCACACTTGAACTAGAAATTGAACAAAAATGCTTGATGTTGATGAAGTTGAACTCATTTTCCTATAACAAATTAACAATTTAAATGGAATCTACAAAAGTCACAAGTCACACCCAATCCCACACACATACACAGTCCTAGTTGAAACCAAATTGAAATATTGAAAGCAAAGAGCTTTTGGTTTTACAATTACACTCTCAAACACACACACACACACATTGAGAGAGAGAGAGAGAGATTGTACCAGCGATAGAGAGATTGATCGGTTGAGACAGACAAATTTAGGGTTTTAAATCTGGAGGGAAATCTAGAAATAAAGAGAGGGGGAGAGGAGATGAAGGGGCATAGAGAGAGAGAGAGAGAGAGAGAGAGAGAGAGAGAGAGCTTACTAGCGATCCAGAAGAGATTGATTGGTAGAAACTGTAGTGGAGATCATCTGCAAAGATGGAAGAAGGGGATTGTACTCAGAGAAAATTGGTTAACTGGTTTTAATCGATCATGGTCTTTTCGTTTTAAGGAATAAGAAAAATTGCACTTTAAGTCCAATATTTTATCTTCTTTCATCTGGAACCCTTGAATTTTAACAAAAACTTTAATTTTAGACAAACATACCCACGAAAATACCCATCGGCATACTGACGAAGTAACCATGTCGTACCCAACATACTCAAATGTACCTGATACATTTTTTTGTCGTACCCAGCCATACCTATACTAGTACTTAGAAATCGTACGACACCATTTTTGAAGTACCCATGCTTCATAGAGATATACAAGCATAAGGCACGACAAAAATAAATAAATTGGTAATATTTATTTTAAGTATTGGAAACATAGTTATACGTATAAACATAAAGCTTCAATATATATAAAGAAACATAATATATGCATCATGGGGCTGATTCCCCTCACACAACCAATAACAGAACATTTGACACAACAAATGTAAACCACCGATTTTGGAGTCCTAAGTAAATGATCGGAGACCTTTTAATTTGTTTAAAAAATGTTTTTAGAGTATCTGTATAAAATCATCTCATTTGGATATCAGTAAGACTTGATCGGTATTTGTTCCTAAAGTTGACAGGATAAAAACTAAACGAATGGATCAAGTCAATCTATCTCTTACCGATATTCAAATGAATTAATTTTTTACGAGTACTCTTAAAACATGTTTTTAACAAATAACACGGCTCCTATCATTAGCCTGGGGCTCTATATATTATTGTGTCAAATTTTGTGTATTGGTTGCGTGAGAGTAACCAGCCCCATACATCATATTATACTATTAACCCAATATAGACGACATGAGCAATTGTAGCCAATGCATCACTAATAAACTTTGTAACATTTCTCCAACAAAGTCTGGAGAGCACACCTACTTATCCTTAGCACCTTCTTAGGAACACATACTGTCTCAATAAAGACTCAATAAATGCTTTCAATTAAACTTACTGTAGCGGCCAGGTTCACGAGGGTCAGCAGAGGTCCCTCCCAACAGCCACAGGTAGCTAAAAAGGGGTCACTGTCTCATAATCAGCAAAACTGAATGCAGTTAGATCTGACTCGACGGTGCCGAGCATACGGTGTCCTCGGCGAGGAACACGGGTGTGTGGTTCTGGACAAATATGGATTTGAATGATCTTTGCCGAGCCAGAAGTGCCGAGGAAATGGCTTTCTCCGCTTGGCTCTCGGGATACCCTCGGAACCTCCGCCGATCGACGTGCCGAGCGCCCAGGGATCAGGCCACCTGCGAGCCGAGTTGGTTGATTGCGGTTACGCGGGGGCTTGGGATTCACTTGGTTTGGGGGAAGCGTACGAAGCACGCTACACGTTCCCCAATGGAACATTAAATGCGGTAGTCACCTACTCTGCCACCGCCGCCTGCTGCAGCACGTGGGTGATGGGGAATGTCTCGAGGGTGATTCGACTACTCGAGCCCACATGCCGTGACATCATCCCGGGCATGGCATCTGTGGTAGGGACAGAGGTCACCTCACCTGTCATTCCGAACGCGAATGACAGGCGCGTGGGAGGCACCGAGCGCGTGGGACGCACGCTCTCTCTACCTATAAATACCCACTCACAACTACCACAAGGGGGATCTCTCTCTCTCTCTCTCTCTCTTTCTCTCTCTCCTCATTTACTACCCTCTTAACTCTTCTATTTCTCTAAGTCCTTTGAGGCATTTTTTTCCCTCTGGTGACTGACTTAATTGTCAGAGTGCCTTCCCGGACCACCACCGTCCGGGCTAGGCACTGACGCGTTTATCTACGTTTGTAGGCCATCCCCATCGGCGAGAAGAAAAGGCTCAAGTGCGCACCACTCAGCCCACTCCTACCCCAAAAGGTTCAAAGAGCCCACTCCGGCGAGGACACCCCCACAATCGGCGACTCCGCTTGGGATGGAGAAAGCTACTCTTCCCAGCTTCTCTACACACTTTGGTGGTGCTTCTTCCTCCTCATTGAATCCCTCTGAACCAACCCAGATGGCTGACTTGACCTTGGGTATGACAACATTCAACGACGCAGAGGAATGGGTCAATTCCGCCGATCGCTACCAGTACCACCAGATCAGAAGTAACTTGGGGCTCACCGCCTCCCCCGTCACCAACAGAGACGGGACGGTCACCGTGACTAACAACGGTGCCAACCCGAGCAACGCAGCAGACAGCAACATCCTCTTCAGCATGAACGGAGATGTCCTCTCCCTCAATCACCTCACAACCTCGGCTCGCACGGAGGCTCTTCCCCCCTCCACCTCTCACCATAGAGGCTGAGTTGGCGTTGTTAAGGAAAGAGGTACTGGCCATGAAATAGGCCAAGAATCAACCTACGGCGTCAAGATCTGAAGGTCGAACGAGGACTCGAAGAGCTCAGCCGAGCGGAAGAACCAGCAACGGTGGAAAGGCTCCAATTTTTTCCCGCCTCGGACAGGTTGTAGAGGTAGACCGTCGAGGCGAGGCACTTGTTGCACCGACGGGTACGACAGTAACAACACATGCCCAAGGGGAGCATACGCATGGTGGGCAGCCCCGACGGGTGAACCACCCCGAGTGCAGTGCCACGGCATCGAGTGCCCGTAGCCGAGACGCCCGCGGGAACAACGAGTACGTTAAAGAGTTGGAAAGACAATACAACAAGGGGAAAGGCCCATTGAATGAGGAATGAATACACCAAAATCAAAGCGGTCAATACCGAACGCAAGAAGAGCGGCGGGACGAGCATAACCGTAACCGATCGGTGGATCGGGGAGGTGATGGGCGCCATTGCCAATCGGTGGATAGGCATGGCGCCAAAAATGGTGCACCCAATGCTAGGGGCAAAGGATCGCGCGGGAACAAAAATGCCGACCCAATTGAGGTCTCGGCAGGGCCCGAACACAACGAGAACAGCGGTTTAAGGCCCGGGGACAGATACACTCTGCGAAACAATGGTGGCAGCATCGTGCTCGTCAATGCTCAAACTGGTGAGACGAAGGTATACCATGCCGAGCCCGACACCAGACGTCATCGCCCTCGGGAGGGGGTGACGAGGGGCCACAATGGCCACAACAAGAGACTGTCCCCGAAAAGGAGTAACGTACACACAGACGGGTCTGACCCGTGGCACGAGGCTGGCAAGCTGGCAAAGCGTGCACATGGGGAATACCGAGCATTGAATTTAAACTGCTCGGATCCAGCCGACTCCAGATTGGAAAAAGCCAAGCGGTCCCCATTCTACTGAGCCATTGCAGAGACCGCGCCTACGCGTGGGTTCAAGATCCTGAAGTTTGACAAGTATGAGCTAACAACAGACACAATCACGCACGTCTAGCAGTATAGCTTGGTCTCTGAGCTCTACGGCCATAGGGACTCCCTCATGTGCCGAACGTTTTCCATGAGCCTCGGGACCACGGCGCTCCTTTTGTACAACCAACTCACTCTGTGGTCGATCAACAGCTTCGACGAGCTTGAGCACGCGTTCACGTCTCGGTTTGTGACTAGCAACACACAACCGAAGATGCTTGACACGTTCGTGAACATGAAGAGGGGCTCAGACGAAACCATCAAAGAATATATCACACGATATTGGGAGGTGTACGGCCTCGTGGAGGGTTGTGATAAGAGAATCGCCTCCACCTCGTTCAAAAATGGGCTTGACAACCACTCTGACCTCTTCAAAGAGCTCATGGTACGGCCTCCGAAGAACATGGTGGAGCTAATGAAGATAGTGAATCATTTTCAAGAGCTCGACGAGCTAATACTCGACCGAGCGGTGAAGGGAAATTTCGGCAAAGGAGTGTCCAAGGAGGTGAAGAAGCAAGTGAACAACTTGAAGAAGGGTCGTAGCGACCAAGGTGGAGGGTACAGGGATAGAGGTCCCCGAGACCCCAGTAGGAACAATAATGGCAGAGGGGGATGGGAAAAGCCCCCCCAAAACGACAACGACTATGTTGCCGACCACGGTCTTTACCATGCCAATCTACAAATTGCTGGCAGAGATCAGCAAGAAACGTTGATTTTACTGGCCAAAGGAGAAGATGGGGTTGGATCCCACTCAGAAGGGAAAATGCACCTACCATAACGAGGTGGGCCACTACACGACGGGATGCCGTCCGTTCAAAGCGCACCTAGAGCGGCTAATCGCCGAGGGTCGCATGGATGAATGGATCGAACATGGCCGTACATTGACCACGCTCAGGGGAGCAGCACCCTAGCTGAACCAGCAAGCAGCTCTGCCACCGCCATCCGGACAGCATGCGCCCAGGGACAGAGTACGCCTGGGAGTGGTCGTTACCATCCACGGCCCGATCGGCGAGGCACGGGCCGACGAAATGCACACAGAGCTGAAGAAGATGGAGGCGGCCATGGAGGTGATGACACTCGACAGAGCGCCAAAGCGAAAATATGAGGAACCTATGGACCCGTACACCATCTCCTTCTCCGAGCGGGATTTGGATAGGCTGCAACTCTCACACAACGATGCCCTTGTAATCGAGATAAGTATCGATCACGTGGACGTGAGGCGGGTCTTGGTGGATCAGGGGAGCTCTGCCGATGTCCTTTACTACTCGGCCTACAAAGCCATCGGACGGATGCGTGATGAGCTTACCCTGTTTGACACTCCCCTCGTCGGGTTTTCTGGGTTCCCAGTATATCCGCTCGGCGGCATCACCCTCCCTGTCTGGGTAGGGTCGATGCGTCTGGATATAGTGTTCACTGTGGTGGATTCCCCGAGCCCCTACAATGCCATCCTGGGGCGAGGCTGGCTCCACGCAATAGGAGCGATCGCTGCAACCCTCCACCAGTACGTCCGATTCATTGGTACTTCAGGGAAACATGAGAGCATCCGGTACAACCAGATGGCCTCATAAAGGTGCTTTGTCAACGTGGTTCATTAGAAGGACAGGAAGGAAGGCAGGCCGCTGAAGCAAGTACAGTGGATTGAAGTCCCCAATGCACTCCTGTCTTAGATGACGTTGGTTCAAAGGCCGATGACAAGTCTATTGAAGAATTGGTCAAGGTGCCCATCAATGAAGAGGGCACTAGATACTTCATGCTCGGTTCGGATCTCACCAACTCTGAGCGGAACGACTTGATCTCTTTCCTCAAGGATAACATTGTGGTCTTTGCGTGGACTCCGTACGAAATGCCGGGTGTTAGCCCTGATTTCATCACACACGCCCTCAATGTTGATCCGGCCAGGAGGCCGGTGGTGCAGAAGCCAAGGAGGTCCTCGACGATTCACTCTGATGCCGTCCTGGAGGAGGTTGATCGCCTTATCGAGGCGGAGGCTATTAGAGAGGTGATGTACCCCACATGGCTGGCAAACACTTTGGTGGTCAAAAAGAAGAATGGGAAGTGGAGGGTGTGCATGGACTACACGAACCTCAATGATGCATGCCCTAAGGACTGCTTTCCTCTCCCTCGGATAGATCAGCTGGTTGACGCCACGGCTGGCCACACCAGGCTCACCTTCATGGATGCCTATCGAGGATACCACCAAATTGCAATGGATATCATGGACGTGGAGAAGACAGTGTTCATCACGCCGAGGGGTACCTATTGTTATCGGGTCATGCCTTTTGGCCTGAAAAACGCCGAGGCTACCTACCAGAGGATGGTCTCCAAAATGTTCACAAAAGAGCTCGGCGATATCATGGTGGCTTACATCGATGATATGGTAATGAAAAGCAAATTCACAGAGGACCATCTCTCCCATCTCGGAAAGGTTTTCTCCATCCTCAGAAAGCATGATTTGAAGCTTAACGCAGAGAAATGCGCGTTTGGGGTCGGCTCTGGAAAATTTCTGGGGTACTTCGTCACCCGAAAAGGGATTGACGCTGACCCCAACCAGCTTGACGCCATCCAAAAGCTCCGAGCACCGTCAACGATCAAAGAGGTCCAGCGGCTGACGGGGATGGCCGCTGCCCTCAACCGCTTCATAAGCAAGTCATCCGATGCTTGCCGACCCTTCTTCCAATCCATCAAGACTAGCAAAAGAGGTTTTTTTTGGACCACTGAGTGTGATGCAGCACTTGCTGAACTTAAGAGTTATATGTCCCGAGCACCCCTTCTTGTCATGCCAAGGGAGGACGAAGACTTGTACCTCTACCTGGCGGTATCTGACCACACAGTTAGCTCAGCACAGGTCCGACAAGAGGGTTCAGAGCAGTTCCCGATTTACTACTCAAGTAAGACGATGCTCCTTGCCGAGACCAGGTACTTGCCAATTGAGAAGTTGGCACTTTCGTTGGTCATGGCCAAGAGAAAGCTCTTACCCTATTTCCAGAGCCACACGGTTGTGGTGATCACGGCGTATCCCCTAAAAACCATTATGCGAAAGGCAGATCTCTCGGATCAAATCTGTAAGTGGTCCTTGAAGTTGGCCAACTTTGACATCTGTTACGCACCCCAAACGACAATCAAGGGACAGGCACTGGTTGACTTCGTTGCCGAGCTCACCCCAAAGCTGGAAACTGAGCTTCGGAAGGAGATCTCCGTTGAAGACATCAGAGGCGAGTCCACCAAAGGCCCCTCCGTACCTGAGCAGTTCGGATTCGTTCTAAAGCGCTCCCCGCCCCGCATGGCTACCATTTATACGGGCGAATCATGGCGTATGCACATTGATTACGCATCAAACAGTCGAGGGGCAGGAGCCGGAATTAGGCTCTTCTCACCCGAGGGGACTCTCCATGAGTGCACAATGAGCATCGGTTTCCCAGCCACGAATAATGAAGTCGAGTATGAAGCCTTGATTGCTGGACTCTGCCTTGCCCTCACTCTCGGAGTGGATGAACTGCAAGTTTACATCGATTCCATGCTAGTGGTGAACCAGTTGAACAACGATTACGGCTCTGGCGACGCTCGGATGTTGAAGTACGTTAGCCACGTTCTGGAGTTGCAAAAGAGCTTTAAGGCCGTCCACTTCTCCCATATCGGCCGAGCCAAAATGCCCATGCCGATGCCCTTACTGCTCTCGGATCGGCATGCAACGAACTTAGGGGAACGCGAACAATTACGCTCGGGGAGATCGCGGTCTCGAGTTTCGAGCCAGGCGCCAAATACGTCATGACAATCACCATTTCTGGCCCAAGCTGGATGGATCCCTTGGTCTCCTACCTTCGAGACCAGGCCCTTCCTACAGATAGAAAGGAGGCTCACCGAATCTGTTGCCAGTCTGCATCCTACTTCCTCTCCCCGACTCGCTAGCTTTATCGATGTACATACATCAGCCCAGACCTCCGCGTGCTGCATGACGCCGAGGTACCCAACGTCCTCTGCGAGCTCCATGAAGGTTGTTGTGGCACCCACTCGGGAGGATACACCCTATCTGAGCGGGCCATCACCCAGGGCTATTGGTGGCCAAAAATGAAAAAGAGCGCTGAGGATTACGTCAGAAAGTGTGAGGCCTGCCAAAAGCACTCCCTCATTCTGCACCAGCCTACAATGTCACTGCAGCCGGTCACGAGCCCATGGCCATTCGCCCAATGGGGGCTCGACATTGTTGGGGTCCTGCCTACAGTGTCCGGCGGATTTCGGCACCGGATCACAGCCACGGACTACTTCACGAAGTGGGTAGAGACCGAACCTCTGATCCACATTACGGCTACTGAGGTTGAGTAGTTCATCTGGAAAAACATCATTTCTCGATTCGGCGTTCCCTATGCTATCATCTCCGACAATGGCACCCAATTCGTTGCCAAAGCCATCAAGACGCTTTGCAGGAAAAAGAACATTCGTGTCTATAATTCGACTGTGGCCTACCCCCAAGGAAATGGTCAAGCTGAGGCCTCAAACAAATCAATTTCATTCGGTCTAAAGCATAGGCTGACCAACAAGTGTGGAAAGTGGGTGGAGGAGCTACCCAAAGTCCTATGGGGGTACCGGACTACCCCTCGGCGAGGAATTGGCCGAACATCGTTCTTAATGGCTTATGGCATGGAGGCCATCCTTCCACTCGCTGCCATCGCTCCCTCCGATCGAACGGAGGTCTTTCATCCCTCCACGAACGATGAGCACTGTAGACACCTCGATTTTGAACCCGGGATGTGCTCGAGCATTCCCGATGATTAAATGGACCAACCATGACTTCCCGAAATTTGTGAAAATGGCTTGAACTTGATTAAAATCAACCAAACATTATCCAAGCAACAGCCCAAACCAACCCAAGCATTGTCAAACCAAGCAAAACCATCAACCTGCCACCAGTAACCTTGAGCACTCAAGCCCATGGCTTTGAGCGCTCAACTCTGATCCTAGTCAGGAATCCGTAGAGCATCTAATCATGAAGGGAGGAGTGTCTAACCGAATGCATACATCTTATACATGTATAATACATCCTACACTACACTAAAACTACTCCTAAACTACCCCTAACCCATTTCAAATACAAACCCACTTATTCTCTCTCTACATTTTCCCTCACTGCCTATTTAAACCAGCCATTGCCCATGGTTTTGAGCATTTCCAACTCTCATACTCCAGCTCTCTCAATTCCTCCACAAAAAAAAAAAAATCCTTTCTCTCTCTCTCTACAAAACCATCAACAAAATCACCTTAATAGTTGAGAGTTCTATCTGTTATTGATCATCCATTGATCAATCAGTTGTGTAGATTGATTCATCCATCCAAAGTGTTAACCAAACATCCATAATCGTCCAACCTCAAGCCCAAAATCAAGTTCAAGCTTTTAATCAAGTCAAAAGGTAGTAAAAACCTCACTGTTTTGGTCATTCTGAGGAAGACCAGTAGGTTCAAGCAAGTTCTTTATACTTGAATTGGACTTACAAGGTCCAAAATACATAATCAAAACACTTTCAAAATCTGCGATTCTGGCCGGGTGTTGGCCTCAAGCCTCGGGCTTTGGCGCTCAAAGCCCGGTCCCAAACAATCTACTGTTACTACGCTAACTTTTGTGCTTTTTATTGGTCTTGATCGTCATCATATGGTTAAATCATGTGTATTTCATTCTCAAAATAGTTTAGTTCATTTCCAAAATTCATATATGCACACCCATTAGCCACTTTGTGATGATCAAAGCCTACAAGTTTCGTAAATCTAATTTTCCAAGGTTGAACAGTGACTTTTTGGTGTTTTAATCACTTTATTTAACATATGTGGGGGTCTTGAGAAACATCAAAAATACATTTGAATACCAAAAACCAGAAAGCCATGTTATGGCTTGTGCGCTCAAGGTCTCACCATTGAGCGCTCAAGCTGTTCTTGGGCAGTTTGATGTTCATGCATATTTTTGGTGATGGATCTTAGTTAAGTGTTTTTTTTGGGAGTGTGTGAGTTGTTTTTCCTGTTCTTGTGACCTGAATCCCTCTCTCTCTTCCATTTTCAATCATTTCCTTTATTAATTCGTGGTGATTCTCCTCTTTTCATCATTCTTTAAGAGATCAAACCACCTGCTTTCACCAGATTCTCCATGAAAAATGTTTTATTAATGTTTAATCTGGTAAAGAATGAGAAAAGAATCTGTAAAAAGGGTCAAACTCACAGAAGTCGGAAACTGGTTTGAGCGCTCAATCCACGAGCCTTGAGCGCTCAAACTAGTTTGGAAGCTTGAGCGCTCAAGCCATTACCCTTGAGCGCTCAAGCCATCACCCTTGAGCGCTCAACCCTTATTCTGGGATCCAGGTTGTAAATCAGCATCTTATGTCCTATAATCTCTTGTGTCGAAATACGATTTCTGTTGTTATTTACTTCTGTGAATATTTGTAGTAATTTTATTGTTATCATCGCCCATGTAGATCACATTCACGAGCATCCACCGTATATTCGTATCTTTTGCGTATATATTGTTGTTATGTGATTCCCATCCCCGATTCCCCATTTGTAAGGACCCGTAAATTTGCATAATTTTTCCGGAATAATGTTGGGTAAATGTGAGGAATTGAATTTTGACTAAGATGGGTCAATGTGATAGTGGTAGAATGCATTGGGTGTGTTTAAAGTACATTTGGAAGTCTAGGGGTGAAAGTGTAAAAGGGTGGGAGTATTTAAACACTTGTTAGTCTTTCATTTTGCAAGAAAAACAGCCATTTCTCTTCTCCCACAGCTGATCCACTCTTTCTCACTCCTCTCCTCCATTTTTGCTTGCTCAAAGCTCAAAAATTCACCAAAACCTCAAGTCCCCTTCATAAACCCTACCTAAAATCACCTCCTCTACGCGTTTTGAAGCTTGTAGTGCACTCGTTTCGCACCAAGAACCAACATTTCGGGTTGGAGCTCATTGGAGGCTAGGGCTTTCATCTTCTCACTCATTTCAAGCTCAAATCTTGAGGTAGGAAGACAAATTCTACTCCCTCTAGTTGTATCCATGTGATGTGTAGCATATCTCTTGCTCTTGTTGTTCAATTCCATTAAAATCATGATTTTCTCCATAAGTGGGTTTGTTTGAGCTCAATTTTTTGATCTATGATTTGAGCATTTGTTTGATGCAATTGATGCTTGATTTGCACTCCTTTGAAGTCCATTTGATGTTCTACATATCCACTTTTGACCTAAAACTTCATATATGCTATTGGGTTGAAGTTTCATGTTTTGAGAGAAACCCGCAGAAATTCTGGGTTTCCTCAACCGGTCGTGCAAAAACTTCCAACCGGTTGGAAAGTTCTAAAGTGTCCACTTGAATCTGTCCTTACCCAACCAGTTGGGTAAAAACCACCAACCGGTTGGGATTTTCTGAAAACTTGTATTCGTCTCTGTTTTAGTCCAACCAGTTGGGCAAAAACCTCCAACCGGTTGGGAAACGCTAAAATATCATATTTTCATCTTTGATCCTTCCCTTGAATATTTGACACATCGTACATCCCTCAAACCATATTTTGGCATCGTTTGGATAATGTAAACAGTTGGTTTGACTTTTCGATGCAAATGATAAATTTTGGGACAAATTGTAAAGTTTTGAGATGAGTTTTAAATCGAAAATATTTTATGGATAAATGTGAACTCTAGGGATCACCCGTTTGGCGTCCCTGGCCATGGGTGCACGGAGCCCGTGAAATCCGGCAGGGGTGCACGGAGCCCAGGAAATCCGGCAGGGGTGCACGGAGCCCATGAAATCCGGAAGGGGTGCACGGAGCCCAAGGAAATCCGGCAGGGGTGCACGGAGCCCAAGGAAATCCGGCAGGGGTGCACGGAGCCCACGAAATCCGGCAGAGGGATACTTCCCTATTAAAATTGATGATTGTTTTCTTATGAAATATCGGGTTAGTTGAATTTGGATTAATTTGGAGTATATGACGAAAATTGGCTTTTGACATGCGAAAATGGAGGAGAGGAGTGAGAAAGAGTGGATCAGCTGTGGGAGAAGAGAAATGGCTGTTTTTCTTGCAAAATGAAAGACTAACAAGTGTTTAAATACTCCCACCCTTTTACACTTTCACCCCTAGACTTCCAAATGTACTTTAAACACACCCAATGCATTCTACCACTATCACATTGACCCATCTTAGTCAAAATTCAATTCCTCACATTTACCCAACATTATTCCGGAAAAATTATGCAAATTTACGGGTCCTTACACCATTTATGTGGATAAATCGAATTTCAAATATTTCCAAAATCTCACAAAATGTTGAGTAGAGACCGGTTCACGGACCGGGCGAGAGGGGTGCCGTAAAACCCTTCCCCTCTCGTAACCAAACCCCCGAATCCGAGAAATCTTTGGTTCCGTCGTGATCAGTGAAATCTTTTTCAAATGGGCAAACGAGTCATATTTTTATCGGTTTCTCGGGTTCGGACCTCAAATCCGGGTGGCGACTCTAATGATCACAATATTTTCAAACGCCAAACCGAACCATTTCCAGTGGGCCGTCCACAAGCATGTTGCCTCCGAGCTCAACCACATCGAAGATCTCCGAGATGAGGCCAACATCAGGTATGCTGCGTACCAGCAAGAAGTCACTTGGGGATATTACAAAAACGTTTGAATCCGCCCTTTCAGCGTTGACGATCTCGTCCTCCGAGAGGTTGTCCAAAAGAAGAACAAGAAGAAGTTTATGCCTAACTGGGAAGGCCCCTTCCGCGTTGTGGCCAAGGCTGGCTATGGGGCCTACAAACTTGGTGAAATGGACGGCACGACTGTAAGCAACCCATGAAACGCCTCAAAGCTAAGGAAATTCTATGGTTAGGATCTTATGTTTATCATTTTCGACTTTTGGGCCCTCGGCAACCCTTTTTGTAATGCCTCGGGATTAAAAATGTTAATTATAAGATCCTTTCTTCAGTTCTCGTTATTCTTACAAATTTTTAATTTTTTGTACAAGTGATTGCCCCCGGCTAAAGGGTCTTCACCAAATTAATGTTGTTCGGTGGATCGACTCGACCCTATATACACAAACAGTTGTTTACGTTCGGTTGAACACAAATCTCTCCTTGGCTAAACAATTTATAGTGTTCGATTGAACGTGTGATGGTGCCCAGTAAGAGCAACGCTGATATGTACAAGCGTTCATGGAAATGCCCCTGGTCTCCGGACCTACCTATCGAACTAGTTGGGGGCTATTGGATCGATTATCCCCTCGGTGCACACAAACCTATGCTTCAGCTGGGTGTCATTCGGCTAATGGCTCCCCACCAAAGGAGGGGCTATCATTGATTATCTGTTTCGGTGGATACAGTTCGGTTGCTTAAAATTTTTATCACTTACGAAAGCCATAACTTGCGAAATTACTCAGACAAGGTATTCAGATATCGAATTAGAAAGAGAACAAAGCATTCATAAAAGGAATAAAGGGGGGCATTCATTCATTAAACAAAATGGGACCTGGCAGAGGTACATCGTTCGGCGCCGGTCCTGAGTACAAAAAAAAAGGTACGAAGAAGACTAAGACTCTGGAGCCTGGGCCTGGCCCTGATTGTCAGCAGGAGGGTCGGTGGCACCCCCGTTCTCAGAGGTGGTCCCTTCGGGTGCTTCATCCTCGTCGTCGAAGGGCATCTCCGGGGTTTCGACCTTGGGCACAGGAGGGATGGAAGACCAGGGGGAAGAGTCCACGGGGACGGCAACAAGGTTGTAGGCCTAGACGAAGGCTTCAGGCCAGCAACCAGCATGACCAAGGGGGTAGCCCTTTATGAAGGCCTCCTCCTCGTTGTCGTTGGCCTCCTAGGCAAATTTCTCGAGCGTCTCCTTCGCCCCCCTCTGGTAGCCATTAGAATCCGCAGCAGCCATCATCTTGTCGTGATGGGATTGGGCATGCTGCAGATCCTTTTTGGCTTGAGAGGCCCTCTCCTCGGCCGCCGCGAGTTTGCTCTTGGCAACCATGGCACTCTCCTCGGCGTCGTTCAGGAGCCGGCGCACCTCCGCAAGTTGTTTTTCAAGCTCCTCCCCATCGGCAGCAAGGGCTTCGGCCTTCTTCTTCAGCTCTGCCCGAGCCTTCCGTTCGGCCTCGAGCTTTTTCTCCGCCTCAGACTTCTCGACGCCAAGGTTGTATACCTTGTCTCTGAAAGCCAATGCCGACTGACTAGCCTGCAGAATAGAGAAAGATGTGAATTAAACAAGTTGTAACCGAAAGCGAAGATTTTGAGGAAATATTAATTGAACACAAGTTGGTCTTACCTTCACGATTTGAGCACAGAGGTTGGCGTAGTTGTCGGTCGTGTTTTTGGACACTGCATGCATATCCCTCGGGAGGGCAAGAGCCTTGAGTAGGGTCATCGTTGTCTTCTTGTTCTCCTGAATGCTCGAGAGCTTTTCACAGGCTCCCTGCGGAAGGTCTGGATCACTGGGACCCTCGGCTTGTCCTTGTTAATTTGGGAGAGCTTGACCTCCGTCGAGATAGGCCTATCCTTGGGACAGCCTCCCTTGGAGGAGCAGTGGCAGGCGCACCGGGGAGAGGAGGTGGCGCGCCTGATGGGGCTTTTTTGGGGACCTCTTTGCCGACAGCGAAAGGCTCAGCAGTTTTAGGCTTTTTTTGGGGGGGCATCTACTTCGGCGGCACGACTCGGTTGGCTGGCGGCCGCTTTCTCGGCCTCCTTTCTCTTCCTCTATGCCCTCTCTTTCCTCTGGGCCTCCTTTAGCGCTGAGGCTCTAGCCATCAGGCCCTCGGATCCACTTCCGGTAATGAATGACTAGGGCAGGCGGCCGAATACCCTTGGGCACATTCTCACGTCCGACGAGATCGGCTCCCTAGATGTCCATATCAAAATGCCGCACCCGGCGTGGACCCGACCTCGACACTGGCTCTTTTCCTTCTTCAAAAAGCCCTTATAGGAGGGCATGTAACCGAGAATGCCGAGGGCCGTGCAGTTTGTGATCGTGAAGACGCGATCGATGACATCGTCGTCGGCGTCCCTTGCAAGATATCTGGTCACCTCCCCGCACTCTACAGTTTAAAGGAAGGAAGCAAATACTATTAGCGTTCGGTGAATTCAACGATATGCACGTAAGGGGAAGCATGTATGTGTGCAAGTATATGGCCTCTGACTTACTAGGCTTCCCTCGGCGCCAGGGGACAGACCACGAGGACTCATCCCCGATGGCTTTTTCATAATTTCCCCGAACGATCACCAGCTCGTAGGTGTGTCTCTTCGAGTCAGAGAACATCTCAACTAGGGGCAGGTACTCTGGCCTCCTGGCAAAGTAATATCGCCCATAGGCGGAGCTCTGCTAGACGACATAGATGGCCATCAGATCGTTGAGGTGGAAGGGGATGTCATACTACTCTGACAACCTCACAACCGAATTGATGATTCAGTATATGTTGTTGGCGAGCTGGTGCGGAGCCAGTTGGTAAAGGTCCAGGACCGCCTAAGAAGGCTCGGCACAGGGAAGGTCAGCCCACCCTCGCAGATCGCCATCAACGGCACCATGATCTCCCCCTGACGGTAATGGATTCGGCCATCGGTGGGTCGGGAGATGCCCACATCCTCGGGGATATGATAATCCCTATGAAACAGAGCCAGCTTCTCGGCGATCCCGTCAAAGTAATCTGTGACGTATTTTCAGGCGCCGTGCTTTGGATTCCTCGAGGGGATCGATTCCCAGTCATGTCCATACTCCATCCCTCCGTCCGTGTAGACCTTTTCGTTCGCCGCTGCCTGGGTGGGATCTTGGACTTGCCCTTCTGACATGGCGGTGGCCTCGAAGGTTCCTTCCTCTACCTCGGCCAATTGCCTTTCGGGCTCGTCCTCCGCTAAGGGTTCCTCCCTCGAACCCTCTCCCTTGGAGAGTGGCCTCGATCCCTCAGCGTCCATCCTATGGGCTAGGAACGAGTCTACCTCTACGACCACAGCTCCCTCTGGCTCCTTGAACCCAGTCGCGGCCTTGTCAATCTCCACGACATCCGAATTTGAGGAAAATCGCTCGGATAGGTTGCGGAGTTTGGTCGGATTGATGGCGGGAGACTGTGGCTACGGGGTCTCGGTCGGCATATCGTGTTCGGGTGGGGCCCTGTGAATCCGCTCCTGCTCGGAGGTGGAGACTTGGGCACCGCTTTCGACTCGCATAGCTTCGTTCTCCATCTCCATCCAGCGTTCTGGGGTTATTATTTGAAGAGGGGCTACATTCAAAGGAACTACGTCGGGTTGTGGGAAGTCGAACTGCAGGTGGCTCCTATAGCTCCTACCAAGGCTTCTCAACTGCTCTCGGACGAGGATGCTGTGGATAAAATAACTGAACTGGGAGTCGGCGAGAGCGTCGTCTGGGGATGAATCCGCAGAGTTTGAGCTCATCTAGGTGGAAACCTACAGTGCACGGGTGAAGCAACCATCAACGATATGCACAGGCTTAAGTTCAAGGAAAATGCAAAGGGAGGAGCGTCGGCCCCTGCCAAGCTCTCTACAAGGTGTTAGCTAGCCCGAGAGCCCCACCCATCGGCATGCTCTCGGCCAGGCCTAAAATGAAATACGCGCTCGGATCTCTCGTTTTGTCTCAGCAGAAGACAGTGCAATCAGTAGGGTCAACACTCAGAAGAACACGTTGAGTGTTCTTCAAGCCCAGAATCCACCGGAAAACTCAAACGCAACAGAAAGGAAAAATGAAAACCCACCCAAATAGAGAAAAAACAAGGAAAAATTTGAGAAAAACTGCAAAAAAAAAACATAAAGAGGCTGAGGAAAAGCACAATACCTGAGTTGTTGGTGAAGTTCTTTGGCTGAAAACGAGGTTGAGTGAGCAAAACGGCTGAGCAACAGCGGCAGTTGGTAGCGGCGCAAAGCTTTGGCACAAGAGAGAGAGAGTAACGGTAGCCCTTTCTCTCCTCCCCTCCCCATATTTATAGAAGGAAGAATAGGGGTTAGGCCCTATTGAATAGGTGCAGTAATGACGCCGGCTCAGGAGGCAAAGTGGCACCCAATCACCGCGCAACACCTGTCCACTGTGTTTGAACTGTTTGGGCACGAATCCGTGTGACGGCGCTCGGACCAACCACACTGTGACACGTTGCATAAACATCATCACGCGTCATTGATTCCTGAACCGGAGTGTCAGGCATCTGTTCACGGTCACTGATTGATGTGACATTCCTAACCCCATCTAACCTCTAGCGCTCGGATCACTAGGACCCAGGCCTTCGCTGTGAGGATCACGCGGCAACTCCCCGACCGCTAGCAAAATCATGTCGAACCCGGCTTCTCTGATCGCTGTCTCTGGTTGGATCAACTCCCACGTCCGTCGTTCCTCGGCACTGGAAGTTGATGGGGCTATTGTAGCGGTCGGGTTCACGAGGGTCAATAGAGGTCCCTCCCAACAGCCATAGGTAGCTAAAAAGGGGTCACTGTCTCATAATCAACAAAACTGAATGCAGTTAGATCCAACTCGACGGTGCCAAGCGTACAGTTTCCTCGGCGAGGAACACGGGTGTGTGGTTCTGGACGAACATGGAATTGAATGATCTTTGCTGAGCCAGAAGTGCCGAGGAAATGGCTTTCTCCACTTGGCTCTCGGGATACCCTCGGGACCTCCGCCGATCGTCGTGCCGAGTGCTCGGGGACCGGGCCACACGTGAGCCGAGTTTGTTGACTGCGGTTACGCGGGGGCTCGGGATTCACTTGGTTCAGGGGAAGCGTACCAGGCACGCTACACGTTCCCCAATGGAGCATTAAATGCGGCAATCACCTACTCTGCCACCGCCGCCTGCTGCAATACGTGGGTGATGGGGAATGTCTCGAGGGTGATTTGACTACTCGAGCCCACGTGCCGTGACGTCATTCCGGGCATGGCATCTGTGGTAGGGACAGAGGTCACCTCACCTGTCATTCCGAGCATGAATGACAGGCGCGTGGGGGGCACCGAGCGTGTGGGGCACACGCTCTCTCTGCCTATAAATACCCTCAGCATACCATGGGCACTCATTAGCAGCAAACAACTGCCCATCCGGGAAGGAATCTAATGGGAAGATTCGAGGTGGGGTCCTCGAATTCCAAACGAGACAGATGGTCAGCTACTACATTCTCTACCCCTTTCTTATCCTTAACAATCAGGTGGAATTCTTGTAGTAACAGAATCCACCGAATGAGGGCTTTCGCATCTTGTTTAGTCATTAAGTACTTAAGGGCCGCATGATCGGTGAAAACCGTGATCTGCGAACCTACCAGATAGGATCGAAACTTATCTTAGGCAAACACCACCGCTAACAACTCCTTCTCAGTCGTGGTGTAATTCATCTGCGCCTCATTTAGGGTCTTGCTTGCATAATAAATCACGAATGGATCATTCCCTCTTCTCTGCCCTAAAACAGCTCTGACTGCATAATCAGAAGCATCACACATCAGCTTAAAGGGTAGACTCCAATCCGGGGACTGCACAATTGGCGGAGTCGTGAGACTCTGTTTTAACTTAAGAAATGCCTCCTCACACTCTTCAGACCACACAAAGGGTGCGTCCTTAGCCAACAACTGACACAACAAACGGGAGATAGCACTAAAGTCTTTAATGAACCACCAGTAGAAACCCGCATGTCCAAGAAATGAACGCACATCCCTAACAGACTTAGGTGTGGGAAGATTACAAATCAAGTCTATTTTTGCCTTGTCTACCTCAATACCCTTGGAAGACATGATGTGCCCTAACACAATTCCTTGGGTCACCATGAAATGACATTTCTCCCAATTCAACACTAAGTGCTTCTCCTCACATCTCTGCAACACTTTACCTAAATTCTCGAGGCATCCATCGATTGAGTCTCTGAAGACTGAAAAATCATCCATGAACACCTCTACTATCCTCTAGACCATGTCACTAAAAATTCCCATCATACACCTAGAAAAGGTACTAGGTGCATTGCACAACCCAAAGGGCATGCGACGGTAAGCGTATCGATGTGCTCCTGAACTAACGTATCTATCAAGCAAAACTCCTCAAAATCCTCATCATCCTCACCAAAAGTACTGACACTAAAAACATCCACCTCCATTCTCTCCTCCCCAACAGATAACTAGACGTTGCCAGTCTTGCAGTTCATAACCGCATTGGAGGTGGCTAAGAAAGGACGCCCTAAATGATGGGAGTCTTTTCTAAAACCTCGAGACCTGGGTTAATGTCTAGAACAATGAAATCAGCGGGAAATTGGAACTCCCCTACTCGAATCAACACGTCCTCCACCACTCCTTTCGACACTCTAATACTCTAGTCCGCCAACTGCAGTGTGACTGGAGTCGCACTAAGATCGCCGAGACCTAACCTCAAATATGCTGAATAGGGGAGCAAATTAACACTTGCTCCCAAGTCTAGTAATGCCTTATCAAAAGTCTGCCCTTCTATGGCTATGGGAATGGTGGGAGAACCTAGATCCTTGCACTTGGCAGGAATCTCAATCTGCAAAATGGAGTTCACCTGCTTCGTCAGAACCACATTGTTCTGACTCTTGTGCTTGGGTGTGCAAAGGTCCTTCAATACCTTAGCACACTGGGGAAAAGACTCAATTGCCTCCATGAAAGTAATCGGGAATTGAACCTTCTTAAACAGCCCTACCATTTTCTGATTCACACTCTGTTTGGGCTTTACTGCCAGCCTTTGGGGAAATTGAGCTAAAGGTACTGCTAGCATTGGAGTTGTGGGTGTTGCAGCTGTAGGCACCTCCATCTCTGGGAACCCCTCACCCCTTCTACTTCCTCTCTAGGAACATCTACAACCTCAGGAATAACCTTAGGCGCATCAGCTGGCTTCAAGGTTGAAGCCTGCTATGGTTTCGCATGTGGTAAGTAGGGAAAACTTGACACAGCCAGCTTGGAAATATGAGCGGACCTGGGGAGTGAAGAACTGGGGCTCCACTGGCCTCCCCGGAGGCGCCACCGTAAAGCACAACAAGATGTCCAAATCTGCCGAAAGATGAGTCGGGTACAAGCTTGAGTCCAAATTTCGGAGGTCAAGCCGTGGTCGGGTAAGTCTTACATCAAAGAACATGCTTATCCCGCACGAAGGTATCAATCGGCAAAACTGCAATCACGTGGGATAAAGAAGAAGAAACGGATAAGATAGACATTAAATCCAAGGATAAACACGGCTAATAAAGGGTAACGGACCCAAGCCGAGGTGGAAGGAAGGGGGAGTCCCGGCTAAGGCAGGACTCCACCTTCATCAATGGGATAACCTAGAAATACTCCGGAACACAGTCCTAATAGGACTCAACCTCCAACTAAATGCCAATAAAAAGCAACGGAAGGAATCCAACTAAGGTACGCCTGAATCATTAACCCTAATTCTCAATCCCTTCCAATACGTAACAAATTCCCTACCGACTTAGGCATCGAGGATGGTTGGCACGCCACCACACCTGAGTGACTCGGCTCTTACGTTGTCTTTGCGGAAAATGTGCCGGGGCGATAACACGAAGCCGATTCATCACCGGCGCCGTCCTCGTGGGAAGCATACTTCTTCCTTTACGGTGAATAGTTTCGCATGGTGGATACCCGACGATCTAGCGTAACAACCATGGCTTCGCATCTTCACAAATGGGCGCCGACGACGACTACCAAGACCGCCACGGCCAAGGCCGCCGAAAAGCGCCTGGTGTCGCAAGGGCGCTGCTGGCCGCCACCGAAAAAACCGCAAAGGCGTATAAGCAAATAAAGCGCGTAAGCCAGCCTAATGCCACCGGAGAAGCAAGACCCGGGCCATCGATAACCCCCTGTACATTTGCCCTAATGCAGAGCAAATAAAACCTTAACCCAAGGGTTGGCGCATCGCTATAGAAAAATCCAGCCTTGCGGCCTCGCAGAAATCTCTCGAAAATGTGCCATCTTGAACCTACAAAAGATAGTCCACCCGGGCAAGAGAATCACTAAGAGGAAAATGGGTCCAAGAAGAGGAAAAGCCGGAATCGGGCAGTGAATAGCAACCTCCCCTAAAAAAAAGGTCGCCCCATGAATCCAGGAGGTAATTCTCAAAATGCGAATCGATAGAAGGGTTAATGAAGCGTTAAGGCGCGTAACTCGCCACTAGTAGAGCCGGTCCAAAATACGATTCACCTTCGAAGTCATGGGGCCCGCTTCAAGGAAGTTCAAGATGCCTCGCTTGGAAACATTCAATGGCTCTACGGATCCATTGGACCACTGAAACCTACAAATCCCCTCGATGTATCTCATAGCGGTCCCGGATGAAGTCATGTGCCGAAGCTTTCCCGCTTATGCTTAAGGGAAGTGCCCGAGCTTGGTTCAATAAACTTCCCCGAGTATACGTAGTTTCAAAGAGCTTAGCACAAGTTTCGTAAGCTACTTCATTGCTGGCCAACGCTTCGGCAAAACCAAAGAACACACCTTTTGACGGTAAAACAGAGGCGATGGGAATCCTTAAGAGATTTCACCACCAGGTTCAACAAGGAGGTGGTCCAAATAGACGGGGTTTAAGACGGCGGCAGTGAGTATAATCACAGATATAGCCGGACCGTACTCGTGACGCCTTATACCTTTATCTCAGAACCACCCAAGACCCCCTCGCGTAACTCATGCTCAAAGTAATGTAAGCACATGAATGTAGCGAGGGAGGCCGCGGCACGCATGGCGAGGCAAGTGATGGCTTCGATCCATAAACGGGGCCATCACAAAGTTGGAGAATTTCCACCATCCCACGTAAGAGAAGAGACTCCACCCGTAAGGGGGAGAGCCGAGAAGCAAGAAGGATGTAAGGGATTTCCCCAAAAAGGGAGGAGGGTCACCGTGGTCGCACAAAACAATTCACACCACTCATAGCTACGGCAGAGCAAAATCCTCGGCAACCTCCAAGACTCGACCTGCACCTCAAGTGGCCTTAAAGTTGAGGTCTGATCCAAGTAAGAGATCTAAGGATAAGTACCGCAGATTCCATAAGGACCACGCCATAACACGATGATTGCATAGATGCGAGGCAAAGAAATCAAGGGAGTTAATCCGCAGAGGCGACTCCAACGCTTTGTGTCAAAGAAATATCGTAAACACCCCGTGAGGGGATGACGCAGTAAAGGATGGAAGGGATAATACTGCACCCCGGTCGGGTCCCATTGGAGAAATCAAGGTCATTCATGGGGGATTTGCTGGAGGAGGAGAGTCGAGCAATGCCAGGAAAGCTCATCTGAGGAAATTAAGAACGGAGGATTATTTGGAGGTCAACATCGTTGGCCGTCCAAGTAAACTCCAGAAGAAGGAAGAAATACCGATAATTTTCTCAGAAGAAGACGCCAATGGGATTCAGGTTCCTCACGACGACCCTCTGGTTATCACTGTTGTCGTAGCCAACTACCTTACACGTAGGGTGCCGATACGCCGAGGAGCTCCGTGATATATCCCTGCACCTCCATGCTTACGATCGCCTTTAAAGTTGGAAGGGAAAGACTAAAGCCTATGACCTCAGAGCTGGTTGGATTCGCAGGTACGCCTGTCCGTCCAGTCGGTCAAATAGCTTTACCTGTTACCATAGGGGAAGAGGGACGTCAGATCACCCGAATCATAGACTTCATTGTAGTTAGCTGCCCTTACGCATACAATGCCATATTGGGAAGAACGACCCTGAATAGCATTGGGGCCATAATTTCCACGTGTCACTTGATGATAAAGTTCCCAACACCAGCAGGGGTGGCGTGCGTAAAAGGAGATCAGAAAGCAGCGCGAGAATGTTATGTCTCTTCACTCAGAGGTGCTAACATCACCATGACTATAGAAAGCCTCGACGCCCGAGACGAAGAAAAACTTCAACAAGGGAAATCTGCAGAAGAGCTCATAGAAGAGCCCCTCGAGCCAGGACAGCCAACCAAGACAGTGAGGATTGGAACAGGGCTGAGCTCAGTGGCAAAGACGGAGCTTTTGCAATTTCTGAGGAAAAACAAGGATGTGTTTGCATGGTCCCATGAGGACATCCCGGGGATTGACCCAAGGGTCATAACTCACAAATTGAATGTGGATCCCACGGTTCGCCCAGTTAAGCAGAAAAAAAGAGTTTTCGCCCCAGAACGGAATGAAGCAGCAGCTAAGGAAGTCGATAAACTTATCCAAGCAGGGTCCGTCCGAGAAGTCCTCTACCCCGATTGGCTGGCGAACGTGGTTATGGTAAAGAAAGCCAATGGTAAATGGAGAATGTGTGTAGACTTTACCGATCTTAACAAAGCATGTCCAAAGGATAGCTTTCCATTGCCAAGGATTGATTCCTTGGTGGACTCTACAGCAGGTCACGAGCTCCTAAGCTTCATGGACGCTGCTTTTGCTATAAAACAGATCCAAATGCACGCCAGACCAAGAGAAGACGCTGCTCATCACGGACGGGGGCTCTACATCAATAGGTGATGCCCTTTGGTCTTAAGAACGCAGGAGCGACATACCAAAGGTCGGTAAAATAAGATGTTTAAACAAAGAAATAGGGGGCTTAACGTAGAAGTATATGTGGACGACATCTTTGGTCAAAAGTGCCAAGGCACGTGACCATGTGGCGGATCCGGAAGAAACTTTCCAAGTCCTCGGGGAAGTATCAAATGAAGCTCAATTCAACAAAATGTGCGTTTGGGATATCCTCAGGGAAATTCTTGGGCTTCATGGTGTCTCAAAGGGGAATCGGAGCCAATCCTGAAAAGATTCGGCCATCCTTTCTATGCGCTCGCCTCAGAACATCAAGGAGGTTCGTAAATTGACAGACGTGTTCGCCCTAAGCGAGTTTCATCTCACGAGCCACCGATAAGTGCGAGGGTTTTCTTTAAGGTTTTGAAAAAGCCTTTGAATGGATAGCAAACTCAAGAAACAAACTTTCAACCAAATTGAAGGAGTATCTTACATCCCCCGCCATCGAAAGGGACTCGAGACGAAGAGGACCTCTTTATTTACCTAGCTGTTTCCCCTCACGCCATCAGTGCGGTCCTATTACGGGAAGAACAAGGAATGCAACTCCCAGTGTATTATATCAGCAGAGCATTACGAGGAGCTGAGCTGAGGTATCCCAAAGCTGAAAAGATAGCTTTTGCAATGGTAGTAGCGGCTAGAAGGCTACGCCATACTTCGGTGCTCACCCCATTAAAGTACTTACGGATCAGCCCCTTGAAGAGTTCTCCCTTTCGGCCCGCAGACATCGATCGATTAATCCAAAGGGTCCATAGAACTTGGCGAATTTGATATAGAATCTGCACCCGAATCGCCATCAAAGCACAAGTGTCGGCGGACTTCTGGCCGCGTAATACACGATCCAGAGCCGTAAGAACCTCCTCGAAGATCCCAAGCCTTGCGTTCTACAAAGTTGACGGGATCAACAACCAAGGAAGCAAGTGGGCGAGCATGATCTTGACGTCTCCAAAAGGACAACGCCCTAAGCTACGCCGCGGGTTCGAGTTTAAAGCAACCAACAACGAGGCGGAATATGAAGCTCTAGTTGTGGGACTGGAACTGGCTAAGGCCGTCGGAGCTGATCATGTGTTGGCTAAAAGCGATTCGCAACTGGTTGTAGGACAAGTCCTAGGAGAGTATACAGTAAGAGAAGAAGTGATGCAAAAATATTTGGATAAAGTAAAGTCCCTGGCGGCAAAGTTTCAAAGCTTCAACATCGTCAGAATCCCAAGGGAAGACAATATGGAAGCAGACTATTTGTCAAAACTGGCCACGGCCAAGGAAGAGGCCATTCCACGGAATGCCCCAATACGTTATCTAGAGCTACCCAGTATCTTTGCCCCAAGTGCACAAGTGCAGACCATTGACTATAGCAACTCATGGGCCACTCCTATAGTCGATTATATTATAAAGGGGACCTTACCAGATGACAAAGTCAAAGCTAGGCACCAAGATCGTGGCTGCCAAGTACCTAATGATGGGAGATGTGTTGTATAGGAGGAGCTTCTCATTGCCATACCCGAGGTGTCTAACGGTTAGGAATATACGCGAGCCATGGAGGAGGTCCACCAAGGGCGTATGTAGGGACCACCAAGGTGGCCGATGCTAGCCTATAAAACTTCTCGGGCTAGGATATTATTGGCCAAGCATGCGGAAGGGATTGCAACTCGATGGTTCGAAAATGTGAGAAGTGCCAACTCTTTTGCAAACATAACTCATGGGCCTCCAAGGGCCTTGACCCCAATGAGGGGACCATGGCCATTTGCCCAATGGGGAGAAGACCTGATTGGCCCGCTTCCCATGGCAGCAGGGCAAGTCCAGCACGCCATTGTAGCTATTGACTACTTTACAAAGTGGGTTGAGGCTAAGTCATTGGCCACAATAATTGTGAGAGGCTAATCGATTTCTTATGGAAATTTCTCATTAGTCGATTTGGGTTACCAAGAGTGATAGTCACAGACGGGGAAAGGTTTGATAATGCTGGGTTCAAGGAATACTGTATTTCTAAGGGGATACATGTGCATTTTGCGTCCAAGGCCCACCCTAAAGCTAATGGCCAGGTGGAAGTGACCAACAGAACGATCAAGAAAGGAATTAAGAAGAGGTTGCGAGAAGCCAAAGGAGCTTGGCCAGACGAGCTATACAATGTGTTATGGGCATACCGTACAACACCCCGAATCAAGCAAATGGGAGAAACCCCATATTCCCTTGCATTTGGGGGCAAGGCGGTAGTTCCAATCGAAGTTGAACTCCTCAACTACAGAACGGCAAGCATGGACGAGCAGGAAAACCAGGAAGATCTCAAGACAGAGCTGGATCTCTTAGAAGAAAAAAAAAAATGGATACAAAGAATGGCAAGAATAGCGCCTACCAAAGAAAGAATGGTCAAGTATCATGAAGCACAAGTTAGGCCAAGAGACTTTCAGGCCGGTGATCTAGTTCTAAGGAAAGTGGACCCTACGGGGAAGAAGGTGGGCAAACTTGGCCCCAACCGAAGCGGGCCCTACCGTGTCCCCGCACCATATCAAAGCTGGAGCATATAAGCTTGAACCCTAAGGGGAAGGAGATACCAAATTCCCGGAATGCGAGCATCTCAAGAAGTATTACAAGTAGGTGCATGTTGATTTATTTCTGTTTTTAGGAAACCGAAGTTGTTTTTAGAAAACTCTTCGTTCAAATAAAACTCTGGTGATAGAATTATTAGAACTAGATGTTTCTTTTATATAGTCCCCGTGGCCAATAAATTCCCTACGAGGGAAATTTGTTTTGTTTATTTCCCTGTTAAGCATGATATGGTTCAAATATAATAAAAAAGAAATAAATAAAATTCTTCAATTTTATTTATAAAATCCACATCCCTAATGGAATGTGGATAGTTATTACACAAAAGGACTCGTGGACAAACCCACAAAAGTCACAACCTAATCACTACCACCCTCCCTTGGAGGGGAGGGAATCGGCGGCGGTGGTCGCCTCGAAAGCTCCCAACCGATCCCAGGTTGGCAATCAAAGACCATACGCATCTTCTCTTCCATGACGGAAATCAATCCGCCATAGCCTCCATTCGGCCGCAAGGCCATCAACAAAGAACCTTCAAACTTTGAAGTTCTTGACATAACTTAGCGATTTGCTCGTTGTTTGCCATAGTAAATATGAAGGCGTAATATGGAATGGGGAGTAGATTATAAGAGTTGTTGGTATTTATAGAGCAAGGAGGCGGTTTGATAACCGCCAAAACCAATCAAAGATAATCACCATTAAAACCGTTCTTAAACTGCTATCTCAACCGCATTGAGTAATGGGAAGTTTCAAATCCGCACACCTCGAAAGTTGAAACGAACGCCTAATAAATATACACGCTCTTCCCCAAAGCAAACCTCATGTGACTTGCTAAGTCAGATTATCTTGCAAAGAATAAATGTTAACATTGAGAAACACCTACGGAATAATCAATTAAGTATATTAATTGCTTAACAACAGAACCAATTATATACTTAGGGAAGAAGAATTATCACTTCCTCATCGGACGTAGCAAAGCTATGCAAATTAAAGAGCTCAGAGGAAATTCCGAAGCTCAATAGACGTAGCAAAGCTATGTAAATAAAAGAGCTCCGGAAAAATTCCTAAGCTCAGCTAACGTGGCAATGCTACGAAATTTCAAAGAGCTTAGGGCACAGTCCCAAGCTCAGAAGATGTAGCACAGCTATACTCTTTACAACATTTTAACTTCATACCAAAAGTCCCACGGGAAACATTAATAAGTGTTTCAATTGCTTGGACGCAAGCAATTAACACACTTAGGGGAGTAACAAGCGTACTATACGGGCTATGAAAAGTCTGGGAAACATAAAAGACATACCCTGTGCTCAAAAAATATATTATGACTACGCAGCAACGATTATTCGACTTAATGCAACAAAAAGGCATACTCAACGTGACGTAGCAAAACAATAGAAGCTGCCACGCGGAATTAGCTCAAACAGAGAAGCACACTTTTTCTCCAAATTCTGCACCTGTTATGTCACCAAAAGTAAAGAGCCTCTATCAGGCTCCTAAGCAAGACGAATGCAGCCTACTTCCATTCCAACAAGTTGTCTTTCGTCTAACAAGAAAAGTCTTCCCAGCCAAGGCTGGAGCCAAAGCCAAACAAACCAGCACAAAAATACGAGAGTATTAAAAGTATTTAGTTACAGACCCAACGTAAAATAAAAGTTTCAAGAAAGGCCATTCAAAGGCCCAAGGAGGAACCATCAAGAGTTTTTCCATCACCAGGCAAAGGACCACCAGCTGTTGCAGCAGGGTTCGGGGGATCGAGAGTCAGGGAGACTTTCTTTGGAGTTTGCAGAAGAGATACGACGGAAGTGCTTGGGATGGATGTGTCCTTAGAAGCTACGTCATCACCTTCATCACTTACCTTCTGCCCCCCATCAACACACGAGGGCCCTTCATCATCTTCAACTTCAAATTTGGAAAAATCCAAATTTGGGAAAGTTGCAGCTGCTTGGCTCCTCATGGCTTCAAAGCCATCGAAGTACTGCTGGGTAATATCTTGGCGGTATTCAGGGGACTGGAGGAAAAGTTCAATGGCATCCCTACGAAAGCGCCTTCACCTTCTCAAGCATCCCCGCACTCATGGTCCCTCGCATTCTCCATTTCCACGTCCCATTCAGAAATCCTTTGTTCCAAGCTCCGGGCTGTGGCTACAGCAGTATCTCTCTCCTCCTCTAAGCCCCTCTTAGACTTGAGCGCAGCATCTCTCTCTCTTGTCAGCTTTTGAAGATCAGCGGCCATTGATGCACTTTGTCTGTTAAGCTTGATGTTGGCCTCTGTGAGGGTAGCCACTTGCCTACTTAGGCTGTGGCTTTGGGAGGCAAGATAATGGCCACGAGCCATGACCTGCAAAAAAGAAGAAGAGGAAAGTTAATAAAAAGATCAGATTAGTGGAGCATCAAAGAAAAAAAAATATATATATACCATGCCCAGTTCCACCAGCATTTGTTCCCCGACTGCCTGAAGAGACATTTCAGCCATCAACTCCTTATCAGCCTCACAAAGCAAACCTGAGGCGTGCTCAAGAGCATCTTGGCAATTACTCAAAGACCGGGCCAGCAGAGGTCCTCATTTTCTTGCGCATCTAAGCCCCTTCCGTGACTCCGGCCTTTAGCTTTCCTTTTTGGCTTTCTCAAAGATCTCCTCCTACAAATTTTGCTCAACCACTAAGTCAAGGGTGGGGTCCCGAGAAAAGTCGATCCGTGAAACCGGCAACGCTTCAACTCCTTCCCGGCGAGAGCTCTTCCTTTTTGGAGCCACGCCCCCAGATGATTGCTTTGCCCGCTCAGCTTTCAGTTGGGCCAGCAAACTCTTATCCATTTTTGGTGCCATCTCCTTGTCTTCACCCTCTTCTTCTGAAAAAGAAAGAATGGAAGCAATGAGAAAGTCAGCAGAAGAATCAATACCCAAACAGAAATACGAAATATCTCCTCAAAAGAGCTAAAATCTCACGAGATGTTTCTGGGCCCAGTAGATAAGTAGCCAAGGATTCCTGAGACACAAGCAACCCCCAAATATGAATTTCTCAGAGCTCCAAAGCCAATCTTAATTACTCACCAATTGGCGGGGGTCAACGGAAATATGGAACGAAAGCCGCAACACTAAAATAGAATGAAGATCCTTGAGAATGAAGGATTAGTAACAATATTCAAAAAGAAGAGAAAAATGGAGCTACTGACATAACTTGGAATGGGCTCCCCCCATTTATTTGGGACACACCGGGTGTAGGACCCAATCTCCCAACTAGGGAGTTCCCATCCGCCTCCCCAACAAAGAAAAAAACTGTCCTTCCAATTCTTATCAACACCGGAAGATCGGTGACCAAATCTCCTCCACCGTGCCTTTTGGTAAAATAATACCACCCCTGCACTCTCTAAGAGCTTCTTTTGCAGGTATTGGTTGAGAAAGGGCCTTTTGTTAAAGGGGGTAAGGCCGCCGGACATGGCCCCCCGTGAGGGAGGCGCGCGCAATCAATCAAGAACGCCACGAAGTTGGGAACAATTTGTCCCGGCTTAAACCCAAAAGCCGAGTACTTCCTCTCGCCACGCTAGGGAAAGGCAAAAGAGCCCCCCTTCTAAAGCCCCAACATAGACACAAGTTTCGCTTTCAACAAAAAGAATAGGCTCGCTTAGACCTCGTAAGGTTTCCTAAGGGTTACAGAGGAGGGAATCGAGTACCTAACCCTAAGAATGTACCAAGTCCTCATTCAAATTTTGGAGGAAATGAGGAAGAAGTAAAAGACGGAGCTCTACGGAACCCGTCAAGAGGATCTGGAGACGAGGATTGGGCCCCACTAAGATAGCCCATGTAAGGTGGCTACCTAACCACACTACTACGACGCACTGGGGTAGTCCCCCATCACCGCCTCTTCGACTTCGGTAGAATCGAGGAAAAATCAAGCAGGTCCTCCTATTATTGGGTTCCATGGACGATCGTGGGTAAGAAGAATCCAAGAAATTGAAAAGTTCTCGAAAAACCCTATCTTGAAGCACAGAAGAACAGGGAGCGAAACTTTCAATAATGGGGGGAGCGAGGTTGACGGAAGCAAAACTAACCAATCTAGCGTAAATAAACCCCCAGAACAAACCTTACGGGCCTCGAACCTTAAAACTCGGAAGAAGAAAAATCTAACATGAAAAGGAGAAGAACAAATAGTGGGCTGGAACGTGCCTAAAATGTGATGGACACTAAGCTGCTTGGCGGGGAAGAGACCACGAAAAAATTTCTCCAAAGCGGTCGCCTGGGTGAAACTTTGGAGCCTTTCTGAGAAGAAGGGATGATCAAAAGAAGAAGGGAGCTGAAGTGATAAGCACTCACCCCAAGGGAAAACTCCTCGATCACCGTCCACTTCCTGGCGCAAGGGGAGCCGAGATTTAGACACCTGGCCCACGAAGTGACCGATGCATTTAAAACCCCTCGATGGGAAGAAAGGCGGTAACCGCCATGCAACGTAAGTGGGTGTTCCCAACCTCCAACTTAGAGCTAGAGCTCGGGAACAGGGGAGTACCTGGTAAGTAGGGAAAACTTGACACAGCCAGCTTGGAAATATGAGTGGACCTCGGGAGTGAAGAATCCGGCTCCACACAGGCCTCCCCGAGGGCGTCACCCGGAAAAGCACAACAAGATGTCCAAATTTTTCGAAAAGACAAAGCCGGGTATGGGCTTGAGTCCACCCTGGAGGTCAAGCCGTTTGGGTAAGTAATCGCACCAAAGAAATGCTTATCCCGCACGAAGGTATCAATCGGCAAAACTGCAATCACGTGGGATAAAGAAGAAGAAACGGATAAGATAGACATTAAATCCAAGGATAAACACGGCTAATAAAGGGTAACGGACCCAAGCCGAGGTGGAAGGAAGGGGGAGTCCCGGCTAAGGCAGGACTCCACCTTCATCAATGGGATAACCTAGAAATACTCCGAACACAGTCCTAATAGGACTCAACCTCCAACTAAATGCCAATAAAAAGCAACGGAAGGAATCCAACTAAGGTACGCACAATCATTAACCCTAATTCTCAATCCCTTCCAATACAGAACAAATTCCCCACTGACTTAGGCATCGGAGGATGGTTGGCACGCCACCACACCTAAGTGACTCAAATTTTACGTTGTCTTTGCGAGAACAATGTCGGGGCGGATACTTTGTTTCTATTCAAGATGGGATGGTCTTGTCAATTACTTTCCCACTTTCTGAGAGTGGTAACTGACTTCGCCTCTTCCTGATTCTGACTTTGATTATTAGGACCTGAAGAATTTCCTAGGTAATGGGCACCCGCAGAACTACCCTGTGCTGGAAATCTACCCCTCTCCTGCTGCAATTGACCGACTACTGCCGTGAGTTGTGACATTTGGGCTGTAAAGGCCCCAATTTGTTGCCTAGTATCGGTCTGGAATGTGAGCTGAGAGTACATCAGGGAATTAAGTGTATCCTCTAAACGTTGGGGTGCAGTATGTGAATAACCTGGGGGAGGGCCACGAGTGGATGGACCTACCCCCCTACCTTGCTGTGATTGGTAGTTATACGGAATGACTTGACCCTGCGGGGGCCTGGAAGATTGGGACTATTGAAACTGTTGTGGCGGGGGCGGCGCAAGAGGTTGAGCTTGGCCCCCACCGGCGGGTCTATGGTCTGACCACCCAAAATTGGGGTGGTCCTTCCATCCCGGATTATAAGTATTAGAAAACGGGTCCTAATTCCTGACTGCATTGACCTCTTCCTGATTACACTGACTCGCCCCTTTAGCAACAATAAACCCAGGGCAAGCAGTCCCAATGTGCCCTTTACACTCACACCACACACAGACTTCCTCGATTACTACCTCGTTAACTGGACGAGTTTGTCTCACCTCTAATTCCTCTAATTGTTGAGCCATTTTCTCAACCTGGGCCTGTAAACGCTGGTCACGGATAGTAACAAGGACAACATTGGACCCAGAAGGTCTGGATCGGTTGAAATCAGATGGTTCTAACACCCTCTGCCTATCAGCCAGGTTGTCGGGGAAGTCTCAACCCTCATCTGCTGTTTTGGACAAGAAATCGTCTCCTTTGCAAGAATACTCTATATGCTGGATTGTCTCAGCGTTGAGACCCAGATGAAAGAATTCGACCAACTGAATCTTTTCAAAACCAGGGTGCGGCATCCTTAGGAGCAAATTATTGAAACGCTCCCATGCCTTGACAAACGACTCACCTCTCTCTTGCCTGAAACCTTGGATTTGACGCCGTAAATTATTGGTCTTAGCCTCTGAAAAATACTTCCTATAAAAAGCATCGCGCACATGTGCCCATGTGGTGAAGGATTGCCAATTATTTGGTAACTGGGCAGATTCCTTCTTATTGGTCTACCCAGGAGAAGCAACAGTTTTTTAGGAGTGTCCAGTAGTACATATTTGATGACCCTTACTTGTTCAAATACTGTGCGGACCAGATTATGCGTATATGTGTCCCCGAGTCTGACCAGCAGGGGGTCATAGAGTTTTGCCATAGTGAGGCGTGTGGGGGTCACTTCTTTGCGAAGAAGACCACCGCCAAGATTTTGCAGTGTGGGTTCTGGTGGCTCGATATGTTTAAGGGTGTACACATATTTTGTAGGTCATGTGACCGTTGCCAAAAGCTTGGCAAGTTGTCTGCACATCACGGATGCCCCTCAGGCCTATTCTGGTGCTAAAGGTATTCAATTGCTGGGGCATCAATTTCATGGGTCCATTTTCTATGTCTCATGGTTATGAGTACATCCTATTGGCGGTAGATTACGTGTCAAAGTGGGTAGAGGCGATCCCCACTAAGTCTATGGAATCGAGAGTCGTGCTAGAGTTTCTTAAGGCGAATATTTTGTCGAGGTTTGGCGTGCCACGCGCCATTATCTCGGACCAAGGCACGCACTTCACGAGTCGGTCTTTTGAGAAATTGACGGGGGAGTTTCACGTCACTCACAAGGTATCCACTTCATTCCACCCCCAAACTAATGGGCAGGCCGAATTAGCAAACAGGGAGATCAAGCGAATTTTAAAAAAGACTATAGGTGTGACGAGGAAAGATTGGTCCACCAGGTTAAATAATGCGTTGTGGGCCTACTGCACTGCTTATAAGACCGTGTTGGGTGCCTCACCCTATCGGCTCATCTACGGTAAGGCCTACCACCTGCCTGTGGAGTTGGAGAAGAAGGCCTATTGGGCCATTCAGACAGTCAACTCTAGTTTGACTGAAGCGAGTAAGCATAGAAAATTGCAATTGAGTGATCTTGAGGAGCTTAGGAATGATGCGTATGAGAACGCTAATATCTACAAGGCTAAGGTTAAGGCGTATCATGATAGGAACATTCAATGCAAAACCTTTAGGGCTGGTCAGAAAGTGTTACTCTATAATTCACGTCTTCATATATTTCCAGGCAAGTTGCGGTCTCGTTGGGATGGTCCCTACATTGTCGTTAATGTGTATCCAAATGGTTCAGTCGATGTTCATGACGCTAAAGATAATCATGTGTTTAAAGTTAACGGGCAGCGTCTCAAACCTTATTTGGAATTGTTTGAGGTAGGCAAACCTGATGAGGAGTTGGTCGATCCTGTTTATTCGGATGACCAAGTTGAATAGGCCGTTTGCGGCCTTGTTCTGGCGGGTAGCTCATGCGTACCATGCTTTTCATTGAGTATGGACCCGGCTCCTAGCGATAGGGGTACCCATCATTGACTTGGGTTTTATAGCTTTGCACGTCGCTATTTAAATAAGGATCGTGTACCCAGCTCCGGTTAGTAAGGGCAATTTGTATATATTGGTATTTGTTTTATGTCTTGTTTTCTTAAAAAAAAAATGATGGTCTTGTATAGCCACCCACTCTTCAGTTCAAGTTGGGGGATGGGGAGGAAAGTATGACACGTGAGATTGCGTGAAGGTTCGGTGGTGTTTTATTGGTGTTATTTTCTTTTGTTGGGGCCCGTCTTCCACTAGCGGGCGTTACTAATGTCATTTGTTGCAGCGTAGGTAGTTGGTTCTTAAGCCTTTTGCAGGACGAGCATGCTACCACACCAGCCTTGGTAGTTTGGGCCTCTCGGTCAAAGTGAGTGCGGCATTCAGGAGCCTCAAGCAAGGGTGCCACGAAATGTGGCGGTTGTAAGTCCTATAAACCTTCGGCGCGGCTCTGTGTGACTAGCTCTGGACCTCATCAGGTCCGAAGGAGCGGATCCTGGAAGCAGTACTGATGACGAAACGCAACAGTGATGACAAATTCCCCAAACATCGGCCAGGGTCATGATGGTTGGCTACCATCCGACGGTCCATCTCTTTCCCCTTTATTTTTCCATTGATTATGCTTGTTTTCATGCTATGTGGACAGAGCAATTTTTAAGTTGGGGGAAGGGTGTTATTTTTGGTATTGAGCATTGCTAAGGAGTTTAATTTTAAAGGGATACGGTTGTTATACTTGTTGTATGAGTTAAGTGAGCATTTTAGATTTTTATCTTATTGTTTGCCTATTTAACTTGTTCACATGTATATATCTCGCACCTTTATTTGAGTAATTTTGCACCATAAGCGGTTTTGAGTAGGTTTTCCACTGAGTACGCAGTATGTCCTTAAAGCATCCCATGTTTTGTTGTTTTTCACTTTCCGCACTTGCACAAAATAGTAGGCGTTTGTATCACATATTGTAGTTCAAATACTAAATATGCATGTGGTGAGAATGCGAGATGTGCTTAGGGGATGAAACCAGGCAATTTTTGTATGATTAGACCACTAAATGTGTCCCATTGATCCCAATTTTAACCAGTCCATGTCAGTTTCTGTGTCAAACCTAGGGAACCGGTGTATGGATGGTGTGTTAGTTTGGTGGTCCAGCTCTATGCGCATGTTAGGGGCCTGAATTGTGGAACAGGGAATGTCGCTGGTTTTTGGAAGTGATAAAGGTTGTTTTTTGGTGTTATGACTTTGGTGAATTTCCATCCTAAAAAAAAAATGAAAGAACAAAACCCCAAAATTTAAATCAATGCCAATGTAGAGAAAAGAGAGAGTCAATTCCGGGAAAAAAAGGGTTCTCGGTAGCGCTACACCTAAAGTGGTGCAGCGNCTACCCTGTGATTCTGCCTAGAAAGAAATAGAGTAAATAACGACTCTCTCTCTCTCTTCCCCACTTCTTCATCTTCATTTTCTTCTTCTTCCTCCTTTCCTCCAAACCCCATAACCACCCAAACCCTAAACCTAAAATCTCCATAACTACTTCAAAACTTCACCAATCTCCACCAAAATTTACAAAAACGCTCCTTTCGCCCTCCTCTACCATAATATTTGAACGAAATTCTTCCTAATCTACCCAAACTTCCAGATCTAAAAACCCAAAACCTTAACCTCTAGCCCACAAAATTCACTAGTCATGGCATCAAAAAGGCAAAACATTGGCAAGGGGAAGGCAGTGGCTAGATCCTCTGATGAGCCTAAGCGAGTTTCATAGGGTCGGGCTAAGCGTAGGGATCGTGATCAGATAGAGAGGGACAATCAGGCTGCATGGGAAGCCTCCATTAAGGATAGAGGGGTTAAAAACGAGAGGCATATCATTGTGGATATATTTTGGCCCGCGAACTTTGCACCGCTCCAAGCCATCCGGGACCAAGGTATGAATTTCTGGTTTGAGCCCAACCCCGGGTATAATAATACTTTAGTTGAGGAATTCTATAAGAATATGGTAGTACTGGAGTCGGGCACTTTTTGGCTCCGGAGGCTTGGATAGTCTCTAAAATAGGCAATACTCCGGTTTTTATTAATGCTGCTGAGATAGCCCATGCATGGGGCTATGTGAGGCCTACGAGGCCCACGAACTACCCTAGGCCGGAGTCGACCTTTAATGATGATAAGGTGAACGGTTATCTATACGATGATCGAAGGAATGCTAGGATACCCCATTGGCCTAGTCAATTCACGGAGGATTATCGGTTTATGAACCAGGTGGTGTGTTACAATATATACCCTAAGGGTAAGGAGGGTGCACCCCAGAAATATGTGGGGAATTTGATGTTTGCTTTTATGAGAGAGGATACTGTCTGTGATTGGGCTTTGTTTACTTTTGGCCAAATGTGCGATTTTAGGGATGCTCCTACTACATTGAGAATGCCTTTTCCGTGCTTGGCGAGTAAAATTCTGAGGAGTAAGAATGTTCTGGCTAGGAAGTATCATAGCAATGACCCCATGAGCCCTAAGGACAAGGACTCCTCTATTCTTTAGGGGAGTAGGGCCCAGGTGAGAGCTGCTGAGGGATCATTGCTTACATCGCCGCCACCCAACGCTAGTACCAAGACTTGGCTGGAAAAGATTTTCGGGTGTTTAGTGGGTCTTGCCAAGGGCCAGTGGAAGTTAAAGAGGGAACAAGCGCAGCTGGCAAGGAATCAGATGGACTTATTGGACAGGCAGCGCCATCTGGAGGCACAGATTTCTGGTCAAAATCCAGGACCCTTTTGCCCTAGGCAGTGGCCGGAGTTGGAGATGAGTGATGACTTTGGAGATGCACCAACTAAGGAGGCTGAGCATTCAGATGCCGGGATTGGAGAGGAGGACTGAGCGCAGAGTTGGACAGGGTTGGAGTTGGTTGTGTTTTTCTTTGTTAGTCGTTATTTTATGTGTAGTTTAGTTGCAGGTTTTAGTTTGTCATGGGTTATTTTATGTCGGTGGTGTAATTGATGTTTGTTAATCGGTGGTTTGTGTCAGATACTTCTGCTGTTATTTTCGGTTTAGTGTTATGCTATGGTTAGTGATTGTTTTATGTTGATCATTGTTGCTTGTGTCGAGGTGGTGGCCAGTCAGGGTAGATCTTCCACGCACTTCTATAGGCCATCACCCTTTGCATGTTACCTTTTCTTTGATTACCATGGTCATTATAAGCCAAATGAAGTCCTTAGTTGACCCGAAGCACGTTATCTAACTCTCTTGCATGCATGTTTGATATTCGGATATGGATGTGTGATATCTTTAACTTGTGAGCTTTCGTTGCGTAATCGGTGTTGTTTTGATTGGCATGTGGTGATTCTTGTTTCATCCCACGTTATTCGCCAGATGCCTCACATGAGATGCAATGTGTTCCGGTGAGTTTGAGTGTTACTGGGGTCAGTGGGAGCATTTTATCTCATGAACTGTGGAAGGGGCGGGATAATTTGAATTGTAGCTAGTGCATGCATGTGGATGAGTTGGAGGTGGTATTGAGGAGAAAGTTTGGTGTTCACTTGATTTTCATGCAGGGTGCATAACAGTCATATTCCTAGTCATGTCCCTTTGTGAGTTTTATGCTTCCTTTGTTCTTATTTCGTTCGTTACTAGGGACTAGCAATGCTCAAGTTGAGGGATGTGATTGGCGCGTGAAATGGCTGCATTTGAGCGCTTGAGTAGGGTAGAATTGGCTTAATTATCATAGATTTAATCCTCATTTTCCATTTAATATGTGCACGTGGTTGGATTGTGTGTCTGTGCTTAATTTGCAGGTAATTGAGGTGACTTGGCGCTAACGGAAAGTGTTGGGATGGTCGTGTACGTGGGTTGAGAATTGGAGCGCTATGGAGACTAAGTGTTGGAGCAGGATTTAGAGAAGAGATGTTCGGGAGCACTACCCCAAAGTAAAGGAGCGCTCAAGATGGCACAAAAGGGGCTCCAAAATGAACAAAATGTTTTGGAGCGCTACACCAAAAGAGATGTAGCGTTACCGAGTAGTCTAGCAGGTCAACGGTCCACGGGGAGAAGTCAACAGGTCAACGGTTATAACTGGTTCGGGAGCGCTACACCAAAAGAGGTGTAGCGCTACCAAGGTCCTTAGTGGCTCTAAGCGGCGCCGTTTTGTGTTGCCGTGTGGTTCAACTTTTATTATTATTATTATTATTTTGGTTTTTGTCGGTAATTAGGTTTTTGGTATAAATACCCTGTTTTAGGGTCGAATTAAGGTTCGAACTTTGATAATTTTAGATCTAGTTTTATTATTTTTCAGCTGCAGCTGCTGCTTTTAATTCTCATGTTCAAGTAGAAGTTTGTTTTCGGATTTCCAGCTTTATACTGATGCTCCGACGTTCTTAACCAAGTAATATAATTCTTGCAATTTTACGGTATCGATTTCTATTTCTGCTTTCTTTTATTTCAATCATTTTTAAATCTAGGGTTTTTAACTTAATCGTTGCATGTTTAAACATAATGAGTGAGTAGTCGTATAGGGTGCAACCACGGGACGATGGTGCCCCGTGGCTAATCTGATCAACGTTTCACCTCGGGACTGAATTACTTCAATTTTCGGCAATTTTAGGAAACGGAACTTTTCTAACGAACTAAACTCGGGCATCGCCGGATTTCGCATGCGCACGAGAACTGGTGACAAGGGGTGCGTATTCGTTAAGAAACATTTTCTTACTCTAAAATCAATAAATCGAATCATTGTGGTCCGAGTGAACATTGGTCAGATTGGCTGCGAGTGCTGGGTTCCCACGGTTGCTCCCTCTTTCTTAATTCGTAGCATTCAGTTTCAGTAATTTTAATTAGACAATTTACCAATTTTGAACAAGGGGTGGCTACCTGAGAGCCAGTTTAAAACTAGAACCAACGCTGTTGAGTCAACACTGTTAGATCGTCTCTGTGGTTCAACTCTGGTACTTCCAGATTTATCGTGCTACACCGATCAGAAGTCCTACGCTTGGAACACATTTTTAGTATAACTAATAATTACCTAGTTGGGCAAGCACTATCTCATAGCTAAGATGCATAATTAGCCTTGTAGACATGCTAAATTTTTGTTCCCTTATCAATAAAGAAGTCCAAGAAAAGTTGAAATCAAAGGAGAAGTGAATGAGAGATTAAAAGTTCCTATGTTCATAAATTTACTCTAATAAAATTTTAACTTGCTATTCTTAACATAGATAGGGCTGAATAAAAAAACAAAAAAAAAAAGAACCAAACTGGAAAATCAAGCCTAACCGTTTGTGTTTTTTTTTTTTTCTGGTTTTCAAATAGACCGGTCTGGTTCTCAGTTTATGAGGAATTCCAAAATTTAGGAACTGGTTCAGTACCCAGTTTTTGGGATTTTAACCCCGGTTTGAACCGAACCAAACCAGTTATATATATATATATATATATACATGGCAGTTGTCCAATCCGAGATCCTGGAATGGGAGGCTTTTAGGTGTTTTTAAGGTTTTAAAACATGTTTTTGAAGATTTCTCGCGGACCATTAAAAACACATTTTAAAGACATTGGACGGTTCGGATCATGCAAAAAAAAAAAGAAAGGGAAAGGTGGATCCCAGACTAGATAGTTCACATACACACACGCACACACACACACGCGCACACACACACACACACACACACACACATATATATATATATACATACACCGGCGATCCAGTCAAGGATCCCGGATTTCCCGGATTGAAGCCTTTTTTGGTGTTTTGATGCTTTTAAAAATTGTTTTTGGAAAATCCGAGCCATCCAATGTGTTCAAAAGGTGTTTTCCAAGGTGCACGCGAGAAATCTTCAAAAAAAAAAATACCGGGAAGGGCTTGATCCAAGTAGTTTTTCGCAAAAACTGTAAATATAAAGTTTTTGTGAAAACTGCTTGGATCAAGCCCTTCCCGGTATTTTTTTTTTAAGATTTCTCGCGTAGACCCTTGAAAACACCTTTTGAACACATTGGACGGCTCGGATCGTCAAAAAATTTTCGGGAAGGTGGAGTCCCGGATCCGGGACTCCCGGACTAGATCGGGACTCTATATACATATATTGAAATATATATTATGTATACTCTTATTACTTAAAAAAGAAAGGGGTTAGAATTAAACCCCGTCCACACGCATGAGAGGCAATGCACTTACCCACTTGGCTAGCCAAGCCTCTATGAGTAAGGTAGGAAATAATTATACTTGTTAGTCATTATACTTATTAGCCAAGCCTCTATGTGGCGGTCATGACGATGACGAGATGAGATCGATTCGTGTATGTATATCTTGATCAATTCATGTATATATATCTCAAACGATTCGTGTATGTATACATGTATATATATGTGTATATGTATGTCTTGCTATATATAACTTGTAAAAATCGAGATTTGTAACTTCTGATGTAATATTGGTAAGATATGTCTTGCTCTATATTATAACTTCTGGTGTAAGATTGTAACTTGTAAAAATCTAGATTCAGTATGTGTGGGTAATTGAGATTTGTAACTTGTTTTCTGATTTGAATCTCTGAGTTGCAGGTTTTTTTTTTCCCGATTGTGTGTAAATTTGGGTGTAATCGTCCCTTTCTCTCTTGATCTGTACATCTGTTTTGTTTTTTTTTTTTGGGTGCTACAGAAGTTCTATATATCTCGTGTGAAGTGTGCAAATTTGTCTCTCTCCCCCCTCTGAACTGAACTGACCAAACCAGACTGAATCGAAACGAACCAACCCCTAAAAAACTAGTTTCGGTTCCATGCTTTTCCCAAACCGGTTTTTCTCGATTCACTCAAAAACCCCCAAGAACCGGATTGAACCTAACTGGTTACACCTCTAAGCAGAGAAGAGAAGTGGCAGATGAGAAATTGTATTTAGATCATACAATCGTAATTAAAAACAAGGACCGGATGACGATATAAGAATTCAAAAATTGACAATCAAAATCTAACAAGAAAATAATCAAAGATCAAGTTAAAAAGGAATCAAATATTAAGATAAAAAGGATCGATATATTGAAACAATCGATTCATTGAAATGATCGATACATTGAAACATCTCATGAACTACGGGTTTCTAAAAATGAAAATGTTCTAAGAAAGTAACAATCTCAGATAGATTACTTGAACAGTCAATTTTCAAATAGAACATAGAGTAAGAGTTCGATCTTAACTTATTGAACCCATAATGCAGAATAAGTAGCGGCTCAATTTTATGATCAATTGGACCGGTCAAAGCCTAAGAGGCCCAAACAACTTCTAACTGAAAATTGCCAATTTTGACAATTTATCGACGAGCCCAGAATATGCCCAAACTTGATGGGCTGAAGCAGAATTACGCTGCGATCAATACTCACGACGCTAATCGTGACTGATGATGGATTTCAGCCAAATTCATTCGTTTAGGCCTTCAATTTAGTAATTTTGCTATTTTAGATAATAATTAGATTACGAATTACTCTTAGCATGTAATTTCGTTTTCGTTGTTTCCAATTGGGAATTTCTTATTTTTCTTTCTAATTTTCAATTTTGGAAGTTTCCCCAATTTTCGAGATACTTTATTTTATGGTAAGTTTTTGCTAGGGTTTGCTAGTTTTCCCTATAAAAAGGCATGTAACCTTTATTATTATTCAGTTTTTAATCAAATATAATTCAGAGTTATTTCTCTTTCTTCTTGTGGATTCAAGAACCTCATGGATTCGAGATCTATTTTCGTTTGAACTAGTACGTAACTTGTTTCTCGTGAATTCCACTGTGTCAAGAATGATGTAGGACAATATATAGACCCCTATTATTTATGGAAATATTATTTTAGTAATAATTTTTATTTACGATTAGTATTAGGAGATTTTATTCGTGCTGCCTATTTTGCACATTTTTTGTTTAGTTTTGGTTAGATTTTATTTTATTTCCTTTTAACAAATAGTCTAGGTTTCCAAGTAATGCTTTGCTTGGTCACCACTCTAAATAATTTCCTTTTCATTTGGACTCTTACTAGTATAAATAAGGATGTAGCCTATGGGCATATTTAGCTTTTAATCAAATATAATTCGAGTTATTTCTCTTTTTTTCATGTGGATTCAAGAATCTCGTGGATTCGAGAACCTATCTTGTTTGGAATAGTATGCTAACTATTCTCTCATGAATTCTCCTGTGTCAAAATAAGATAGCAAAGCTAATCTTATGTACTCCATCTCCTAAGATGGAGTTTGCCATTATAATTGTTTTTTTAGAAGCAACAAAGTAAGGAGGAACACCAATTCAAAGTAGGGGCGGTGTTGCCCCTACTTTATTATCGAAGCTACTTGACGATGTCGATACCCGAAGAGTAGAGATAATTGACAAATGACACGTCAAACATACCTTACCACAACGGAATGCACAATGGTAGAAGTGAAACGAAGCAATACGTATCATGCTGCTCTCAGAGTGAGTTATACAACTATCTTTCGTATCGAGCATCATAAATCATATGTATGTGCATAGCCTAGATATTAGACATACAATTTTAGGGAAATTGTAGCCATTCCTCCATCAAACGGCCAGGAATCGGCTCCCGATATTTCAATTCTGGGCCAAAACAAGCAATTTTGCCTTAGAAAGGCTTGACCTATGATCAAAGCCATTAGATGCACTCGTTTCAACATTCTTGAAAGATTGATCTAAGCTGCATTATAATCTGAGGATGTGGGATTATTGAATAATGATCGGCTTGTGCCGGAACCTGGTAAAATTAGGTGATTAGGTCCATAACCCCCAGTAAATATCAATTCTATCCTATTTCATACGAAACTTCATACTTAGTTTTACATCATGCCGTGAGGCCTCAAGTCAAGTTTCGTGTGCTTCGGAGCTTGTTTGCTATTTCTGGGGACACCATGTTTTTCGTAACAGCCAGTACTTGGTTCACATGTCCCATGACACAATTTCTTCAATTGGACCGTTCATGTATTTAACCTTATCATTGTAAATCTCTTGGTAAAATTTCAGTTCAGTCGGATTTTGTTTGGTTATAGAATCGCGTGCATTGCTCCAAATCAACAATGAATCGGATGATCAATTTCCTTGATCAGGAGATAATTTTGACGAAAGCCACCATGATGTCTGAAATGCCTCAAAACCTTAGTGGGACCTCCCTAAATGAATTTGTATTGATCTGCCTCTTGTGAGCACGGAATAACTTGAACGCATCGCATGAAAGCGGGCAAAACCCATTGACTTCCCCTCGGGAGGCGCCAATTTCAAGGCAACCTACCAAGAGCCACTAAGCGACCATATTGGTGCCTCTTTGGGAGGCACCAACCCCAATTTTTTTTTTCTATAAATAAGAATATCCTCCTTCATATATAAACACACCTTCCAGAGCCCTAGAAAACCATTGTTGTGCTCTGACTTCTCTCTAGTTTCTAGCCCCCAAGAAAACCAGATCTAAAAATTTCGACTGAACCCCTTGTGGTTATGCTCAATCTCAGCTCGTATTTCTCTAAACTCCTACAGAAGCCCTGCTAGATTTCTTACGGAGGCTTGCGGATGCTTGCTTTTCAATGGGAAGACGAATTAAACCTAACTCATGGAGTATTGATCACCCCATGACCAAACGTATAAAACTACTCACACATGGCATTGAGAAACATGACTAGAAATATAAAGAAAATAAAGAACATAATTAAAACATAAATAAACTTGATTTTATATAAGATCCAACAAGTAACTACTACAGTAGTACATGAGAAATTAACGAACATAAAAACTTACATGGATTCTTGAAGATATAAAAGCTTAAAGCTATGGAGTTCTTGCTTAAAGCTAAAACTAAAAAATACCCCGTATGGCTATTGATATACAAGCCCATCCTCTCTCTCAAAATATCCTAAAAAACATTCCATAAGTGGAAACTTTTCATAAAAGGAAAGCCAAAAAGTTGCGAAATGTTGTCAGTAAGGGACCTTGTATTGATACCCATGAAGCTTGGTCTTGATATAGCTACTTCAAAAATACCCTGTATGGCCTTGGGTATCAATACCTAGGTTCTCTAAGTACCAATACAGGCTTGCTTTTCAAGGTCTTGCGGATGCTTGCTTTTTAGGTCTTGGGTGGCTTATGCCGACGTGCCCTTGCTCCTTTTAATCTTTGTATTTTCTTATGACGATTAAGGAAAATTCTTTGCTGAGCAAAAAATACATAGCAACTTACTTGCGGTTTGGAAAGTAAAAAGTTATCAGACTCCTTTCTTGAAACTTTGCTCTAAGCATGGTTACCCATGGAATGTATGTTGCTTGAGAAACTTGTTGATGATGCCACAAAAGGAAATAAATCATCAACACAGTTATACACGGATCATTTACTAGAGTAGCCAAATAAATTAGTGAGAAATATAAGATCGATTGCCATCTAAATATGTGAAGAATCGTCTCAAACTATGAAAAACATGTGGAAGATCATTCTGATCTTTGTTACAAAAAAAAAAGAAGTAGGTTTGCATGGTAAGATAACCTGAAGATGATAACTTGTGACAAGAAAGTATTGATAAGTACATTGTGGTATGAAACTTACATTAATCATCGCATTGGTTTTAAGGTTATTAATCATGAGTACATTGTGTTCTACTTTTTATTTTCTTGTTAATAGGCACACCTTGAACGTGAGCCATTTTTTTTACAAGAAAATTGAGATGTAAGATGAGATGGCTTTAGTTGTTGGTAAAGGAATGACTACAAGTCAAATTTTCGAAGTTTTTTTGTGATATTGATAAAGAAATAATTGCTGAATCAGACTTGAATGATTTTGGTGCTGCCTTTGAAGAGGTATCAAAAGGAAAATATATGTCATTTTCAAGTAAGGTTCCATCTCAAGGAAGATCTCAGTGAAAGAGGAGTCATGACTAAGACGAGCGTTACGATAAGTGGCTTTAGCAATTAAGAAACTAGGCGCAAATCGACTTGATGTGAATGACCTCTATGATGAAGTTATGAAGATAAGTAAACTTTGATGAATTGGCACTTGCATTAGCATTAGACCATTTGGTTGAGAATGAAAAGGTTGCAAAGGCATTCATGGTTTAAGAATATGAGACTTTGAAGGGCGGTTGGATGTTTTTTTAACATGAATGTACATGTGATGTTAATGGCTTCAATTTGAACAAGGGTAAATTTCAATTACCTCCATTGAGGTTTCGGACAATTACAGACACCTCCCCTGTTGTTTCTGAAATTTCACTGACCTCCCCTACTTTTGAAAATAAATGTCAAATACCTCCCTTCCGTTAGAAAGATGACGAAAAATGATGATGTCAAGCTTCTCTCTCTCTCTCTCTCTCCTAATTTTATTTTATATCTTAAAATGTTTACAACTTTTATGTTATATATTTATTTTTTTATGAAATTTGTATATTTAAAATCTACTCGAAGAGATTTACAAAATGAGATCCTTATTGAATGTGAAATTATGTAAAAAAAAAATCTTATTTAATTTTAATTATAATGTTACATAATTAAAAAAAAAATTTCAATGTGTAAGTAAAAAATTTACGCAAAAATTGTATGAAACATCATAAAATCTTCTTGTTTAACAATTTAGTTTTTTCCAAATACATTCTTAATTAAATGAACATGGTAAATTTGCAAGTCCATTTTTCTACTTATTGGTGACTTTATCCCAATAAAATTTTAAATTTTTCAATGCAAATTTTAATTATACTACCTTTTTTTTTTCCATTTGATATACATCAATAAAGTTAGTTATTAGATGTTAGTAAATTGCAAGGGTTGACCTCATCTCCATAGAAGTTGAACCCAGAACCTCACCCTTATAGAAAGGGTTACACGACCAACTAGGCTAACTGCGTTGGTCTACTGCCACATTCAAAATTTAGAATTTAAATTTTACATGAATTTTATGAAAAATGAATATGTAAAATTTTTTGAGGTTTAAAATTTTGAGGTACACATTGAAAAATTTAAATTATATAACATTATAATTCACTTTTAAAAATTGATATTTTAGTTTTACATAATTTCACATCGAATATTGATCTCATTTTGTAAATCTTTTCAAGTAGATTTTAAATATATAAATATCATAAAAATGAATATATAAAACAAAAGTTATAAAAATTTTAAGATTTAAAATAAAAATCATGCTAGGGGTAACAAAGTAATTTCAGAATGAAAGTTAACCTCGTTAGCAGCAAATTGACGGGAGGGGAGAATCTGGCATTTAATTTCAAAAGTAGAGGAGGTTAGTGAAATTTCAGAAACATTAAGGGAGGTTCATGTAATTGTTAGAAACCTTAAGGGAGGTAAGTGAAATTTATCCCCCTTTTTTTTTATCATGTCAATTCCATTCAAGGAAAATGTTCGAGGGCAGTACAGATTTTATCACAAACAACAGGGAAGAACCAAAACTAGCAAAATCTAGACGGATGGAACCCTTGCCTGAGGCAGACCAACAACAAGGCGGAGCTAGGAACCTGTCCACGATCTGCTAGCAAAGATCTCGTGGGAAAATAGCTCAAACCCTACCACTTAAGCACAAGATAAAATCGAAGAACAAGCACTCGAAAAGGGGCTAATAAACCACCTGTGAAAGGGGTAAACAACTAAACCAAAACAAAGAAAAATAAAACTAAAAATAAAAATAAAAGCTCCGGCTAGAACATAACGGAAAAGCACCATCCCGTCTCAGGGTGTCACCATAGCCGCCGCCACCGTTTCCGGCGACTTATTCGCCGGAGAAGCTCTAGCCCGAGTGCCAAACTTCAAGCCACACTAGATCTGATCTCGAATGGCCGGAAGAAGAAGATGGAGGTCGAAACCATGGGAAAAAAAGTGACGGTAATGGAGGAAGAGGATGGAAGCTTGATGAGATCGGAAAGGATGGAGCCGGAGAGGTGAGGCTAGGGAGAGAGGGGGGAAGGAGGTGGCAGCGGCTAACCACCCCCAGAAAACTATAGAGGCTAGGGTTTAACTTTTTAGAGAGAAGGGGGACTCTCTCTCTCTCTAAAAAAAACGTATACTACTATTATAAAACGAAATTTACCCTTTGAACAAAGATATCTTTATCACTTCTGGATTATGAATTACCAAACTCTTAGTTTGCTTCTATCCATGGATTATTATATAGTGTTGGATAATATGTGTATGTTATTTTTTCCTAATGAGGTCATGTAGATATTGTAATAATTGGCCATTCGTGTGTTATTGTAATGATTGTGTAGGTTGAATAATTTTTTTTATCAATGTGTAGGATGTACATGTGTAGGCATGAGTATTTTTTTTGTTTGTTTATATTGCATTTTTAATAGTATTTTGGTCATTTTGTCAAACACTGGAAAACACATCATTTTCCATAAAAAAATGTTATCCACAAAATGTTTTTTTTTTTCCAAAACAAACAGATTGTAAGTATTGTACAATTTAACTCCGATCTTGATTCAGTGTGATACAACTTCCTTATACCAAATAAATCTTTCAAAATTTTTGTTTTATAATGTAAAATGCCTCAGAGTTATGGAAAATCATACAAAAACCATCCCCATAGGATATAGTAGGAATGGCAATGGAGCAGGCCAAGTTTTAGCCTATCTCGACCCCGACCTAAAATTTATGGCATGGATCCGACCCTAACCCGAACCCGTCTAGCTGCCACGTCCCAAAAAAAATGAGAAAGAATTATTTAAATTAAAAGCAAAATAGAAGAAAATAGTTATATACAAGGTGGTGTATTAGTATAATAATAAAAATATAAAGGTAAACCTAAATTCTTTTAGTATAATGAAAAAAATATTGTGGTACAAGCGAGTGATGGTTCTTTTTTTTTTTTTTAGCATTACATTGTAGCTGTTTGGCACACTCTTTGTAGAATGCATTCCCCAAAAAAGAGTTTTGATTTTTATTGTTAGAGAAGAGAAGTGAGAAGTCGGGGGAAATGAGCTTTTTTAGTTCTCATTTTTCATTTTTTTTATTTCGATTAACAAAAAGGCCTTCAGAATGTTTTTTGCGCATATTTCTTGAGCCATGCTATAGGTACACCATTTGGTGCACACCAAAAGCATACTATGTTGTGTGAGACCCATTTCGAGATTCCACACCAATGATAGGAGATGCTCAACTTATTCAAAATATGTTTAAAAAAATTCCTATAAAAAATCAACTCAGTCGGATATTTGTAAGAGTTTGATTGATTCTTCGCTCAATTTCCTGTCACAAAATTGAGCAAAGAACTGATCGGGTCCCTCTATCGATATGCGATAGAGCTGATTTTTTTTTATTTATAGATTATTAAAAAAATATTTTAAACAAATTGAGCGGCTTCGATCAGTTGTGTGGAATCCTGAGATGGAATTTACACAACATAGTGTGCATTTTGTTGTGCACTAAGTGATGTACCCATAGTTTTATTGTATTTTCCAAACGTTACTCTTGTTACAAAATACATTTTGCACACAAATCTATCAAACACTTTACAAATTCATGGTAAACATTTGGGCCATAATATACAAAACCAAAAACATAAAACGAAAAATGCAAAAACTAAAAAATGAGGCTCCTAAAACTCGTTGGTGGTAGCCTTGTGGACAAGGTGCCTTAGTTTCGAGTCTTGCTAGTAGTAAAGGATTATGGGGTTACACATTTATGTCCACTTGTACCTAGGTAGTGCTATGATGATGGCTTGTTTTCACAGATAGCACCTATGACTTGAACCAAACATTTCATTGGCGGGTCGGGAGCCCATATCGTCACGTCCAGGGTTGCTATATTGATTGTTTCCTCTCACTCTTTTTGCAGTTCAAAAAAGAAAATTAGTTCCGGGCGGGGTTGCATTAATTTGACATCCCTGACATGAACCTGATCTAATCGAGTTTTTAAAATTTCCTCAACTCTGCCTTGATCCAAAAATTTGACCTGTCTAATTTGGTTAAATTGAAAAAATTGGTTTTTTGATTTTTTTTTTGTTTTGTTTTGTCTTTATTCAAATTTTTTTTTTGCATTTGTTAGTTTTCGGTCAATTTTTTGTGGATTTTTGGCTTATTTTAACGAAAGGAATCTAAAAAGTACAAAATCGTTAGCCAAACTTAAAGTTTTGTGAACAAAGATGAAAAATAATCCCAAAAACTGGTTTATTTTCGGTTTTATTAAAAAAAATATTACTTTTGATCATACTTTGGTACTCTTTGAATTCGTCTCGACAAAAATTCAAAAATTACAAAATTTTGATGCAAAATTAACCAATGTAATTTTTTTTTTTTAATAAAAACAAAATGAAAAAAACTAAAAAATCAGTTTTTACAATTTAGCAAAATAGCTAATCTGTTCCTGTCAAGACGGTGTAGGCGCGGGTTCGGGTTAAGCATTCGCTGTCTCGAAACTTGAACTTACATTTTCGAATGGAGTCCAAACTACTGATATGAAATTTTCCCCAAGAACAAACAGCAAATCACACTGCCGAGACAGAGGAGAGAGAAAGCAATCCCATAAAGGAGAAGGAGAAGGAGAAAGAGAGAGAATTGAGAGGGGAGGAATCCCCAATTCATCAATTTCCTCCTCCACAGCACAAAGGTTAGAGAGAGAGAGATCCAGTAATTGATCTTGTAATTCATCAATTTACTCCTCCACCACTACCACACAAAACAAGTCCACAACAAAAATCCCACCATTCGGATCGATCTTTTCGATCCCAACACACGAACCATGTCGCTAAACATGAAAACCCTAACCCAAGCCCTAGCCAAGACAGCTGCCGTGATCGAGAAAACAGTATCCACAACCGTACAGGAAGTCACCGGACCCAAACCCCTTCAAGACTACGACCTCCTCGACCAGATCGGGTCTGCGGGGCCAGGCCTCGCTTGGCGGCTCTACTCGGCCAAGGCCCGCAATGCCGGATCCTCCTCCCAGCAGTACCCCACCGTCTGCGTCTGGGTCCTCGACAAGAGGTCCCTATCCGAGGCCCGGTTGAGGGCTGGGCTGTCCAAGGCGACCGAGGACTCATTTTTTGATATTATACGGGCTGATGCGGCGAGGCTGGTGAGGTTGAGGCACCCCGGGGTGGTTCATGTGGTCCAGGGTTTGGATGAGAGCAAGAATGCCATGGCTATGGTCACTGAGCCCTTGTTCGCTTCAGTTGCGAATGCGCTCGGGTGTTTGGATAATGTTGCAAAGGTGCCCAAGGAGCTCAAGGGGATGGTAGGTAGTCTAGTGATGTCATGTTTTTATTCAATTTCAGTTTCTTTGATGTTGTGTGTAGTAACCTGCCCATATAATTGTCGGTGCTATAAGGTAGTTTAGAAGATCCCGATCTAAAAGGAGTTCGATACCCTATTGCCAATTACTATTTCAATTTTTTTGCCCAAAGTTTGATGTTTGTGTAGTTGTATGTCACTTAAGGTATGCTATTCTGGTATTTTTTTAACTACCCAACTGACTTGCCATGTCTTTCTTCTTCTTTTTTATTTTTTATATTTTTTTATTTTATATATTTTTAAAATCGTTTTTTTAGTGAATGCTCATGTGGATTTTCTGCTGTTTTGATTGAATTTTCTTAATACTGATTTGAATCTTTGGCGAGTTACAAAAATTAAAAAAACCTATTTCAACTTTGCATTGTTATTTGGGATTCGATGATGTTATGTGTGGTACCTGCCCATATACGTTTCTGTGGTTTATTGAAGTTTAGAAGATCCTGCTCTTAAAGGGTTTTGTTACCGTAGTGCCAATTATTTCTCTGAGGTCCTAACATGTCACATCCGGTGAGTGAGGCTGGCCAGGATGATTTATCAAATTCTGATATTTTTGACCTATTCAGGCTGGAATTGAAACTGGTTTGTGGAAAGCCATTGATGTAGCCTTTAGTCTTATGGAGATTTAGTGATTTAATTTTCTTGGAGATACGATATTGACAATATAGGGCTGTGAGTAGGACATTGTAATTCCAAACTACATTCGATAGTAGTAAATGGCCCTATCTTTGGCTTCGTTTTTGTTGATTAATTAATACCAATCATTGATTGGTTATAGCCTCTCAATGGTGTACAGGGTGTTGTATGAGCTGAACAAATCTTTGGTGAGTAGGGTTATCCTATGAACAAGAGACAGCTTGATCAGGTGTACAATATGGGGTTAGCCTCTCAATGCCATTATCCAGAATGCTTATAAAGTTAGCTTCCATAGTACATGTTGCAATGCCAATTTGTTGAAGAGGTGTATAATTTGTTTTTGTAAACAGCCACTAGTCTTTAATAGTCATTCAGACATACCTTTACATCAGTTTGTAGTTTTTCTTGAATGAGTTCTTTTGATGCAGGAAATGGGATTAGTGGAAGTGAAGCATGGCTTACTTCAAATTGCAGAATCCTTGAACTTCCTCCATAACAATGCACGTCTTATTCATCGGGCGATAGCTCCTGAGGTTAGCTGCTGTTTTACTCCCTTTAGTAATGGTTTTGTGATCCACACAATATAATTCTAGTACTTAAGTAGAAATCTTTTGTTGGTTGTTTTGAACTAGTTGAGAACCTTTCTTGATGGTTCTTCTTGTTGTTTCATCCACTCAATGTATAAATGAAATGATAAAGTAGTTCCTCATTTACTTTGCAGAATGTCCTCGTTACGTTAAGTGGTGCTTGGAAGCTTGGTGGATTTGGTTTTGCTATTTCTGCAGATCAGTCTGGTGATTTCACTAGCACGCAGGCCTTCCATTATGCTGTGAGTTAGAAGTGCGAAACATTATTAGTTTATTTTGATGTCGGTTAGATTTGTTCACTTTGGTTTTGATCGTATATGATGTACTTGTCTTCTAGTCTGGTTAGATGCTGCATGGTGAACTTTGACCTTTGTTTTTTTTTTTTGTTTTTCTTATTTCGCTTTCCCAAGTACAGTTGTTATTTTCAATGATTATAGTGTTGTCGTTTTATACAGAATAAGGTTTCTCTTCATGATGGGTCTTTACGCTTTTTATTTCTATGGTGATGGTGATGGATAAATTAGTTTCATGGGAAGTTCGCTGGGTCGAGCTCATTGAGTCTTGTTTCATGGGTGAATTGCGTTCTGTTTCATTCATGAACTGTATTTTTGTGTTCAATTTTGACTGAACAGGAGTATGATGTTGAGGATTCACTACTGCCCCTTCAGCCTTCTCTCAATTACACTGCTCCTGAACTGGTTCGGAGTAAGACATCATCAGTCGGATGTTCTTCTGATATTTTCAGTTTTGGGTGCCTTGCCTACCATTTGATTGCTCACAAGCCTCTGTTTGACTGCAACAACAATGTGAAGATGGTACGGTTTTAATATTATTTATTCAATTTTGTCCAATGATTACTCACATACTCGTATTTTCATTATCTCAATTAGCTTCTTTTGACAAGACCGAAGAGTAGCATATTGCCTGATGCTTGTTGTTCTAGTAAGGAATACCATCTTAACTTTTTTGCCCCTCATATTTTATTTTTATAGGTCTAGAACTTAATTATGCACCTTCAATATTCGTTGTTTTCTCATGTAATTTTCAGCCTTTTAGTACTGGTTTTTGAGATTAATCTATTGACTATTTGCTTCTCTCTTAAGGATATGGTTTTCCAATTACTAGTTTATGTTATAAGGTTGTTTTAGTACTACTTTTTAATTGAGTTTTATGATTCAGATCAGATTTAGGGGAGTATATGATTTCAGTTGGTTGTCATTGAATGATTACATGTTGCCCATGTGCCTCTGGCATATAGAAATCAAATATAGAACTGAAGTCCTAATTAAGTGTTTCGTAAGCTTAGTAGCAGTAGCCTCCTCTAGGGTGTCGAATCCACCACCGAGTCTCGCTTTGGCGCTCCCAAGTCTGAATCTCCTAGGAACTTTGGTCCCATCGAGAAAGGAGCTCGCTCCCAAATATGATAGAACCTCTACAACAATACGAACAAAATAAAAGATACCAAGCAAGAGAGAGTTTGAGGTAATGGTTGAATATTTCAAAAATATGTAACTCAAATTATTTAAGTGCTTTCCGTAAACATAATATTTACGTATATTTACTTGAAGAATATTTGCAGGTCAACGCAAATGATAAATTGACATGTATAGTAGGACCAGCAACAATATGATTTTCTTTTACACCATTCAGTTATTCATGTACATTCTTATATATACCTAAATTTAGAACCCTATAGAGGCTCCCGACCTTAGATACTTCTATATCATCCCACTCCGCCGCTTCGATTCCGTTCCCACACCTGCTCCCACTTTGTGCAATTAAGATCATAACATGAACTGAATTGAGAATCATAGGAGTTGGCATAAACTTTGGAAAAAAGATCTTGAACAATATTTGTATATCCTAGAGGAAGAAATATTTATCATAGACAGAGTGGAAGGTGCTCATGGGGAAGGAGTGGAGAGGAGTTGCAAACTTGCTGTTGATTTGAGAGAGAGTGCTAGAGAGCTGTGAAAGATTGAGAGGTAGCTTGGAGCGTTGGACTGTGCTTTGTGTAAGAGAGAGAGACTAAAAAGGTGAGAGCTAGTAATGCCAGGGCAGTCCTAAATAAACCAAGCTTATAAGCTTTAATAACAAGAACCAATAGGATGATGCCCTATGTATGTCCTACCATTTAATTATTTAGTCTGACCATGGCTAGGGTTATCCAAAAACGACAAACACAACCTTTTTGTTTTTCAATACAACCCATTTCTTTGACAAAGCCAATTGTTTCTTGTTGGTTTTGTTCATTCGCTTAGATTATTTCAATAACTGCCCTATTTCTGAAGAAGTCAATTAGATTATTTCAATGCCTGTACAGCTGTACTAGTTTTTTGTACCCAAAGAAGGACTACTAGTTTCTGGTTTTTCCTGTTACTTGGCTTTTTTAGGTGGTTTATTTGGTTTGCATTAGATGCAGATTTGATCAGATGTAATATGGAGTGCAGATACATCGGTATCTTAGTCTTTTGCTGGGCCCAAGTAATTACCAGGGCACCTAGTTTGCATGGTCCCCAAGTTTTATTCGCCACCCCTGGGATATCCGTATATATTTGTACATGATGAACTAGTGTTGTTGTAGCAGGAATGAAGTTTTTCCCATGACTCATGAGATTGGGTTGTTGTCTTTCCATATGTCTGTTCAAGGGTGTGGTGATAGGTTCACTTGACTAGAGAATGACAAAACATGGGGAAAAGGCTGTAAATAACCATAGCGTATGGAAGTCCTCAATTGCACAGGTGTTGTAATGTACTCCCTCCGTCCCAAAATTTTAGTCCACTTTCACTTTTTCCATTAAATTTTAATTGTCTATATCTTTCAATTTAATTTTTTTTTTTAGATTTCAAAAAATTTGTTTAATAAAACTAATTGAGATCTATCAATAAGATCCATATTGCACATATAAAGTCTTATATATTACAAGATATAAACCTTTTTTTTTTCATCAGGTTAGAATAGTAACATGGGCTAAAATTTTGGGACAGAGGGAGTATGATATTATAGCACATTTTCTTGAAAATTTGTTGGGCTGTTTCAGAAGTTGGTCCTGGAATGTGCATTATCATTTTTTTTTCCCCGGGGGTGGGGTTTGTGCAGTTGGTCTCATAGGAAAGTTACACATATCTTGACAATCACGTAGATTTTGTACATCCCTTGGGCTCAGTAAGAATCTAATGCCTTTCTCTTCTTTAGTGTCAGATTAGCCTTCTCAGTTGTTCTTATAAGATACTAAGATAGTGGTGTAATCCATTGCTTCTTTTCCCTTTTTGCAGAACTCTCTTTTTTATGCCTTTTAAATGATGTTATCTTTACTTATTCCTGATTTTTCGCTGTTTCTAATCTTTAAAATGACTATCCTTCCTAACGTGGGAAATTTTTTCATGTAGACCCATTTTGTTCATAAGTTTATGTCAAAGTTGGTCTAATGCAATGGCACTAGTTGAAATTCACTACTCATATCCTCCAGATTTATCTGTATCTGCAATAAAAATGAAATGCTTATTGAGGGTATTCCTTTCTTCTGTTGTTTCATTCTTTTCTTGCTGTTGCAAAGTTGGTTAAAAGTTTGAATTACTTGTGTTTGTTGCCTGCAGTACATGAATACTTTGACTTACCTATCCAGTGAGGCCTTTTCATCCATTCCGCCAGAGTTGGTCCCTGACTTACAAAAAATGTTGTCTGCTAATGAGGCTTTTAGGCCAACAGCTTTGGACTTCACAGGTTGGAACATCTACACGTGATCATGATATAGTAGAAAATTCTTTCAAATTCTTACCGGAACTAGTTGAGTTGCCTGTTCCAACTGCACTATTGATTTGATTTGTTTGTCACTAGGTGGTTGTCATTTCATATGGTTCTTTCCATTTCTGTGTAGCTTCGATATGTCAGTTATCAAATATCACCATTGATTGCTTCCATTATTGATCACTGATTATAATTTGTCATTGTCATCATTGATGGTTGCCTTCATCATGAAGTATATACAAGGACCAACAAATAATAAATTGATTTTCTCCATCATTAGTATAGTTTTTCTCAATTAATATTAATTAATGCGTAAATTATATGTTTTTATAAGATTTTTCTCTTAAAAAATATACATAAAAGTCCTTCTACCTTTCTTTCTTAAGTTTTTGATCGCAAAAGTTCCCCATAGAATTCTGATTATTGCTCTTGTATGTTTTGTATTTTTTCAAAAAAAAGGTCAAACTAGAATAATGGATACTGTTGTCAAGATTGCCCTTCTATATTATTTCGTTATTCTATGGGATACATTAAAAAATATTTCACTTAGTTGTTTCACCTGTCAATGATTTTTTCATTTGGTCATATAGTTTTCATGATGTCACTTGTTGCTGCTGACTGCTACCTTCCTGCCCCATGATAATTTTTTTGTCATCACTTTTGACAGTTTCCAATCCCTAATATTGCCATTTTCTTTAGGTGATTCTGCTTTGTGATTATGATGTGTCACATATCTTAATAGGGAAATCAATTTATGTCACGTGACATAGTCATTGCTTCAAGCTTTATATATGTTGTAATTGGTTCTTTGCTCAAGAATAGTCATAGAAGGTAACGTGAAAAAACAGAAATATTCATAATTTGTTACTTATTTAGGATAAGTATTAAGCAAGCAGTGAACGAAAATAATGATCTCAATTGTAGTAGATGAGATCATTATTGAAAAGGAAGTGTTGGACTGAAGACAAACTTATCTTCGCACATAACTAGTGATATTAAATGATGAGCATAACTGCTGGATAGGTAATCTCTCTCTTTTTCATACCTTAGGAAAATTAGGAAAGTGGAAGGGTAAAGTTCGATTGGGAAACAAATGGAATGAAGTATGTGACTTCGTATAACATTCAGTGGGCCCGTCATCTGCATCAATTTTATCCAATCGCAGGTTTCATAAAAATGGAAGATAGGAAGGAGATTAAATAGGGTCTCCCCTTTTTGTGTAGTTGATTGAGAACGGAATGACTGTGTCCCTTGAGAGAGGCAATTTAGGGCACACTTTAGAGGAGTAGCAAAATATTTACCAAAATGCTGTCCTTTAAGATGAGCATATCTGGAATGATAAAGCATCCACCGATGCGACTCTTTCAAGAGCTGGCACACAATGTTTCTTACAAGTATATCGTATCAGTTGGGAGACTCATCTCTCTGCCAATAGGCTTGTTTCTGTCATTTGAGATGGAAGGTAGGGGAGCTGTGAAGTTTCCATCTCAATGAACAACCAACTTAAGAGCTTGCGTAGATTGCCAACCACCTCCCCCAGTAACAGGACTCCTGTTTCAGATGTCCTCGAGTCAACTCATTGAAGGCCAAGTCAGTCTATAGTTGTCCATGTTTCTTACTTGACATGATGAACGATTTGTATGCCAAAACATTTTCCAAGTTCTAATTGGAGCTGCTTCGAGTATCAGTCACTTATGTCAATGGCCCGAAGCCTGCCCATTTATATGTAGCTACTGGTTAGTCCTGAGCTGAGCCAAACGATTGCGGTGACTTGTTTGGAATCTGAAACTGGTTGCTCCAACTAGAAAGAAAAATGTGATAACATTTGCAAGTGAATTCTTTCGAAAACATAGACTGATAGGTTACTGATTAGTGAAGTATGAAACCACCCACGTTCACCATTCAGTCATTCTATAGTACTCGTCTACACGACCATCGGAAAATGACAGAAATAATAGGAAGGACCAGCCTGATGGGTTCTGATGACATTAAAAAGTTTTTGTGAAAAAATATTACACACCTCATCTCTGGGAAAGTATGCCAGTATTCTTCACTCTTTCATGATGAAGATTTCACAAGTATCATCATGTCAACTCCTGGATTATAATGAAAGAAGGCAACATTGCCGAGTGACAGATTTTTCACTTTTTATCTTGTATTCAAAATCCCAAATAGAATCCAGCAAGTGGCATAGTTTATTGAATACCTCAATGGAAAGTAATTACTGCATATATTCTGTTACACCAGCGGTATGTGGCACGGACATTTCGTTGGAAGTCATATACTGGTGTCGGAGACCGACACTCCCGACATCTGTCCGGTGCTTGAAAATGCTCTAGACACTCTTGAGACACAGAAAAAGTTCGGGTGTTTAATGAGTTAGTAGATTCTAATTAAAATTTGGGGAAATCTTTTTTTTTTTTTTTTTTTTTTGTGTGACTAATGATGGTGTATTGTATTATAGAGGCTAGGGGTGTAAATCGAGCTGAGCCGAGTCAAGTTTTCAGATGCTTGAGCTCGGCTCGAGCTTGAAACTAGCTTTCTTTCCCTGGCTCGAGCTCGGCTCGCCAATAATTTGTATGGCTCAAGCTTGGCTTGCATTGGCTCGATATGCATGAATTGCCCGTGGGCAGATGATGGAGGGAGGGAGATCTGCACTTATAAGAGATTTTCACAAGGAAATTTTCTAAATAGCTGATGTGGGATTCCCCACACAACACTGATTGGATGGAGAAGCAAGGAAAAGAAGAGAAAACACCTTTGCCACAAATCCCACATCGCCCATTTACAAACACACCAACCATTCCTTGGATATAAATACACCACTACCTTCCCACACCCATGTACGCTTGCCCACTCGAACTGCCATCTGGCAGTCTAGTATGTATATATTCTACGGGCTCGCGAGCCTATTCGAGCCGAGCTTTGTATAGCTCGCACGCGGCTCGTTTATTTGACGAGCTTAAAAATCTGGCTTGTGCTCGTTCGTTTGAGGTCCGAGTCGAGCTTGAACGAGCTCAACTTGAGCCGAGCTTGAACGAGCTCAACTCGAGCCGCTTGCGAACGGCTCGGCTCATTTACAGCCCTAATAGAGGCACATAAATGATAAAATACGATTTGCTCAAATACTTATGTGAATGATTTTTTATCATAAATATGGTTTAAGGTATATGTGGTGTTAATATTTATAGTTAGAGCCTTGTTTTTTATATTCGTATGCTAGTATACATGAGAAAACTTTTAAAACTTGTCCCCCACCATTCTACTAAAATTTACATGCCGTGTCTGCATTGAGTCCCTTGTCAGTGCTGCATAGCATCAGCGCATGGGAGGTTGCTCGTACCTTGTAATCCACCATCAATTTCGTAAGTCTGATACGGATACTGTGGACCAACTGTTTACTTCTTTTCGCATAGGTCAGTGTTGTTGGTATTCTATGAAGATAATTGAAATGGAATCAAGGTTGTCAGTGATTTACAAAAGAACACTTCTTGAGCCTTTGTCATGATACAGCTTGAGTGCCAAGTGAGAAAAAGGAGTGAGACGTTGGAGTATAGTGATGAAAGAACTAGGTAAAAAGGGTTAGAGGCTCGGGCAATGTAGCATGGATATGGACACGGCAATTTTGAAAAAAGGGACACAGACACGGTGAGGGACATGGCAATATATATATATATATGTATATTAAAATTTTTAAAATTAAAACTTTAAAGATTAATAATTACTGTTTGACCCCCAAAATTAATTTTTTTTACAATTTGACCCCTGAAAAATCAAAAAAATTACAGATTGACCCTGCCGTATCCCCCAGCCGTGTCCCCCTCCAAGAAATTGAAAAAAATTGGGAATGCACCACCTGGCGTGTGCCGCCGTGTCCCTGTGTCCGACACTCCGATACGGCGACCTCTAGAAGTGTCGATGCTTCATAGGTTGGAGGGCAATTTAAAGAGAGGTTGATGGAGCGACACTGCTCTCTCTCACATACACACACATTTGTTTGTTTGTTTATTTGAGTTCTATGCTCAAGGGATTTAACATTTGTTGGTTTCATGGATCTGCTTGAGTATTTTAACTCGTTTCCAAATCAAGTCAACTGAAAATACCTTTTTGCTTGAAATGGTACCAAACATGATTCTGGTTATCTTTTTTCAAATTTAAGAAACTAAAACAGAGGAGGTCATAGTAAAATGGTAATAAAGCAGATAAGAAAAGACCCCTTTGATTTTAAAGATCATTTGTATTCTGTGTCAATCTTATTTTATTTTATTTTTTCCATCTTTTTGTAGGTTCTCCCTTCTTCCGGAATGACACTAGGTTGCGTGCTCTTCGCTTCCTAGACCACATGCTTGTATGCGTTAAACTTCTGCTTGGGTCAACTCATGCTTCCCCTGAAACTGCAAAAGATTAATTTTTTTGAGTGCTTGTTGAGATATTGCACTTTTGAGTGATTAGTCTTACAATCTTGTAGGAGAGAGATAATATGCAGAAGTCCGAGTTCCTGAAGGCATTATCAGACATGTGGAAAGATTTTGATTCCCGGTATTTGCGGTATAAGGTTTGAGTTATTTCTTGTCCTTTTCGTGATACAAGTTCTTAGCATTATTGGCATATGTGGTGAGTCTGCTCAGACTACACTTATGTTTGATTTCCGTACTTAATTTGCTGTAAAGACTTGTAAAGTAGCTAACCTTGACATTATGTATCGATTTGAAGTATTCTTTGGCGAAGGAAAAGTTGGAAACTTGATTACCTAATTATACATAAAATAAGATTGCTAGTTTGGGGTGGCTGATGTTATTACTGTATCGTGCAGTATTGCTGTCTAGATTAGGTAGGTATAGTCATGTAGTTATAGTCTAAGCAGCACGGACACTTAAGAAGGTGAAACTCGTTTGGATATCTGTCTGATGCGGGTTCAAGCTTTTGTTATTCTTTCTTTGTTTTTGTTTTTTTAAGATAGGAAACCCTTTAACCACTTCTCGAACACGTAGGAATGAACATTTCCATCAGGACCTCAGTAGTGCGGACAGCCGGACACTTCGTCGGAGATCATGCACTGGGGTCGGACACTTGTCAGGCAACGACACTCTCCAGACACGAGTGTCCAGACATGTGCATGACACTCAAATTCAAAGTGTCCTATTATTTCTTAAAATTTTCCACTGGACACTTGGGGACACTTTAAAAAATGACCCAGACAATCTCGTACACTCTGAAAACAAGTCGGGGTGATAATGAAATAGTAGATCTCGTTAAAACTTAGGGAAGTCGTAATTTTTGTTTGACTAGTGATGGTTTATTGGTTAGGAAGACATAATGATGAAATGCTTTTAGTCCACGGGTGGAAATACTGGTTGAGGTGTGGTCTATTTTATTTGAGAATATTCTAAATGCAGTAAAACTTTAGTTTCACATTTTTCGAAGGATGATGGTTCATTGGTTAGGAAGACACCATGATGAAATGCTTTTTGTCCACGGGTGGTAATGTTGGTCGAGGTGTGGTCTATTTTATTTTATATGAAGAATATTCTAAATGCATTAAAACTTTAGTTTCACAGTTTTTGTTGTTTTCCAATTAGAATTAGAAGTTGTAAGGCAGCCTATGTGTTTTTTCCTCTTTCCAATGAATATCCTTGTTTTAGAGAAGAAGTGATGTTGTGTTTGCTTAGCCAGGGCAAGGTTGACTTCTAGCCAAGGTGTATTTGATCAGCAATGTGTAAAATTTGAGTTCTTGAATACTAGTCATGTCCTAAAGCACCTTGAGTAGGCCGATTTTTAGTCTCCAAACCCAGCTGCAGCCTATTCATCCCAATCAAATCTCATTTGCAGCAGGAATCACATATACATAGTCTGTGGAGTTGAAAAGCAACCAAACAGCGAGAATTTTATCAGCTAGTTCCGAAATCCTGCCTTTCTATGTTACTTGGACTCGGGTATGGGTGTCGGGTGCGGGTACGTATCTAGGTGTCGGTTCAACTATTTCTCATTTCCAGGATACGGGGACACGGCAAAGTATTCAAATTTGTTTCTATTTTTTGTGTGTTTTCTTACGTAAAATTGTGCTTTAAGGTTCTATAGCGCATTTCATGGATAATAAGGGAGGTTTATGTACACTTCCATGATAAATTCGAATTACAATTAGATTTTCTATAGAAGTGTCTTACTAAACTTATCGGACACATATCCCACACCCTTATCCGAGTGTCGAGTGTCCGACACGGGTACTTTACACCATCACGAGAGTCCGCGTAACATAGCTGCCTTTGATCAATAAAGTTCAACTGATATTTAGCAACAAAAACAGGGGGGGGAGTAAAGGTTCAGTGAACTGACATTTTGATACATTTTATGCAGGTTCTTCCACCACTTTGTGCGGAGCTCCGTAATATGGTTTTGCAACCTGTAATTCTTCCCATGGTTTTGACCATTGCAGAGTCTCAGGTACTGTTATTAGTCCATAGTCTCAACTTTGCATTTAACATCCTTGCTTGCACCACCAACTGGTTGGTTCAATAGGTAAGGCCTCCCTTGATGATGGTCAAGTCTCATTAGTTGTTTGGTGGGGCTAAATACACTCTGTAGAGCTGTAAAACGTGATGGGACCTTAGCTTTGGCCCTGACATAGGTTTGGTTGTATTCCTGGCATTTGGTGCTAGAGGCAATACTCCATGGCGGATATTGATATAATCTACAAGCATATTGATTGTCTACCAACTAAAAAAATTTCTTATTTGTAACTTTTTCAAGCAAGATGTGATTAGATGAAGCCCTTGCGGGTATTTTTTTTGGACGAATCCTCGATGTGAACCTTAAAAACATTTTTTAAACACATCTAACGGTTCAGATCGTCAAAATTCAGTTTGGAAAGTGGAAAAATTGCTTGGTCCTCACTTTATTTAAAATGAGGGATCCCTCATTAGAAGTTGATCCTGTGTGTGTGTGTGTGTGTGTGTGTGTGTGTGTGTGTGTGTAATGGATTACTCACAAAAATCTCAAAAAATAAAATTATGTCCTTATTTGAACATTTAGGATAAAATCCTACCTCAAAGACCAAAACTCCCAAAAGTGCTAGGCCTCCAAGTTGTCCAAATGAAGCTTTGTCAGAATCAAGATGTCGCCATTTGTTTGCTTAGATTACTTTTCCTCGTCACCTTTTTTAGATATCCAACATTTATAATATAAAAAAAAACGTTGGCATGATATACAATGGATTACTCCGACAAAAATCTCTGAAAATAAACCTATACCAACTTATTATATGCCCATATTTGAACATTTAGGATGAAATCCTACCTCAGAGCAAAACTTCTAAAAGTGCTGGCCCTCAAAAGTTGTCTAAATGAAACTATCTTCGAATGAAGATGTCGCCATTTATTTGAGTAGTTTACTTTTGCTCATCACCTCTTTTCAGGATATCCAAGTCCTTGCCTTCATTTTTGGAGGAGAAGCATAAGGTTTGTTAGAGAAAGTTGAGAGATTAGGGTAAAAAAAAAAAAAAAAACAAAGGAGTTCTATGATCTAGTGTTTTAAGCGCATTGAAGTGCTGGGGGAGCCTAAGCGATGAAGTGTGAAGCGAGGCGCAGTCCTAACTGAAGTGAACTGCAAGTTGGAAAGAAGAGTAGAATATTCTTCATCAAGTGACCTGATCACCTAATAATAAATTAAATATCACATGACTAAAACCAACATAAGAGTATAGAACTCAATCACAATTCATGGCATTCAAATGGCAAAATATGAAACACTGCCAGAAGAACATAATAATAGTTGATTAATATATGGAGTCTTGCACGTCTAGAGACCATCCAAATCATCAATAGCTTCATCTTCGTCATTGTCATATGATTTTTTCCCAACCACATCCTCCTCCTCTTCCTCATCTAAAATCTCCATTTTCCAACTGGACTTGTTCCATTCATCATCCTCATCTAATGGAGTACAAGTTTCTTGGAGAGATGTCAGAGGCTGAAGGCAGAATAAGGAAAGCGTCGATAGGAAAAATATAACGGCATTTACAAACTTAAACAATCCAAATTCCAAGTTCTGATCTAGTCCATTGGCCCTCATCAAACTACTTAATAGACTTCAAAATTGGAAGATTGTGATTAAATTTAAGTATCTTGTAGATGTATACTTAAGCATGCACTCAATGCGCCTTGTGCTTAGCTGCGCGTGCTTCAACTGCCCGTTGCCACCCTCGCCTCACTTCAGCATATTGAAGCACCGTACCTGCGCCTCACTTCGCTTTAGGCTTAGGCGCGTGCTTTTTAAGAGACTACTATGATCTATTTAATATCTAAGTGCTAAAATTGCATTAGGTTGCCTCCAAAGAAACTAGTTAATTCTGTACCTCCAAGCATGTTACACATCACTACACTAAAACCCCTAAAGCAATTATTTAAGCAGTATTAGCCACAGAGGCTTCCAGCAACCCCTACTACTGTGGGTCCCAACACACTCGGCTCATGGCACATAAACTCGGGCCCTATGAATCGAACATCCTTACATATACAGCATTGTGTCTGCCACGCGGATAGGAAGAAAGTGAGTGGATTTGGTTAGTCAAATCGCATCCTCTTGGTGATCTAAGAAGTCTCGTCACATAACCCATGGTCTTCATGTCCTTCCACCAAATCTAGCATCACAGATTTTTGTGTCTCCTGAGTGTATTGGAAGATGAGAATGATGAATCTTGCGAAGACATCCTTGTGACACAACTCGCAAACAAACAATATGTCCTAGAAATTTTAACTGTGATCTTGGTGAATAACCCATTCGTCTACTTGATTGCATTAGATATTCGATTCCAAGTCATCTGTGCCTTGACATCCTCATGTTGAGCTTCAATCACTCTTTGTTGGAAGGTGTAGATTTTGCAACAATGGTTATAAGATGATTAGCTCCTAGGTCTCTTTAAGGTACAAATCAAATTCATCGATAGCTTCAAGCATTTGCCACTGGTTTAAAGCTTCAATAGCTTCCTACTCAGGGCATCCGTTGCAACATTTGTTTTCTTAGGGCGGTAGTGCAAGTCGAAGCCTTAGTCCTCCGTACACTCCATCCATTGTCGCTGCTGCAGATTTAAGTTGTCTTTTTTGTTCGAAAGGTTGTCCTCAAATTTCGTGACCCAAGAACACGTCGAATTTCTCCCCATATAAACAATGCCACCACATTAATGGAAAAGATTACAATGAGCTCTAAGTCATGGTGTCGGTAATGATGCTCATGGGTCTTTGATTGACATGCACTAGCCCCGCTTAACTTAATTTGTTAATTTTCTAAGCCTCCAAGCATGTCATAACTCATTACATTAAAACTACTAATGCTTCAAAATACAAGAACAAGACGCATCTAGTCCTTAATCATTGGGGATATGGGTGGGGGATGATTGGAGACAGGCTTACCCTTTCGCAATATGCACAAAGTGGCTGCTCTCATAATACCACTAAAATAGTGGCCCCTCTAAACCTCCAAGAACCAAGGAGCTATAGGGACGTTTTGCTGTAAAACCATGCCTCCTAAATTAAAGCTAAAAGGCATCAGGGAGGGCAAGCCTAGAGACGCAAATCAATGTTTGTTTTAATTATTATGCTTCTTTCATTCATGATCCAGAGCATCTCACTAATGTGCACACCACTAATGCTTCAAAATAATCGATAATAAACAATAAATGCTTCTAGCCCCCACCCTAATTACCCATGTGGGCCCAAACTTGCTGGTCCATGGCATACAAAATCTGGTTGATATGGTTCTGAAGAATGAACCAGATATAGAAAGCTCCACAATGGCATGCATTTCACATCATTGCTTGTTGCCCTAAGTAATTTTTTTCATGATTTGATGAGGCTTAGTGAACCTAACACGCATATACATTTTCACACGCATACACACAGATTGCATGGCCCATATAGTTATCAGTCACAATTATGAATAACCACATTAAAAAATAATTCAGAAATTAAATTAGACATGGGTCTCTACACATGCACTCTTTGTGATGTCATACAGATGATGCTATGACATTTTTTTTTTTTTAGAGGGGTTAGAGGGTGTTATGATTCATAATGTGTTCACCGCATTTTTTTGTTCGTAGCATGCTGCTTCTTGGTAGATGAGTGACGCTGTCTGTATTCCAATGCAGGATAAAAGGGATTTTGAGCTATCAACATTGCCGGCTCTTGTTTCTGTCTTTACAACAGCTGCAGGTGAGACATTGTTGCTGCTTGTGAAGCATGCAGATCTTATTATCAATAAGGTAATTAATATAGCCACCTATTTCCCTTCCAATATTTGGTATGAAGACAGATTTGGGATACTGACACGTACAATACGTATATGGAATTATGGATACGGTGACACAGGAAAAAACTAAACTTTTGATACGGTTACGTTGAGAATATGTTTTGAAATTGCAGTTTTGACCCTATTGTTACCTGAAAGTATATTCAATGTATCCTGCTAGTATCTCGGGCTTATCCAAAATGTATATGGAATTGAAAACACTTAAAATAAATGCTGGTAGTTATTTTTCGTTTTCTGATATGTGTAGGGGCAAATCGGGTGTGTATTGGTTTCCACTACATATCTGATACCCACACAACAGTATTTTCAGACTATTTGTTCTTCATAGCATATTCGTTAATGTCATTGCTAGTCCTGTCAAGTTCCTTTCTTCTAGTCTCTTCTTTTTGATGTCCTTTTCTTTGTTTCTCTTCTTTTCCATTTTATTGCTATTGATATTAGGATAAAACTTCATTCCTTGTTAAGATCTCATTTTTCTACTGACTATTTTTTAAAATATGCTAGTACAACAATTAGAATATGACTTATGGAGCTCAGTGGAACAACTCAGTTGTTAATGACTGGAAAACAAATGAGGGGTTGTGGCATTTACTCTTAATCAGTTTATTTCATCTTTTGTAACATTGTCTCATGTTTTTGGTTTTTCATGTTGTTTTTTGGTGAGTATGTTTGTATGTAGTTGATGCACGAGCATGCCATAGTGTGGGTGGATGGAAGATTGGTCATTTATGTAGTTTTAATTGTTTTGCATTGTGGGAGAGGGTTGGGGTGGTTGAATACTTGAATCCACAGAGGTACAACGGAGATTAAGGTTACGTCTGCTATAAAAAGGAATCTCTGGCCAACTACGTAGTTGATGTCAATATATAAGTTATGAGCTTGTCAATCTGAATCTGTGTTTTCGTCTTGTAAACAAATTTTCAGGTTCAAAAATACAAGACTAAACCTTGACCAAGTAGTCTTGTTGTATTATAGAGATATACTGAAGTAACATAGGAATTACTCGGCAATATGAGTTAAAGTGTCCTAGATGGGTTGAAAACTTTTCTTTGCATCTTTTTGGAAACATTTCCTTTATAGCCTATTCGTTTTGTTACTCTAAATTATTTGAGCTGGAAGCCTGGAATTTCCCACAAATTAACTGTGTCATTGCAGCATGTGATCTTGACAACCATAAATCTAACATGAACTAATACGGCTTTATATTTTTGAAAATAGTCACAAAAACAATAACTCGTTAAAAGCATATTTAACCAACCATAAAGGAATAAATATGGAATAAAAGTTTGTGTTATGGGACATTGTTATTGGAAATATTTATCCAATTTAAAAAAGAAGAAAGAAAGGAATATGGTTTGCAATGATGGGATGCACAAATCACAACAACTCGAAGCCAAAGGGCTTCATGGCCAAATGTAAGTTATACTGTCCACCTTCAGTTCCCCCCAGGGGGTGATGTCTAACTTGCCCCATTTGATGTTTAGCTCAGATACTGCCCCAAAGCAAAACAACTCTTACTTGAAATTACCCCAACTGTGTTGCATCTGCTCCACAAGTTGAGATCACCTCCGTGGTGCAATTAACACTAGCAACTACGCAACCTTCCAAGAAATCATCTGTCTCAAAGACTCCATGACTAGGATGAAGAGTAAGGTAGACATAGGATCTGCTTCAAGCAACCTCTAGACAAATTAATAAATCTGCTGGGTCCCATTCAGCGAACCTACACTCTCTTGGTGGAAAGACAATATTTTATTTGTCTTCTTTAGCGTACCCCAAATCCTATTATTTCTATTGCAGAAAGCAGGGAATCCCAATTCACATGATCTTTCACCTTTGGCCTGGAGATATCTTGGTTGCATAGGAATATTTAGTGAGATTGGTTCTCTTCGGAGGTCTCCATTTCTCACGGGGTTGGTTTATGGAGAGTTATGAAGAGGATATGTGATTTTGTTGGAGGTCCTAGGATTAAGTTTGGGTCTTGTGTTGTCTGGAAGGAGAAGCTTCAATTGTATTCCCAGAACTTTACCTGTCGGTGCTAAATAGAAAAGCTTCAGTTGCAGATTATATTAGTAGGAAAGGGCAATAGGGAACGGGTCTACTGTACTTGGCTTTTCTGGTTTGAAATAATGAAAGGTGGATTCAGCTGTGATAGTGGACCCCATGGAGATGCTCTATGGTTTATCGAGCCTTGGTACTAGGGAGGAGGTGATGAGATGGAATTCCGCTTCATCTGGATCTACTGATCAATGGTGGGCGAGTAGGTTGATCAACTTCCTATTGATTGCCTGATGGCTTGGTCCTTATGGTCCTTGGTATTATCTTGGTCCAACAGGGGTTGGTGTCCCCTATCAATATGATGGAGCCATGCTTAGTAAGGGGCTTAAGTTAGTAAGAACCAAAGAACGATATGAGCAAGAATTACTCTATGTGGTGTGACCTATTTGGTGGGAGAGGAATCTTTGGCACTTTGATGGATGGAGAATCCTTTTCTAGACCAAATAGTGTATGGATGGGTTTCTGATCCTGTCAATCAATTATTTTGATGTTTTTATTTTCACTTTGATGGAAATTTTTATTGGTCCTTTTTGGCTTGGCCTCACGTTGTTTACAGCCATCATTCCCTTCATGTTGTGTTCTTGTCACCAAAAAAAAAGACCCAATGACAGTTATTTCAGAATTTACAATTGTGTTTTTTTCACCTCCTTTATGTAGATGCACACCTATTCTTTCACCAACAGGGCGAGGGTGACTTGGTAATATTGTAGGGGTAGACAGTAAAGAATAGAAAAGAAATCTTAAATTGTTTTATTTGCATATAATCGTCAGTTCTCTATCCGTAGAACTCAAGGAACCCTTTGTCATGTGGCATATAATTTGTTAATCCTAATATTGATTTAAAAGATCTAAGGCTACAACCAGTAACATCGTATGCTAAAACATTTGTTAAAGAGAAATGGACGCACTTTAAATTTTTGGAAGAAATCTTAGGTTTCCAACATCCTCTTTCAGCAGAACATTTGATTTGTGAAAGGGAGAGGAAAATAAAAGGAAATTAAATGCCGCTGCATGTTGTTTTGATAATTATGGATAACCAGAATAGTGAAAACCTATCTTCTTCCACTTCATTTCCTTTTGTTGCGCTTTCCACTTTATGTCTTGTGCTTCATGAACTTTTATCTACACATGGCCTTACATAGTTACATGTTTCAAAGGATTAGTGGAGAGAAGAAAAGGATAGAGAAACCAAAAATGAAGTAGAACTAGAAGTTATATTTATATTCCCTATTATTTCCTTTTCTACTTCATTTTGCCTTTCCCTCCACATCCAACTACATAATTTTTACTTAGAAATTTTAACCCAATTTTATAGAGAAAATTTCTCCCATTTCTTTGTTTAAGATAGAATGGTATATGAGAAGTGAGAATGAAGACCAAGTTGAAGAGTCAGAAAAGTACTTAGAATTTTCTTTGTTCCATGTTCACCAATTAAAGCTTCACTTCTGATTTAATCCAGTAAATTACCTAGTTTCCTACTTTCCTTGCTTGACTTTGTTGAATATTTCTCAATTAGCATGTAGTTGTCTAATTATCTTTATACGTGCAAAATCACTTATGTTTGCAAACATAGGCAAGTTGACCCAGGTTCTGTTTGTTTTGATAATGAATTCGGATGTAAAGCTCAAGCTAGGACTCATATATATTTTTTAGAAACTTATATGTTCTCATTAACCAGCCGCCCCAAGCTGTTTGCTTACAACTAATTCATATATGGGAGAACTCATCTCACATTGATTGATTATTAGCTCCCAAACTAGTAAATGTACCTTGGGCTGCCTCTCCTCCCATTGTCATTTGGTTTTGAGTCGAATGCTTTACATTGTATCAAAGCTAGGGTTTCGTAGGATTTTGGACAAGATTCTCATAATTGATTGCCCCTTTGTTTTTGCCTTAAGTGCACCTTGTTTCGTCGCGATCCCTGTGTTATGAATCTTTTGTGTTACTCCAGGTGAAATGGTCTGTGCAATGGGAGTATTAGAAGTTATTCAATATTGATTAATTGTTAGCTTCCTAACTACTATATGAACGTGGTGTCAGTTGCTTTTGAGGTGGATGCCTTGACATCATGCATATGCAGCATATTAGTTCCCTGCTCACTCTCTTCTTTTTTCTTCTGCATTTATTTGGTTTGTTATTAATGTCTTACTTGGTCTACGTTCTTTTGTTTTTTGTCTTTTTGAAAATACTTTACTATTATCTTGTTTGTAGTTGTCACTGATTCATAGATGTGTAAGTAATGCAGGTTAGTCAGGAGCACTTAGTTTTGCACGTCCTGCCCTTACTTGTTCGAGCCTATGATGATAATGATGCTCGTATGCAAGAGGAGGGTTTGAAAAGAACCAGTTCACTTGTAAAGCAACTTGATGCTCAGGTGATTGCCACTTGTCATTCTTACAAATTGACTAGTTCATGTAAAGCATCTTCTTGTGCCATTGTCCTTGTGCTTGTTGTTCTCCTTTTATGGAGCAGTTGTGTGAATTCATACTTGGATACTTGTTAGCTTTGCATAAGACACTGAAATTCTGCTGTGCACCTCATATATTTTGCTCAGTCAGTGACCAGCTTGGGTCTGCCCTCTCTGATGCCTTTTGGCTTTGATTTGAGGGCATGATTCCGCAGCAAACTCGACGGTACAGGGGGACCATTGTTTCAGTGGTATTATGTGAGCAGCCACTTTTTGCATTTATTGCCAAAGGTAGGTCTGTCTCAAATCCATTTGTTTCAGTGGTATTCTGGGAGCAGCCACTTTGTGCATTTATTGCCAAAGGTTAGATCTATCTCCTATCCATCCCCTGCCTATACCCCCAATTATTGGGGACTAAATGGGTTATGTTATTGTTGCTGTAGTCGGTGACTAGTTATCTAGCTCCATCTGTTTATGGCAAGGTTGTTGAAATCGTATGATTCGCGATATGAATCATACGATTTGGTTTGACTCATATAGTAGACGATTTGAACTGGTACCTTGAATCGCAGATGGCATGTAATCGTAGTCGGAATCGCAATAGGAATCGGTGAATTGCGTGAATTGTACGATTCACTTACTATTCGTTTGCCAAGTCAAGTAGAGTTTTTTGGCCCAAATCAAGGGGGGAAAACGTATATTCTTGGGTTTTTTTTTTTTGTTGCAATTTCGAACTCCAAAGTGGGTTGAAACCCATCCAAAACATTCATCTGTGTTTACCCCAAGAGTATTCAACCTTCGATACCTTATTTCATCATCTAGGCTAGGGTATTGACTGAACTGTGGTGCTCTGTTCTGTGATTTGGGTCTCCAACTGGACTGGTTCGATTGCGATTTGTGCAAGCCACCGAGAGAGATCCGACTGGACTGGACTGGTCCTATTCTACTTGTGCAGTCTACCTCTACTCTGTTTCTCTTCTCTGAGTTTTTTATTTCCTACATACACTAAGAAATAAAGTAATGTTTATTTCCTCCACTAAGGTTTATATTATATTATATTATATCACACCACTCATTGGAGTTGTCACTGGGGCCACTTTAATATATTATTCATAAACTTTTCAAACCTAATACTTTACTCTTTAAACAGAATAAGACTTTTGGACTTATCCCCTTATTTACTCCTCAACTATAATATTGGTTGGTTGTTTTTTGAATTTATTGCTCATGTTTGAGTAATTGTTTCTTAATAGAAGCAAGTGTCTTGCCTATTGGACCATGTGATCATCAATTCATGATAGAAAACATACTTCTATTACGATATAAGCTCAATTATATATATCTTTCAATGTGAATGTATAGACTTACTTTCTAGTATGTTTTTGAAATTGACTGAATCGTTACGATTGACGATTCAATATGATTCGTGATTCAGAAAATGGTCATTTCAATTCTCTAGACAAGTCCCAATTTGACAACCTTGGTTTATGGCCTGACACCATGCTTCTTCATAAACTTGGGCTCCTCAACCTTTTGACCAGCAAGCAACGGCTTCAATGCAACCCTTTTTTACTTGACCCCAAGAATGGTTTAATTGAAGCAACTTTCCTCTCTACCTTTCTCTTTGATGCAGTAAAATCAAGGGTCTGTGTAATTTTGGCTCCTCTATTATGTGTAGAGTATTTGAGTATGTAAATAGGTGTCTAAAGTCCTAATTAAGTAGTTTTGTTTTATAGATAATAGATATATGAGGGCGTAGACTCTTTTGTACAACATTTTGGTATTTTCTCTCTTATGACATCTATCCATTGATTTGATTGCATCACTCTTGTGGGCCTGTATCATAATTAGGGCGATGAGGGTGCTTGTTTTTCTCCTAATCTTCATTATGATCTACGTCAATGGAAGCATATAGAAAAGGCACCATCAAGTGCCTTTCCATGTTCATTGGAACAAAATAAGCGTCATGGATTTCTCACTAGGTATATGGTCCAACTCTAATAAGCTGCATTGAAGGCAAGCATTGTAGAACGTTTGTAAATTTTGGCAGCTTGTGCTAGAATCTCGCTATAACCTCGGAGTCAAGAGTCCCATATTACCTACAAATCAGAAAAATCCAAAGTAATGTCCAGGAAACCTGTTGTGCAGTGAAGACACCTAAACAGCATCCAAGGAGTGCAGCACTAATGACCTGCATCATTATGTACTATATTAACTTTAACAATTTTTCCTAAACAGACTCCTAACGATCTTTGGAACTGTATCTGGTATATGTAGTTCAGCAATAAAAAAACTACTGTGAGCATTGCAGATACCCATGTGTGCCTCTGTGTCTTTGGACATGGATATCTTAATATGTGTAGATAGAGACCATGTATACTCGTAGCTAGTCCATATTACATAGTCAATAAAAAAAGCAGACAGTGAAACACAAACTCCAGTCTTGGGAGGAGAGTTGATTAAATCTAGTTAAAATGTCTCCAAAAGTGCCATTGCTACTCATTATTTCTGTCTCTCAAATCTCCCCATTCCATACCCACTCAAAAGTCCAAAGGACAAATTTATGCCTATTCTTTGGACGTGCATGTGAAACATCAGGAGTCTTAGCCTATGTTAGATAGAATATACATCTTCTGGAGATTCATGTGACATATCTTGGCTTGTCACAAATTTTTCCCAGAAGTTTTCCGCAAGTTATATGTTCTGATGCAGATCATAATGAAGATTATGAAAGATATTGTGTGCTTTGGGGCACAGATCCATCAAGATGTGACCAAATCTAACAAGTGGTGGACTAGTTTGGTGGCTAGTATGTATTCTCGTTAGGAAAAGATGGAGAAATACAGCCCATTTTCTACAGTATGTGAATGTAAAACCATGTTTTCCATATGTTCTTTTTAAATATCCTATCATCTTGTTACTTGTGCATTCCATCGTGCGGAGAATCATAGTTACTTGGATTGTTCTCGTGTCAACTTTTTTAATTGTTATTTATGTTGCATTTAGCTGAGCAACCAGTTATGTATTACTGCATGGTAATCACACGTACAAATACACCTGATCCATCATGACCACATTTTTATCCATTAAATATTTGCTTGCCATACTGAAATATTGACTAAGGTGACTTATGACCTTGAATAGAAGTGTTAATATTACGGTATATCTAAAAGAGTTGGGCACCCCTGTGGGCCATATCTTGGCAAATGTTAGTTGACTTGGCCGAAAGTTAAAACAAAAAGGAAGAGAAAAGCCTATGATGCTTATGTTGCTTGTAAATACATGCTTCATTTGATAATCCTAAACTTGGTTGTGACTCGCTATTTCCACTTTCTACAGCTGGTCAAACAAGCAATCTTGCCCCGTGTTCATGGATTAGCTCTTAAAACAACAGTTGCAGCGGTATGGGAGTTTGTTTTCCGTTTTCATTCTGTCTTTCCTGTTTTCCGCCAAGAATAGAGTAATTATAGAAGTTAGTCTAAAATGCTTATTTTGTGCAAATGCACCTTTAATTTGGAGACAATAACGTAGGATTGTTGAATAATATGATGGCCATATATTATCCAAGGCTTTACTGCGTTGCAACTTGAGTTTCATTTATGTAGATCTTCCTGGGAGGACTTAAAGAACACTTGTAAGTTCATAAGAAAGTGTGTTTTCAGCACCCTTGGATTGATGGGATAATTAAGAAAGGCACCTGCATTTATGAATATTTGTTTTTAATGCCTAAGTTAATGGTCGCGTTGAGTCTCATCGAGGCTAGGATATCCAAAAATGCCTCTAGGTCTTCTAATTCGTGCATTACCCTCCAAAAGCCTACGCCTTGTCCATTGGCGTTCACACAATGTGAACCATTCGTCCTTCTCTAAATATCCTTCAAGGCTAACATATCCTTCTCTAACATATCCTCCAGCTTTTCACATGTATTAATTGTACAATTGTCTTTTTGCACCTCATATTACTTTGTCCTCCACCATACCTGCATCACCAGACAAGTAAATTGTCCTTGGTGTGACTTTAAACTCCTTGACATCCATATTCAAGTTCTTTGGCATCCCTTGCACCACTGTAAGTCCATATGCAGTCTGAAATATTAAAAGCTATGGCCTTGTTTCCCATTTGATAAAATGGGAATCCCATGAAATCAATGCGTTGATTTTAACAAATGATTTTATGGGAGTCCCATTTTTTAAAATGGGAAACAAGGCCTAATGGATACCATTTTCAGAAAAATCCTTTGTGCTGAACTGTGGTTCGGTTCTGTTGCCAGGTGAGAGTAAATGCTCTCTTATGTTTTGCGGATATGGTTCTCTTGCTTGATAAGCACTCTGTGTTAGATATCTTGAAAACAATCCAACGGTGTACGGCTGTTGACCGTTCTGCTCCAACTCTTATGTGCACTCTTGGCGTTGCAAACTCTATTTTTAAGCAGGTAATAGCTTCCGTTAAACAATGATCTTTGCTTTTCAAACTTGACTCTAGAAACCCATTGAATAGTTATGTTTTGGGATGACAAGTTGCTTCTGGTTTGATTTCTCTTGTTCAGTATGGATTAGAATTTACTACAGAGCATGTCCTTCCGCTACTTGCACCGCTTCTCATATCTCAACAACTGAATGTCCAGCAGTTTGCCAAATATATGCTATTTGTTAAGGATATTCTCGGGTATTACTGCCACGTCCTCTCTCTCTCTCTCTCACACACACACACACTCACACACACAAATTCTATTTCCCTGTCCAGAACTTCTTTTGCAATTATGGGATGGTATTTTTCTTAGTTTATTCTTTTTTTGGTCACTTGCTCTTACTGTTATACACAACAGGAAGATAGAAGAAAAACGAGGAGTAGCCGTGGCTGATGCCGGATTTCCGGAGGTAGTAAAACCTGTTGATGGCCGTAAATCGGAAGCAGTAGCAACATCTTCTGGTTCATGCAATACGAATCCTTCATGGGATGATGATGATGATTGGGTTCTAACCATAAAAAATGGGGGATCTTCCATGACCTCGATCCAGTCCTCTGTAACTAGTACTAATAATAACATGCCATCCGCTCTTCAACCTGCTATTATTACGTCCAACAGTGGTAATAATAATCAAGTAGCTGCTTTTGCGAACTTGCAATCGTCCTCAATATCATCTAGCCAGCAAACGGCATTGTCATGTCCACCTGTTGACCTAGAGTGGCCTCCTCGGTCCTCTTCTCAACTGGGCAGTGTTATTGACAAGCAAAAAAATCAAAGCAACTCTGCAAATTTTGATGATTTTGATCCCTTTGCTGATTGGCCCCCTCGACCTCCTACTAGTGGGGACCATAATGCTTCTGGAACTTACGACAATGGCAAGTTAGCCTCATCCACAAACAAATATGGTCCCAGTGTGATGATGAGTACTAGTAGCAGCAGTCCAAATGGTAGTTTAAATTTGCGGACTTCCAACGACAACAGTTTTTGGGCGGCTTCCATTTCCAACACACACAACTCTATTGAGCCATTGAGACAAAATAATCATCAGGGGAGAAGCAGTAGTAGTACTGGTAGTTTAAGCAGCAGTGGACTCCTCATCAACCAGAATTCTATCGGGTCATTGAAACAGCCAAATCAGGGCATTTCAGCTGCTAGTGCGTACACTGATAATAAGAAAACAACTAGTGATCTTGGATCCATATTTGTTGCATCACCATCATTATCATCTAGCAAGAATGAGCAGACTGGTAGTGCACCAAGACTTGCTCCACCCCCACCAACTGCTGTTGGCAGAGGACGAGGACGAGGAAGAGGAAGAGGAAATCAGGGTGGGACAAGGCAAATTGAGCAGCCACCGCTTTTGGATTTGCTGTGACGGACAAACAGGGGGTCATTCATATGAAGAAGAGGTCATTTCCAAACAGGGAAAGATGGAATTAGTCATTGTTGATCTCAGGCTTCACCTTGTCCCATACACAGTTATGCCAGCGGCTCTCTTGTTGGTGAGGCTTTTTTGTAGCTTTTTCTTTGTAATATCTTTGTTGTATTATATCATAGCAAGTCATTCTCAACACTTTTTTTTTTGGTTTCTCTGAGTTTCTATTTTCCTTTCTTGTTTCAGTTTCTGATTTTTTTTTTTCTTTTTTGAAATTGAGCAAGTTTGCCTGTGGAAAATTGTATTCTTTATTGAGAACTGTTAGCTCTCCCGTGAATGGGCTTGAGATACACAATAATACGAGATCAAATTGTGCAACCCTCATTTTTTATTCAGATTCTTTTTTTTTTTTTTTTGAACTGGAGATTCTTTGTATATGGTAGCAAACTTTGTGATTTTTATGGATCAAAAAAAAAAAAACTTTGTGATTTTCGTACGGCTGACTGCACTTGGCTTCGTGCTAGTTCACATTCTTCACATTTGGTTGCTGGTCAATGCAACAAAACTTGCGATCAATAATAGGTGTTCGCTACTTACTGTTCTGTCTCTCTGACTCTCCTGCTTTGGTATCTTGAGTTGATGGAATGAGGCGGTGTTTATCAAGATTCAAGGGCACCTCCAAGACTCCAACCCACTCTTTAGTACGCCCTCCTATTTTTATGGTCTAATATTTCACTTTGTATTGTTCTTCAATGGGTGTCCATTTTGAAAAGTTAGTGGGTAAAAGTTAGTTTATTTTCTTATTTTACCCTTTAGAATGTAATGATGATGTTTTCAAAGTAGGATTTTGTGAAGTGGACACTGAAAAATCGATAAACCTACAGGTACATAATGGGGGAACAGAAATTGCATAGATTGCATTCGGGGACCCACTTTTGGGTCTCACATGAGTGATCTGAACCATTTATTATTCTTAGAACATTTTTTCGAAGAGGCCACAAAATTTCAACTCAATTGGATAGTTAGAAGTAGTTCAACCAAAGCCCCACCGTTTCAATGGAAAGATTGGAAAGTTCGAATCACTCATGTGGGACCTAAAAGTAGGTCTCCGAATGCGATCTGTGCAATTTTTGTGCTCCCATTCTGTACTGGTAGCACTGGCCCTGAAAAATTATCAGAGGGAGTCATTTTTTATTCATTGAGAATATCTCGTACCCTTCTATTTTTTAGGGTAAATTACGCCAACCTTTCCTTTCCTGAGGTTTAAATACACAAATCTCTCTAATAGTTTGGAAATTATTGTCACCTCTTATTTACAATATATTATAGAGATACCCATGTCAAAATTGGCCTGATAGTGTGAACTTACACTCCCTCTGTCCCTTTTTAAATGTGCTACTTTATAAATTTAACTTATTAAAGAAACATCATCATTACACTTTTCATATCAATTTTTTTTCTCAATTTTACACTTTTAATCAACTTTTACCTCTACTTTCTAAAATTATCCTTCACTTATACCCGTTAACTCTTTACCCACCAGCTTTTCATAAGAGTAAAATGATAATTGTACAAAAAATTTATCCGTTAACTTTTCAAACCACTCACTTATTTAGGGACAATCCAAAATGGAAAGTTAAACACTTAAAAAAGGGTCGGAGGTAGTACATAAATGACCATTATGTGGAGGATGATGTTATTGAAGATAATCACTAGTATTAACAATTCCAAGAGGAATTAACGAGACGAGGACAAAAAGATTAATTAAGGTAGACCTAGGCCACCTCTCAATTGCCCGCTTGGAGCCCGTCCCCATGGAGGCTAGATAGCCGACGAGGAGCAGAACGTGCGCCACCAAAATGATATTCTCTCCGTCCCAAATTTATCGTCCCTTATAGGAGTTCGTGGCACTTTTCAAAGAGTTATATATTATAATCTACAATATTTTAGGTGATTTTGAACACTTTGTTTATTAGATTAAATCAAGATCTATCAAACAAGATCCATATTGCATATAAAATATATTACCAATTGAAAGATATAATCGTTTTTTTATTCAGTTAGGATAGAACGAGGGACTATAAAATTGAGACGGAGGTAATAGTACTACTAATGTTCACATCTCCAAATCAAAAAAGAAAGTAAGGTTGGCGGGTAGCCGCAGGAGCACGCCCAGAATCATGCGCAAAGATTTAATGGACAAAAATGGTAGGGTTAAAAGGATGGTAATCAGCAGGGCCAACCCAAGGATTTTTAGTGCCTAAGATCTAATGAAAAAAGTGTTCCCTTAAGAGCAAACACTTAAATAATTTTTAGGGTACTAATAATCACAGTATGAGAAATTCCACCGATTTGGGGAAAGTGGGAAACCTTTTGAAATAGGCAATTGTTTTAATACTCTTAAGTGGTAATGAGTTGCTTGGGATTTTGGACGATTGGGCTTGGGTCTTTTATTTTTTATAACTCCATGGAGCTTTTTGTTTGGGCTTCTTTTTTTTTTTCCTTTTTTTTCCCCTACTTGGGCCAAAAAGACCCCTACTCAATTTTAATATAAAAAATTATGGAGGTGCCCCTAAAATTTGAGGTTTTTGGGATGCGTTTGAGGCTTGGGCCGGCCCTGAGTACCACCGTAGGGGGAGATAATTCTTTTTCGAATTCCATACCTAGCATCTCCGAGATAATATTTTCGTACAAACAAACACTAGCGAATGATACTAATAAAAAAAAAAAACGAGACCACTATCTACGCATACTTAATCGAAAAGAGGCTCATAAAAAAGAAAGGACATTATCTTAATACCTAAACTATTATAATGGTTTGAAATTCCACAAGGGGGCTCAGAAATGTGAGGTGTCAAAATAAATGTTAACGGAACAAATAGATCTTTCTTTATTTCTCTGCAGATATGTGGTTCATTATGCATTCATTGTTAGAGTTGTAGTCGTCCAAAGAATAATGAGCACTTGTTAGTCTGTTAGTTTAAGCATCTAATTGATTCACCTTATCAATCATCAACTCGGATGTGTGCGAAATCAGTTCAGCTAAAGCTTTAACAAGTAATCAAACAGTTTGCGGGCACAAAGATAACCCTGAAAATAATTGGAAGAACAAGTAATCAAACAGTTGGTGGGCACAAAGATAACCCTGAAAATAATTGGAAGAAAACTGAAGATATCCCAGAGGGGCCAGACCCTAAACTGATATGGTAGTTTTGAGATAACCCTGAAAATAATTGGAAGAAGATTGAACATCCCCGGATTCAAAAAAAAAAAAAACAAATGTTTTTGGCTTATATAGAGGTCAGACTTTTGAATATATCAAACTCTACTTTAATCCGCTTCTGATTATACCAAAGTCTTCTTTAATCCACTCATAAAAGTCAAAAATTATGATACAAACATTTCTTTCTTTCTTTTTTTTTCCCTAAAGCCAATTGGTAGTTGTAGTTAGCATTACTAATGAGTCTTCTTTACAAAGAGCTACTAAAACAGAACAACAAACAACCAATACTCTCTACCCATGTTCATTTACATTGGTTAAGTCCCATTCATGATCAAAGCCATCCGAAGCCAACGGGACGTTGAACAGTTGCACATTTCTTCTAATTGTTGCAATGGCAGTTATTGTTGTGTGGCCTACATAGTATTGATAATTATCAGGGCCACAATGATGCATTGCGCGGTCCATGCACCTCACATCAGAGCCAGAGAGTAGCACTGCTCGTCTATCGTCGAGGAAAGGTATGTTTTGTTGCTGTTGCACGAATTGTTGATTGAGCTGACCGTACACTACCAAATTGTTTATGAAGTCCTCCATTGCTTGTTGGTGAGGTGGAAGACCTTGAGCCATTGCAACGGCCATAAAAGCTCCACTGTGGAAGACCCTCACCATCACCTCATCTATCAACTCAGACGTTTCGCGCAGCTCACGCCACAACATCTGCAAAAAAAGATCATTAAACAAAGGGTAGATGTTGTGGCATGAGCTGTGCGAAACATCAGAGTTGATGGATGAGGTGATGGTGAAGCTGAAGGTCTTCCAAAATAGAGCTCTTATGGTTGTTGCAATGGCTCAAGGTCTTCCCCCACCCTAGCAAGCAATGGAGGATTTCATAAACAATTTGGCAATGTACGGTGAGCTTAATCAGTTATTCCGGCAATGGCATTAAAACATGCCTTTCCCAATAATAGACGGGCAGTGCTTTTTTCTGGATCAGACGTGAGGTGCATGGACCGCGGAATGCATCATCGGGGCCCTGGTAATTACTGGTACAGTGTAGGCCGCACTGCAAGAACTGCCATTACATCAATTAGAAGAAATGCACAATTGTTCAAAGTCCCATTGGCTCCGGATGGCTTCGATCATGAATGGGTCTTAACCAATATAAATGAACATGGGCAAAGAGTGTTGGTTGCTGCTATTCTGATTTAGTATCTCTCTATAAGGAAGACTCACTAGTAATGCTAACTACAACTACCAGTTGCCTTAAGGGAAAAAAAGAAAAATCTTTTATCATAATATTTTACTTTTAATTCGAGCATTATAACGACTACGTGTGATTAAGAAAAATGTTACTTTAACTTCTATTAACTTTTACCCTAAGCTTTTTAGAACAAAGTCTACTTTCCAGAAAATGCTAAGTAAGTAACTTTAAGGAAAAATTAACACAAGCATTATAACAGCATGGAAATTGACTAATTAAAATTTGGTTAGAAAAGCTACCTCAATTTTCAATTGTTGATCAGAAGCCGAAAAGCTAGGTGGAACTCCGAACTACTGTAAGCTACGAACAACTAACTACTAACTTTCCTACTACTTTTCGATCTAAAGGTGGTTTTGGTGGTGGAGCTTCTTCAATATGGAAGAAGAAGAACACTTTGAGTTTTTACTTGAAAAGCTCAAGAAACTATGCTACAAGAAAGCTACTTTAAGACTAAAAGGAAGAGTGAGTTTTGGTGTGAGAAAAAATTGAGAGCATGAGCTCTATTTATAGGCAATGGTTGGGCACCCCTCTTTCCTCTCTCTTTTTAGGAAATTTCTAGGTAATTTCCTAATTTAATGCCAACTAATAGCTATGGGTCTAATAAAAATCTATGAATTAAATGAGAAGATTTAATAAGAACTTTCTACGAAATTTCTAGGTTGCACTTTAAGGGATTATATATATATATATATATATATATATATATATATATATATATATATATATATATATATATATATATATATATATATATATAGAGTAGTGATCTAGTCCGGGAGTCCCGGATCCGGGACTTCACCTTCCCGATATTTTTTTGACGATCCGAGCCATCCAGTGTGTTCAAAAGGTGTTTTCATGGGTTCACGCGGGAAATCTTCAAAAAAAAAATTCCGGGAAGGGCTTGATCCAAGCAGTTTTTGCAAAAACTTTATATTTATAGTTTTTGCGAAAAACTACTTGGATCAAGCCCTTCCCGGTTTTTTTTTTTGAAGATTTCCCGCATGTCCTTGGAAAACACCTTTTGAACACATTGGATGGCTCGGATTTTCCAAAAATAATTTTTAAAAGCATCAAAACACCGAAAATGCTTCAATCCGGGAAATCCGGGATCCTTGATAGGATTGCCGGTGCACACACACACACACACACCACACTTCTAGTCCACTCTCCCGGATTAAAAAAAAAATCCACACCTCATTGATCCCGATCGAATTTCGATGATCCGAACCGTCCAATGTTTTTAAAAGATGTTTTCAAGGGTTCCCGTGAGAAATCATCAAAAAAAAAAAAAAATCACCGGGAAGGGCTTGATCTGAGCCGTTTTTCATAAAAATTGTATATGTACAGTTTTGTGAAAAACAGCTCAGATCAAGCCCTTCCCGGTATTTGTTTTGATGATTTCTCACAGGGAATTTTGAAAACACCTTTTAAACACATTGGACAGTTTGGATCGTCAAAATTTGATCGGAAAAGTGGAGGTTCGGATTTTTTAAGATCCGGGCTCCCTGACGGGAAGTGGACTATATATATATTGTACTCATTCTTAGTGACTAAGTAATTAGGAAGCTTCCTCCCTCCTTCCTTCATGTGAAAACACTAGATTAACAACTCCTAAGAAAATTTAGGGGGAAAAAGTCTAGGAATTTATGGGGAGAAAATCTAGTAGTATAAATATACTAGTATACTAATATAAAAACAATTATTGACAAAATAATTATTACCAAAAATAACTTTAAGTAATTTATTAATGAAAATAATTAAAGAAAAGAAAAATCAATTTAATAAACAAAATTTTTTATTTAACAAAATTCAGGGTCATTACACCTCATGCTAGCCCAATCGGTACATCCTTGCCCTTGGTCCCCTGATTGTTCTTTGTAAGCTGGAAATTGGACCTTGCTACATGTACATAGCAATTGCAAGAGAAAACATATGGAGGATCTGATATGCAATATGATAAAGCCTGGTGACGCAATGAAATGCCGTCAACCATTTTTGCATTCCATAAACTAAATTAATCCTATTTCGAATAAAATAGTGAAATCTAGGTTTAGGTAGCGACATCCTAGTAGGGGGATAGAGGGTAAGTTTTTTTTTTATTTAAAAATTCTTCTTAATAAATACTCCCTCCGTCCCAAAATGTTCTGCCTATTTCCTTTTTAGGACGTCTCAAAGATTTGTCTATATCTTTTATATTATAATATTTTATAAATTCAATATTTGTTTGATAGATCTCAATTAATCTTTTTAAAAAAAAATTACGAAATCATAAAAGCCATTATAGATTGTGAGATATAAACAATTTTTTGTGAGATTCCAAAAAGGAAACAAGCGAAACAATTTGGGACGGAGGGAGTAGATAAGCCCTTCTTGCATTAGTATTTGGTGTTATGTGCTTGGTTGTCATTCACGGAAAAATAGAATTAGCACCTTTTGATTTGGAGATTGAACAAACATTTAGCAGATGCTTTAGAAAACAAACAAAAATACAAACTTCAAGGTTAGAAATGTGAGAAAACTTTGATAATCCTTGAACTCTGTAGAGATTTATTCTCATGCACAACGATTGACGCACCATCATGAATAGTGTTGCTTGTGACAACTGCTACACACTTTGAGATAAAACATCACATATAGATTTCAACTCTTGCATACATTTTGAGGGATGGAAAGTGAGGATCCATATATGCACGTAAAAGACTTTCTAGCTAGAAATTTACTGTACCTTTCAAATTTAAAACTATTTTGATGAGTTCGTTTGACTTCGTTTGGTCCCTTTCTCTTTAAAGGATACGAAAAAGGTTGGTTAAATGCTTTACCATTGGGAACTATAAATTCTTGGTATATGCTTGCCAAGGTATTTCTTTCAAAAAAAAATCCCCAATGTCAAACAAATTAGTCGAAAAGAGAAATTGCTGATTTTTATTAGGAAGAACACGAATTTTTTTATGAAAGTTGGGAAAGATTCAAAGATAAAATTCTTAGTGTTTCCAACATGGTTTTAAAACATGGAGACTTGTTCAATATTTTTATATTGGTTTAAATCAAACAAACCATAATATGACGAGTCTATGAATGTCTAGGAAGCACGGGTACGGGTACGCGATACGGCAAAAATCTAAAAAAGTAGGGTACGGGTACGGTTGGGTACGTAAGTGTAAATTTAATTTTTTTTTCCCCTATTTTACTATGTTCCATTGCACAAACTAAATAAAACACTCATTTTACCAACAAAAAGAAGCATAAATAAGAGTTAAAGAGCTCATAGGAGTCAGGAGATGATTGTTGTTGTAGAATACTCAGGAGTCAGGAGATGATTGTTGCAATGTTGCTCAACAATCAGAGGAGTTGATTTTAGATCTGCAGAGGAGTTCATTTAGTAACCTATAAGGCTATACCCGAGAGAGAGAGAGAGAGAGAGAGAGAGAGAGAGACATGCATGAAAGAGAGAAAGGGAGAAAGAGAGAGAGAGAGAGAGAGAGAGAGAGAGAGAGAGAGAGAGAGAGAGAGAGGGAGCAGTGAGAAAGAGGGAGCAGCGCGAGAGAGAGAGAGACTAACCAAAGAGCTTCCATGGTTGTTGCTCGAGCAGTAGAGGAGAGGCTGCTTCTATTTTTTTGAACCCTAACTGATGAAACCCAGCAATATGTCGATTGTTGTCTTAATTTGGGGTCAAAAGTGCACATAAACCCCTTAAGTTTCTATAAATTTCATTCGGGCCACTTAAAGTTTTAAAAAAAATTCAAAAAGGTCCAAACGTACCCAACAAAGTACCCAATCGGAGTACCTAGGTGTACCCAGCCGTACCAGGAATAGTGCAACGCGTGCCGCACGTTTTTGCCGCATACCGCACGTATTTTGCCGCATACCGGCCGTGCATCTCTGCCGATGCCGCGTGACGGCAACATTTTTGGAGTACCCATGCTTCATAGATGAATGTGGTGGCTTTTTGAACCTTATAGATGATGCGGCATATAGATTCCTTGAGGAGTTATCTGAGAGCTACCAACAATGGGACTTTTCCAAACCTAGAGTTAAAAAAAATCCGATACTTCTAGAAAGGGAGGTCTATATGAACTTAAGGAAGAGTCTGATATTAGAGCTAGGTTAAAAAAAATTGCACACAGATTCAAGACATCTACCTACAAAGGTGTGGTGACCGCAACTAAAAAAAAAAAAAAAGAAGCTCCGGTGACCAAATTTAATGTTGGGTTTCTATGCCAAGGATTCTGAGAAATTGGTTTGAAAAAAGAAAAAAAGAGATATCAAAAACCCACTTTAGGGGATAGAATCTCAACTGAAAAAAAAGAAAAAAAGAAATTGGAATGTGGATCAATGTAGTGTTTGCTTATACTTGGAATTATTGAAGAAAAATTGGTGTGATATATGATGTTATCATATATGGTTCTCACAGATGGTTAATTTTTTGTATTTTGGTGGGACTGGGATCCAAAAATTTTCAAAATTGGTGACGAGGAGGATCACAATTTCAAACTTGGTCACCGATCTGATGTTGGGGTGGGAAAGAAGGGGGGTCTGGGGAGTTCGCCGACGGCAAAAGGAGAAAATATAGAAGATGCGCTGGTCTGCTGGTGAAGTTATAGAGTGAGAAAGGGGATTTTCATATTAACGTCTAGGATTCATTTTAGACACGTGTTAAAACGGGAGAGTTGGGGACAGCCTCTAGAGAGAGGATCCCAAGCCATCAACCCTGGCCAACTGATGAGGTAGAGTACTTCCACATTAAATAAGTAATTTGCCAAGTTTTTACAAAATCCACCCAACCTTATTCCCTTTTATTATCACAAATTCACCCAAATCAAGTACTATTTAATCAACCAAGGGTTTGTAGCTTAGCGGTTATCTCCTGGTTCTCCCACAAGGGAGACTAGGGTTCAAGCCTCGACAGAGGAGTTTGGGATTTAGGGCTATGGATAGCTTCTAGACCCCCTCTGGACTAATTCACTAACTTCCCCGCTAATTCCCCACTGATGTATATCTAATAGCAAAAAAAAGAGGAGTACTATTTAATAACCTGTCATAAATGTCACATCAATATGGGTTCACCCTTACTAAATAATACCCCATACTATCTTATTCCCTAAAATTTAATCCCACCAAAACTTATCATGCATACAATCGGGCGTTACTATTTAGTCTCCAAGGTGGATAAGAGCACCTCTAGCCCTACATCAAACCCTGAACCAAATTCAAATTAAAGGGAAAAACCCTCAAATTCATCCTCTAGTACTTGAACCAAACCTATACCAAATCAAACTTTACTCAATATTTTCCCCAAATTTGGAGAGAAAAAAGCTCTTGAACCAAATATCTAACGGTAGCTTTGTGGCGGCGACGATCGTCGGAGTACCTTCCACTAGCGTTGTCATCACCGGCGAAGGTAAGAAGAACGTAGATCGATTTGGAGGAGCGGTGGTGTCCGTCGTCACCACGGCTATCGTTGTCGTCATGGTAGCAAAACACAGTCAATCCACCACCGTCGTCGTTTACTTTGCTGCTCTTCGACGCCTGAAGGAAGATCCAGATCTCAATCTAATTTTTCAAAAGAGTTGCAACGGTAGGTGATGGGTGGCGGAAGAGTTCCAAAATCTAATTCTAGGGTTGGAGTGAGCTGTCACACCCTCAAAATATCATAAGTACACTATATATATATATATATATATATATATATATACATATCCCACGTGGAGGTCAACACACTCCATAGTCAAATCAAAGTTAAATGTCAAAACAAACCACGGGTGCCCCGTGTTCCCAAATGTTATGAATAAGTCCTGAATATTACAAAGCCCCTTGTCAAAAGATAACATTAGAATAAGTTACAGGATCATCTAAACAAAACGTTATGTATCCTAAGATGGTGAATTAACTCCTTTGATGCTCTTGAAATGTATGCATTCACACTCCATGCAACGGACTTCATGCTCCTTGCTGATCACCTGAAAATTTTAGCTTGAGCTCACTAGCCCAGTAGGAAAACGTCTATCAAGTCTAAATGTAATGAGATGCTAATGGAGTGCATGCAGCATGATAGATATTTACAAAGAGAATATGCCCTAAGAAGCCACAAAGAATGAGAAAGAACCCTCTAGAATCCCATAACACCCCAACAAGATCCACTAGTATGCCGTTATACCAAATACTTACCCGATACTTCGTGTGTGCTCAATCAACTCACATAATTCACGTGTCGTTTAGTTTGATCATCGTATCTGATTCTGGGCACACCTCATAGGTCCCGTGTCAGTTCGGGCATACCCCTCGTGAGGGCCCCGTGTCATTCCGGGCATACCCCTTGTGAGGGCCCCGTGTCATTCCGGGCATACCCCTTGTGAGGGCCCCGTGTCATTCCGTCCATCTTTCCTTGTTATTTCACGTTCATTATAATCCAACATTCATCAATCAATACTCGATTCCTATTTGTCATGTGTCAAACAGAGGTCACCAATGTATCAAACGCGTGTTTCGTATTCCAAGGAAGCGCAAGGTCACTAATTATTTCAAAGATAGGCTTCGGACACGTTTCTCAATGAGTCTAAGGGTAGAGAGCGCGATTACATTAAGTTACAAGCCCAGACAACACAACTAGGAGGTCAAAGTAACAATTTTTCTGTTTTAGGATCATCGGTATCGATACCAAAAAAAAATGGTATCGATACCGCTACACCAATACAAGATCAGAAACCAACCATCGGTATCGATACCAACAAAAGGTCGTATCAATACCGCTACAACGATACGAGATCAGAAGCTATGGGTATCGATACCAAGGAAAGGGTGTATCGATACCCGAACGTTACGAGCAGATTTTTGACTGATTTTCTCATGAAGATCACAATGGGGCTCAACCCAAACACTTCCAAGGTCAATCTTGAGACAACAAGAAGTACAATGGAACTAATCAACAACTAATTAGCATAGAATACCATCACAATCCCGGATCAAACATTAACCACAATCAAGAAATATGAAAGATGAGTTTATTTGCAAGTTATGAAGAAATTGACCCAAGGGTGCTACAACACCCACATTAAACTCCTTAATGCACATAGAAATGATAGAAATCCCCTACCTCAAGAGTGATTGGGCTCCCAATGGAATATTTTCAAACCCTAGCTTCTCCTACTCCAAGCTCCAAGCAAATGTTCACCTCCCGGAGCGAAAAGAGCACAAACCGAGCTTGGAAACGCGTAGAGGGACTGGTTTTAGTGAAGGGTTGTGAAGGATTTTTGGTGAATGGGTGAGGTTTTGCTTGGGAGAGGAAGCAAAATGGAGGGGGAGGAGAAAGAGAGAGAAGATGGCTGTGGAAAATGAGAGGGGGAGAAGTGTTCTCTCCTCCCTTACACACTACACATATATGCTCTTCACAAAATTACACCCCGAGTCCAAAATTTGCAAGTGTAAACCAAATAAATCCCAATCAACACTTAACACAAAATGTCTCAACACTTAGTTATCTTTTATTTTATTTTATTTTAAAGATAAACTTCTCACATTATTCGATATTAATAAATAAAATAATAATAATATTTTACGGGTCCTTACATGAGCCATATCAAATGAAGCTTTGAACCAAATTTTTGCATCAAATTTAAGGAAAAAAAGGATAAGGGTTGGACTTGCTCTAACAGGCTGTGTTTGGTTTAACATTTCTTCTTCCTCTTTTTTTGATTCATTTCCTACCATTGACGTGATTGATGGGAAATTGACTTTTCCAAATAATCAATCTCTCTCTCTCTCTCTAATGTGTGATTGTGTTTTGTTAAACATAAATCCTTTAGGTACTTACGATTTATCCCCGCCTGGGACCCATCTACGAGTTTTACGAAATTAATCCACACCGTTCATTAATTTTAACATATTATTTCAAGCGGCTCTGTAAAAAAGGAGCGCAATCAAATACCTATAAGTGCTTGATCCAACGTATCAATTTTCCATATAGAATATGATCCTTGATTTTGAATGAAAAATTGGTACGTTGGATTAGCACTTATACATACGCGATTGAGTTCCTTTTTTGCAGGGCCACTCAAAAGAATATTTTAAAATTAATGAACAGTGTAGATCAATTTTTTGGAACCCATAGATGGTGTCATTTTGTTGATAGGTTAATTGCATCATCACAATTGATGATGTGATGGAGATCCAAATAATAGATGTTAAAAACTTACGATACAGGATACATATCCTACAATTCGTATCGTCTCCTTCGAAAAATGACACATATCCTACCCGTATCCTTTTTGTATAGAAATCCTACGATACGGTCACATATCCTACAATTTATACGCGTATCCTAATTCGGTACATATCTTACTATTATTTATTGGGAAAATTTTTAACCTTATTTCAAGAAGCAGAACTCCAAATTCATTAATCTAAGCTGTTTGATCTAATTATGGTATATTTCAAACCATTAAATAGAAATTCAACTCCATTGTAGGGTTTGTATAGAAGAAAGATCCATACTTCGATTGTATTTTTGGCCTGAATCATATAGTTGCTCTTGTTTTCTTTCCCTTACAATGGCAGCATAAAACCTTAATGTGATAGGTGTGGGCACCCGTGACCTTTGTGATAAACCTTGAAAGAAAATACTAGAACATCGTGTTCGTTAGAGTTGCCACTTGATTTTAAGGTTAACCAAGAAACCGAATTTAACGTAAAAAATTTGAGACTACCGGTCCATCGTAACTAGAGTGATCTTGGTTCGGGAGCTAAGTTATGGGATGAGAAGGTTTTATTTTAAAAATGCACCCATTCCGCCAAATCAAAATTATTTATGGGATTTTAAAAGAATTTTTAAACTGATTTAGACAATTACGAGAAAGGGAACAAGGGAAAAAAATAAAATTAACGATGCATGAGGCTAGATTTATAGAAAGAGGGGAAAATTATCCAAATGGTCCTTGTAGCTTCACCCAAGTCTTGATTTAGTCCCTCTACTTTCAATTGTACTCCAACGAACCCTGTAGTTTCAATTTTGGTCGAATTGAGTCCCCGACGTTAACTTCCACTAGCAAACTTAACAAAATTTCTGATTTGAGGGTTTTTTGAGAGTCAAACTCGTCTTTTCACCCACTCTTCTTATTTACCAATTTGAAACCCTAACCCTAAATCGACCCAGTCCATGGCCTCTGGCGTCGGTTTCTGCCGCAATGCCGATCTGACCTACCATCTCTCTCTCTCTCTCTCTCTCTCTCTCTCTCTCTCTCTCTCTCTCTCTCTCTCTCCACTCCACCGTAGTCCACCTTTGTAAGCCCTAAACCACCATAACCAAAAAATCCATCTCATCTTTCACACCCCAATCGGCAAACTCATTCTCTTCCCCAACCCGACACAACCAATACCCACACCACCGAGACCTCCATAACCCGACCTCCTATCTCTCACAAACCGATCCACATATCTCCCTCCCTCTCCTCTCTCTCTCTCTCTCTCTCTCTCTCTCTCTCGATTCCACAAAACCCACCAAATACTCCTCTCACCCGAACCAAACCAACCAAAACCCACCCTTTACAAGACCGATTAGTGTAGATTTTGGTGGTTTGGTTCGGGTGAGAGGAGTATTTGGCGGGTTTTGTGGAACTGAGAGGAGAGAGAGAGAGAGAGAGAGAGAGAGAGAGAGAGAGATGGGAATCTGTTTGTGAGAGATAGGAGGTCGGGTTATGGAGGTCTCGGTGGTTTCGGGTTGGGGAAGAGAATAGGTTTACCGATTGGGGTGTGAAGGATGAGATGGATTTTTTGGTTATAGTGGTTTTAGGGCTTACAAAGGTGGACTACGGTGGAGTGGAGAGAGAGAGAGAGAGAGAGAGAGAGAGAGGGAGGGAGGGAGAGAGAGAGAGAGAGATGGAAGGTCGGGTCGGCATTGCTACAGAATTCGGCGCCGGAGGCCATGGACTGAGTCGATTTAGGGTTAGGGTTTCAAATTGGGGAAGAAGAAGAGTGGGTGAAAAGACGAGTTCGACCCTCAAGAAAACCCCAAATTGAAATTTCCGTTAAGTTTGCTAACGGAAGTTAGCATCAGGGACTCAATTCAACCAAAAGTAAAACTACGGGGTTTGTTGGAGTGTAATTGAAACTAGAGGGACTAAATTGAGACTCGGGTGAAACTACAGGGACCATTTGGATAATTTTCCCTAGAAAGAAATATTACTGAGAGAGATAAAATTGATGAAGACTAAACTTCTTTTGATCAACGTCTAGATGCTCCCCTCAAAATCACAAATTTGACGAGTATAAGTTCGTTCGCCGTGAAAAGCACATTATTTAACTAATGCTTTGAAAAACTTGGATTAAATGCAAGGCTTTGGGTAATTTTGGAAAGTAGGGTTAGGACTAATAATTTGGGGATTTTCGTGGCTAATTTTCGGAAAAGAATTTTGGGTTCAAGAAAGGGGTTTGCAAGAGCAAGAAAATGGAAACAAAGATTTTTCTAGTAAGGATTTCTTGGGAATCTGGTTATGTGTTGAAATGAGAGGCTTACGGTCCTTTTTATAGGCACCATGGAAGTTTCTTGAGTTAATTTTCCAACCAAAAGGGGATGGGGGTGAGTAAATTGAGCATGTAAGCCCATAACCAAGTTGCAGCATTTTGTCTACGGATTTGGGTAAAAGTTGTTGGCCAACACTTGTAAAGTTGGTGGCCAGCGTTTTTTGTAGGCTTAAAGATGTTGGCCACCCTTTTTCTAAGAGTAAAACTTGTTGGCTAGTGTTTTTACACTTCCATCGACAGTCTTGCTATGGGTTTAAGCTTTGGGCTTGGTTTGGCCAGGCTTATTTTGGGTCTTGGGTGGGCTTTGGCTTGGGCCTATTTGTTGGGTTTCAAATTGGGTTGATTGCAAGGTGTTTATTGGGCTATGAAAATGGTAAAATCCAAATTTTGAAGCATGAATCAAATAAAGTGAATTTTTTGGTGTCGTTAGCAATTTTCATCATTGGGGACACATCCAGACTCCTACTTAGAATTGACAGACAATCAAAATTGGGGTGTCTACAACAGGCTACAATTGTGAGATTGAAAATTTTGCATTTTAAAAATATTTTTTTAAATGTAAGCATAGTTTGTTGGTGTTATTAAGTGTATTTACTTTTTAATTGTATATTAATTTTCATTAACATCGTTGAAGCATAAATTAGATTTAGTATTTTAGCACAAGAAAGTAAAGTCCAAACAAGCCCAATTGACAAAGCCCAAAGACGAAAGATATTATTGAAGGAGATATGAATATCTAGTTTTTTGAAATTCTAGAATAGCAAGCTTTAGAAACTCTAGAATAGCAAGCTTTAGAAACTCTAGAATATCCTTGTGAAATATCTAGAGATTGTTGTGAGAATTAGTCATATGTGATTCTAGAATTTATCTCAATGTTTATCTTGTGTGAAAATATCTTTGGACTAGAGCTCTCCATGGACTAGTATAAATAGGGATGAGTTCTAGCCGTTTTGTACCAAGCCAAATAAAAGTTTGAGTTCAAGTGTAATACAAATGCTCTCATTACCCACATTTGTCTTAAGTATTCTCCCTCTTCCAAAAATCTTGTCCAACCAAACATTAGAAACTCCTAATCTTCCAACAAACATATCTTAAGATATGCGATGCGTATTCCAATTTCCAATACAATCTATAAAATAAAAAAAATGATACAAGATATGTATCCTGATTTGAAAACACTGGTTGTGATAATCAGGGAGAGATTTACTACTCCGAAAAGAGAGGCAGTCCAGATCATGCTTTGGTATTAAAGGGTTGGGACATTAATGAAGAAGGCGTCCCTTACTAGAACGTGCAAAGTTCATATGGCACTGACTAGGGAGAGGGCGGGATTGCAAGGGTAAAGCAGACCGGCCACCCTTGGTGGATCCCTGATGGCCGTCTTGTCCGTGGATGCTTTCCAACTCTCAAAGGATAGATTAGAGTTGTTCCTTAATTTAATCGGGAGAATACTTTTCCGTTATTTGAGTTGATTTATTTTGGAGTATTACATTGCTGAGTTTTCCTTAACTTTTTAGTTTGGTTGTTAAGAGTATTATTTTGGAGTATTACATTGTTGAGTCTTCCTTACATTGATGAGAAGTAGAAGTGTAAGGAAAAGGTCTCTTTAAGATTGGTTTTGCATTTCTGTTTCTCTGTTGTAAAGAAAGATGAATTTGGTAAAATGTTTCCAATAGATTTAGCATCTGTGTTATCAGAATTATGATGTATCAATTCCCTCGGTTTTCTGTGTGTTAATTTCACGGGTACTCTGTCTATTCTAGCTTACTTTAGAGCAAAACCAGCCCTTTTTTCCTAATGGAAATAGATGTGTTTTGAGGTAGTTAATTTGTAAGTGGTTCCCGTTAAGTAGCCTGATTGCAGGACCGGCCTAACATTTGGGTTACCCAAGCCGGACTCCAATCTTGATTGTCCACTTACGATTAAGCCAAAATAAAATAAAAACAAAGGTTACATTTTTTTTAGCTTGAACAAAAAAAAATCTCAATCAAAATGTAACCCCAATTATAGTACTATGTAATCATGAGTGCAATAAGATTTAAAAAAAAATAAAAAAAATTTCTTATTACATTTTTTTAAAGTATATTCTTCAATTAATTGAGTCAAGATACTAAATTATATAAGGACTCACTCTCAATTGAGATCATGGCTGACTTAATCTCTCATATTACAAAAGTAAGTTTTTAAGTTTTTATCAATTGCAACTTAGAAAAACTTTTTTCCATTGGAGCAACTATAACCCATGAACTCCTAATATTAGGTCCCCTACTTTTTCAATAGTTCTTTTAAAAAGAAAAAACTCCTATAAAAATACAAACTTCAAACTAAAATGATAAATAGATAAATGTAAAAAGATTGTAGGAGTTTGTTTTGAAGAAACTAACAAAATTTGCTTCATATTTCAAATATGATTTGGAAAGAAAAAAATTAATGAAGCGTGTTAACTCGCTCATGCTTTTAAATTTTCCACCATTGTGAGTTTTTTTTTTTTTTTTTTTTAATTCAACGCTAGGAAATATCACTTCTACATTATTGTTGTGTCTATTAAACGTAAAATTTCTAACAAAGTAATTGAGTAGGGTGGTTTCACACAAAATTGTCGATTGGGAGGGAGAAAAAGTCATAAATAGCAAAGTAACAAACATAGGGGAAAAAAACAAAGAAAAGAAGGCCTTAAAAAGGCAAATGTATTGTAAAAACGACGCCACATGTGATTCAAACCCGTGTCACGCAGTTCTTGAGGAAGAGAGGTGCTCCTATTTGCCACGGAGCCGAACTGACGCCGCGTATGGGTAACTTAATAATTTTATACAAAATGTAAGGTTTTTGTTGTTGTTGTTGTTGTTGTTGTTGTTGTGTGTGTATGTGTTTGGGTTGCGCAAACTCAGAAGCTTGCTGGGCTTACCCATGGACTGACCCTGCATGATTGTTTCTTTCTAATTTATAGTACTTGAAAAAGTACATCATTTATTGCACATTGTGAATCATCTCTTAGGTACTTATGGAAGGTGAGGATTTATGAAATTTTATCATTATTAATGTGGTTTGCAAATTAAATGGTTCTACAATGACTAAAGTAAGGGAATATATGTCTGAATTGCTTGGTGAAGAACTTTCACTTTGGCAAACATTGGTGGGTGATCTTTCTCAAGGTTCTGAATCTCATACCAGACAAGGTACCGGTTTTCCTATTGGTACGGTACAGTACCGATACTAGGCCATTACCAGTACCGTTTCGGATTTAGCGATACTACCTGTATAGAGTATATACATATATTAAAAAAAATTCCATATCATCTAATTCATCGTAATATAAATTATAATTAGACACTAAATATCATAAAATAGCCTTCAAACTACTACAATAAACAAATGTTTCAAGTGTATAACATGATAATAAAAAAGAAAATCACTCTAAAGATGACATCCCAGTAACCTATCCTCAATAGTCACATTGTCACAATGCATATGGTGCTTGTTGTACACAATCAAATCCCTCAAAATGTACATTGACATTCCAATTCTGGACCCCACCATTATGCTCCTTCCCCAAAAACCTTTACGGCCGTAGAGTTGCAGAAAAAAGGGTGACTCGGTCAGTCCAGCAAAAAAATTTCGTACCAGTCTTCTTCATCTTCTTTGTCTAAAAGAACACAGATCTGGGTCTTCGATTTCGTTTGCAGTAGGTGAGGCTCAAATCACGGTCTTCGATTTCGTCGACAAAGATACCAAATCTGGCTCAGCTTGATCGTCTTCTTTGTTTGCCGCAAGTAAGACTTAGAAGTTAGATCGCATTTTCGTTGGAGATCTGCCATTTTTTCAGTTACCGGAACTCGCCGGTACGCTCCAGAACTGCTGGGACTCGCCGGTACCTGCCAGTAACACCGAAAAGGGCCAAGAAATTAGCCGGAACGGAATTAATCCTTGAAAGTACCGGTTTTCCTCTAAAACGGTACGTACCGGCCGATACAGTACGGGATTGACAACCTTGATCTTCCTACATAGCAATGTTGAAGCATAGAATAACCAATTATTGGATAACAGAGTGTGCTCAGTGATATATTTTTTGATAGATTGTTGCAATTAAAGTGGATGTCATTTGTTTGACCAATGTTATTGGCTGGAAGCTAAGTTTGGGCTGTTGTAACCAAAGTTTTATATTGTATCATCTTTGTGAAGTTACAATTGAGAACTTTCAAAAAGTCCAAAGAGATGATGAGATGCCACCAGGTTTTGCAAGGCAATATTATGTCTTACCATTACAATAAGTCGTGAGAAATATTATGAACATATTAGTTATAAATAAAAAGGCGTGTTCAACTTTATAAAAGATGTGCACAATATCAAACACATGATCTGCTAGGGTTCAAAATACAGATACAAGATTCAGGCTGTCACGTTTTCAAATTTAATAAAACAAAAAAAATAAGTAATATCCACATGGAACAAGTCAAAATCTTACGTTTACCCTTTAAATAATCAAAGTCAAAATAGATACATTCTCACCATAAATAATAAATAAGTTATAACAACGAGTACCCACAACCCAAATGCATAAGTATCAAGTTTTAAGAATTATTACAATAACCAAATAGTCAAAAGATTAACAAATAGAAGTTACAAAACCCTTTTTCAAAAATATAAAACAAAGATGGGAAAATAACTTCATGCTCGATGAACTTCAATGTTATGTATCCACATTTCATGCATCCATCTCATGCTCCATGCCAAGTACCTGAAAATTGATAGGTTGAGCTCACTAACCCAGTAGAAAAACTATTCTACCAACGTTAGGTGTATAAACATGATGTATGCATAATGAGTGGGTATGATGATAGACACGACCAATGTATAAGGCTAGGATGAACAAAAGGCTTTAACTCAACCACTAATACCCGAAATGTGTTCAAGTGTCCCAAACTAAGTTTAAGTATCCAACCAAAGTCCAAGTAATTGTCAAATCTCCATACTCGTACATAAAAATCTAATTTTCGTCAAATATTCCAAATTCAACTCAAACATGTTATTTCCAACATTTTATAAGAAAAACATTCATCAATTTAATAGGGAAGTATCCCTCTGCCGGATTTCATGGGCTCCGTGTAACCCTGCTGGATTTCGTGGGCTCTGTGCACCCATGGCTAAGGACACCAAACGGGTGATCCTTAGAGTTCACATTTATCCATAAAATACTTTCGATTCAAAACTCATAAAATTTCACATTTTGTCCCAAAATTTATCATTTGCATCGAAAAGTCAAACCAACTCTACACATTACCAAAATGATGCCAAAATAAAGTTGGAAGGATGTACGACGTGTCCAATATTCAAGGGAAGGATAAGAGATGAAAATATGATATTTTAGCATTTCTCAACCAGTTGGAGTTTTTTGCCCAACTGGTTGGACCAAAACAGAGACGAGCACAAGTTTTCAAAAAAAGCCCAACTAGTTGGTGGTTTTTTTCCAACTGGTTGGGCAGAGACAGATTCGTGTAAAAATTTCATAAGTGCCCAACCGGTTGGAAGTTTTTGAACGACAGGTTGGGAAAACCCAGAATTTCTACAAGTTTCTCTCAAAACATGAAATTTCAACCCAATTGCATATATGAA